>CM059793.1:1327743-1540243 GCA_030435695.1 Brachymystax lenok tsinlingensis
TAAATATTGTTGATTTTCTCGTGGTGTTGTCATCCATGTGTAGGCTTCAATACTGTACTGTTTTTACGGATTCAGATTATTTTGGTTTTATTGGTTTTGATTTCTGGTGAGAGAATTTTTTAATTGTTTGCATTTCTACATTTGTATTATATCATAATAATGCATGTTTAATATCTCTCAGATGTAGATCTCCCTGGTGGTAGTTTTGAGGGTGAGTTCATTGAAATGTACTGGTTAATAAGAAACATAAGAACTAAACATTCAATCAAAACCTGGTCACATTATTACACATTGTCATATTTAACATTCATTCGAAACTATTCTGACCCGTTTTGACTTTCTCCACTTTTGTTTCACGTTACAGCCTTATTCTAAAATGGATGACATCATTTGTTTTCCTCATTATGACAAAGCAATAACGGGTCTAGAAATGTTACCACATTTTCAAATAAAGAACAGAGATACCTTATTTACATAAATATGCAGACCCTTTGCTATGGGACTTTAAATGGAGCCCAGGTGTATCCTGTTTCCATTGATCATCATTGAGATGTTTCTACAACTTGATTGGAGTCCACCTGGGGTAAATTCAATTGATTGGACATGATTTGGAAAGGTCCCACAGTTGCAGTGCATGTCAGAGCAAAAACCAAGCCATGAGGTCGAAGGAATTGTCCGTAGTGCTCGGAGACAGGATTGTGTCGAGGCACAGATCTGGGGAAGGGTACCAAAAAATTTCTGCAGCATTGAAGGTCCCCAAGAACACAGTGGCCTCCATTCTTAAATGGAAGACGTTTGGAACCACCAAGACTTAGATCTGTCCGCCTGGCCAAACTGAGCAATCAGGGGAGAAGGGCCTTGGTCAGGGAGGTGGCCAAGAACCCGATGGTCACTCTGACAGAGTTCCTCTGTGTAGATGGGAGAATCTTCCAGAAGGACAACCATCTCTGCAGCACTCCACCAATCAGGCCTTTATAGTAGAGTGGCCAGACGGAAGCCACTCCTCAGTAAAAGGCACGACAGCCCGCTTGGAGTTTGCCAAAAGGCACCTAAAGAACTCTCAGACCATGAGAAACAAGATTCTCTGTTCTGATGAAACCAAGATTGAACTCTTTGGCTTGAATGCCAAGCGTCACATCTGGAGAGAACCAGGCACGCTCATCACCTGGCCAGTACCATCCCTACGGTGAAGCATGGTGGTGGCAGCATCATGCTGTGTGGATGTTTTTCAATGTCAGTGATTGGGAGACTAGTCAGGAACGAGGGAAAGATGAACGGGGCAAGGTAGAGAGGTCAGAGGATTCGAGGCTGTAATCGCTGCTAAAGATGCTTCAACAGTACTGAGTAAAAGGTTTGAATACTTATGTAAATGATTATTTAATTAAAATGTATATACATTTGCAAACATTTATAAAACCTGTAGAAAGAGAAGGAAAGGAAGCGCTACTGAGGTATCCAATAGTACATGTTGGTAGACAGAAGGTGCTCTTTGGTAAACAGGGTGAATTGGTCATCAGAAAGAAAGGAGGACCAAGGCACTCTTTAAAATGTCTATTAGTATGGCATGTTCAATAGAAACAAAGTATTTAAAAATTGACGCGTTTCGGCTGCATGGCCTTCGTCCGGGAGTACAAAGAAATAATACAATGTCCTTTTAAAACAGCTTATCCAATTTAGCCCTGAGTGGAAGAGGGAGTGGTTACAAAATTGATTGGACACTTCTAGTAAGTAGTACTAAACACATTGAATAGTGAAATACTGTAGCTATGTTATCAAGAAATACAACTCCAAGCTGGGAGTATCAGAACGTCTAGAACGGTAGTTCTAACCTTCAATATGACTGGGAGGAGTGTCAAAAAAAAGAAAGCAATATATACCATAGTACACTAGAAAACAGCAAACTTGAACAACAGTCCAAACATAGCTGAGGGAAATAGAGCAAAATGTCCACTAGATGGCAGCAAATGGACCTATCACAACCCTACAGGAAGGGTGAGAAATCCATATCTTCATTAAAACCAGGGAACTTATTGGCCTGGCGTTTGTCCATCCCAAAACCTTCCCTTTGGTTTAACTGTTGAAGACGGTCCCCTGTTCTAATGGAGGCCGGAACATGGTCAGTACCCATAGCTTGTAGGGAGGCAGGGTTGCCGTGGTGTAAGGACTTGTAGTGCCTTGCCATGGGGTAGTCTTCATTACCTACCCGTATGGCGTACTTGTGTTCGGCTAAGCGGTCTTGAAGGCGTCTCTTTGTCCGTCCAAAGTAGAACACCCTACACTGTGGACATTCCGATCTGTAGATGACATGAGTGGTAATGTAGAACACCCTGCACTGTGGACATTCCAATCTATAGATGACATGAGTGGTAATGTAGAACACCCTGCACTGTGGACATTCCAATCTGTAGATGACATGAGTGGTAATGTAGAACACCTTGCACTGTGGACATTCCAATCTGTAGATGACATGATTGGTAATGTAGAACACCCTGCACTGTGGACATTCCAATCTATAGATGACATGAGTGGTTATGCAGTTAATGAAATGCTTAACGTTATACTCCATTTTAGAAGCTGTGTCAACAAAATACTTTTTCTGTGCAATATTTTTTGCAATGGTTGCCCTGGTTACATTTAAAAGAGCCCTTGGGTTTGTGGTCAAGCCAAGTCTTTTGAGAGTCACCAGGAAGATAGCTGTGGACTAATTTGTCTTTAAGGGAAGGACGTCTCTTGAAGCTTATGACAGGTGGCTCGGGGAAGACTTGGCGTTTGAATAATTCCTCAATTATTTTTTATGATTCTTTTAAGGTGCTCTGCTTCAGTGTTGTATTTTGTAACAAATAAAATACATTTTACTCTACTCTTCTCTGATGTATCACGAGGCAACAAGTTCTCTCTGTCAAGTATTCCAGCCCTTATACCTGCATCTTTCAGGACCTGAGCGCTGTAGCCCCGATTTCAAGAAGCGATTCTCCAATTCAGCAGATTTGACACTAGTCTGTTTCCTGATCGCAGACTCTTTGGACATTTTACTCTACTCCCCTCAGCTATGTTTGGACTGTTGTTCATGTTTCTGATTTCTAGTGGACTATGGTATATATTGCTCTCTTTTTCTGTGCACTTCTTCCAGTCATATTTAGGGGTGTATAATCAGACAGGCGAACAGTGGCCTTAGGAAAGACAGAAACTATAAGTTAAAGGTAAAGTGCTTGCAGGACTAATAATATAGCCCAACCAAATGTCAAGTGTGAGTGACAGCAAGCAACTGTGAAGACAAAGAATGTGGTGAAGAGAGGCACGGACAAGCTATTTTTCCATATGCAGAGAACAGGGCATTGAGATCATAGACGTATCAGGGAAAGATGTAATGCTGATTTAATCCATTGATTTAATACATTAAGGTCTAGAAGATGACAACAGAATGGCCAACACAGGAAATATATGTTCACGATAAATGTATTCTTTTTGTATTACATTAAGGGCCTTGCCACCATTATAATCTAATCTAATCTTGGAACAGAGGTGGGCGTTACTGGGCGTAAACAAGCAAGAACTCTGATTGGAGGATAATGTGGCAAGGAGAAATCCTATTCATATATGGGAATGTACCCGTGTACTACAAAGGTATATAAACAGAGCCCTGTGATGGGTAAAGTCAGTCGTTTCATGAGACGGCTCAAGACTTTGTTACATAAAGACTTTGTCTTTTGAATTCACAAGTTTTTTCCACGACTCGGTCCCACTGCTGGCGGTTTGACGAGAGAGAGAGAGAGAGAGAGAGAGAGAGACTAGTGGCGTTGGAAGAATCTCCAACCTCACAGAACTCTTGAGTCACATGTTTCTTAATAACACTGCAGGAGCTATCAGGCTTGGGTAGAGTTACTTTCTAAATGTAATCAGTTACAAAATTGTAATCAGTAACATAACTTTTGGATTATCCAAACATTAAGTTACTTTTAGATTACTTTCCTTAAGAGGCATTAGAAGAAGACAACAATGTATGTTACCAATTGAACGACATCTATTGCAGGATAAATCAATGTTAACGTTTATATAGCTGGCCATATATGGATGTTAAATGTTACTTTATGGGTTGGTTATGAAGGCTTCTTCTAACCCATCGCTTTCTGCTACAGATGATAATAATACGATTAAATTATATCTTTACATTAAAAACCAATGTCTGTCAGAATTCCAGTCATTCCAATAAATGTTATACCCCTTGATCTTCAAGAATAGGACTTGGAAATATGGAAGTATAGATTAGCCAAATTGTTTTTACCTGAGCATGACCCCAAAACTCAGGATTTATAATCCAGCACTACTCTGTTTATTATTTAGTTGTAATGGAGGACTGATTGAGCTCATTGATTCAAGTTGAAAAATAAGTGCTGCGCTCATGGAATGGCTTTGAGCACTACTGAAAAGGGCTATTTACATGTGAAATGTGTCTTCCACATTTAACCGGTACCAATCATTTTATTTTATTTATTTCACCTTTATTTAACCAGGTAGGCTAGTTGAGAACAAGTTCTCATTTACACCTGCGACCTGGCCAAGATAAAGCACAGCAGTTCGACACAAACAACAACACAGAGTTACACATGGAATAAACAAACGTACAGTCAATAATACAGTAGAGAAACAAAAGAAGCGTGTATATACAGTGTGTGCAAATGGCGTGGGGAGGTAAGGCAATAAATAGGCTATAGTAGTGAGGTAAATTACAATTTAGCAGATGATGATGTGCAAGTAGAGATACTGGTGTGCAAAAGAGCAGAAAGTAAATAAACAATATGGGGATGAGGTAGGTAGATTGGATGGGCTATTTACAGATGGACTATGTACAGCTGCAGCGATTGGTTAGCTGCTCAGATAACTGGTGTTTAAAGTTAGTGAGGGAAATATAAGTCTCCAGCTTCAGCGATTTTTGCAATTCGTTCCAGTCACTGGCAGCAGAGAACTGGAAGGAAAGGCGGCCAAAGGAGGTGTTGGCTTTGGGGGAGACTAGTAAAATATACCTGCTGGAGCGCGTGCTGCGGGTGGGTGCTGCTATGGTGACCAGTGAGATGAAATAAGGCGGAGCTTTACCTTGCATAGACTTATAGATGACCTGGGGCCAGTGGGTCTGGCGACGGATATGTAGCGAGGGCCAGCCGACTAGAGCATACAGGTCGCAGTGGTGGGTGGTATAAGGGGCTTTGGTAACGAAACGGATGGCACTGTGATAGACTGCATCCAGTTTGCTGAGTAGAGTATTGGAGGCTATTTTGTAGATGACATCGCCGAAATCGAGGATTGGTAGGATAGTCAGTTTTACTAGGGTAAGTTTGGCGGCGTGAGTGAAGGAGGCTTTGTTGCGAAATAGAAAGCCGATTCTAGATTTGATTTTGGATTGGAGATGTTTGATGTGAGTCTGAAAGGAGTGTTTACTGTCTAGCCAGACACCTAGATATTTGTAGTTGTCCACATATTCTAGGTCAGAACCGTCCAGGGTAGTGATGCTAGTCGGGCGGGAGGCTGTAGGCAGCGAACGGTTGAAAACATGCATTTGGTTTTACTGGCGGTTAGGAGCAGTTGGAGGCCACGGAAGGAGTGTTGTATGGCATTGAAGCTCGTTTGGAGGTTAGTTAGCGCAGTGTCCAAAGAAGGGCCAGAAGTATACAGAATGGTGTCGCGTCTGCGTAGAGGTGGATCAGGGAATCACCCGCAGCAAGAGCGACATCATTGATATATACAGAGAAGACAGTCGGCCCGAGAACTGAACCCTATGGTACCCCTATAGAGACTGCAAGAGGTCCGGACAGCAGGCCCTCCGATTTGACACACTGAACTCTGTCGGCAAAGTGAGGCAGTCATTTGAGAAACCAAGGCTATCGAGTCTGCCGATAAGAATCTGAGGGGATTGACAGAGTCGAAAGCCTTGGCCAGGTCGATGAAGACGGTGTGGTAGTAAAAACATGGCTAAGACACATTAATTAATTTAATTAATGTACTATGTGATAGCAGACAACATGATAATATTGGCTGAGGCTTAAGTGCTAAAACAAGCATGCAAGATAACTTGTGTGGGAGATTAACTCACTACAATGATTACATTTCCAGTATTCTGATTGATCACTTTGAAGTAGTAAGACAGAAAAACATATATAATGTATCAGACTTATTAAAACAGAATATCTGATGAGCTCAGGAAAATAGCTAAGCCTAGTTGAACAAATGGACATGAAAGAAACAGGATGTCAGCAGGAAGGCCATCTGGAACTGATTAACAGACCTGAGGAATAACAGGGTGCCAGAAGACAATGTAACAAAGAACCTATAGAAACAGGACATATGGGAAGCTGTAAAGCTTGGGGAGGGTCTATGTATTTAATGTAAGGAAAATACTATAAAGGCTGTGCTCAAGTCTGCCATACGGAGTGAGCTGTGATCCGGGTCACAGCTCGGCCTTTGATTACTCTGAATTAAAGGTCTTATTGAATTCACAAGTTTCTTGTATGAGTGTCATAATTTGAACATCATTTTTTCCACGACAACGGCTGCACAGTACTTTCTTTTATCGATGGCGGTACCCTTGATTTACACACACCTGTAAGTATTTTGCCTTGATAAATCAGACACATTCTAAAACACTGTGCTCGTGCACGTGAAGTCTCATTTACATAAAGAACCGCCTAAATGACCATTTATGGTCACAAACCTTCCCTTTAAAGCTGCAAGAGATGTCACTAATTTCTGTCCACCAACCTGGAGAAATCGAAGAGAAAATCATTTTTGGACGCAGAAATCACGAAGTGGAAGCAAAACAAGCCATACTTTTTGGAGCCCTCAGCAATGGCTTGACAAATAAGAGAGAAATATTGCTTGGTAGCAGGTTAGAGCTGTGGTAAATTCTGCCTCATCTGAGTGCAGAACAGTTAATGAAATTAAAATGAAATGGTTTGATTTGAAAGCATACTCAACAAAAAATATTATGATCCACAAAATGGATGTAAGTGCAACAGGAGGAGGGCAGACTGACTCTTCACTGTCTGCTATGGACCAGCGCATTGGCAGCATAATTGGAGAGACCTCAGTGTCTGGCATCATTTGTGATGGTGATACTGAGGACCCTCTCCCAGACCCTGAAGGAATACCAGACACACCAACTGATGGTGGTACTGAGGACCCTCTCCCAGACCCTGAAGGAATACCAGACACACCACCTGATGGTGATACTGAGGACCCTCTCCCAGACCCTGAAGGAATACCAGACACACCAACTGATGGTGATACTGAGGACCTCTCCCAGACCCTGAAGGAATACCAGACACACCAACTGATGGTGGTACTGAGGACCCTCTCCCAGACCTTGAAGGAATACCAGACACACCACCTGATGGTGATACTGAGACCCTCTCCCAGACCCTGAAGGAATACCAGACACACCAACTGATGGTGGTACTGGAGGACCCTCTCCCAGACCCTGAAGGAATACCAGACACACCACCTGATGGTGATACTGAGGACCCTCTCCCAGACCCTGAAGGAATACCAGACACACCAACTGATGGTGGTACTGAGGACCCTCTCCCAGACCCTGAAGGAATACCAGACACACCAACTGATGGTGGTACTGAGGACCCTCTCCCAGACCCTGAAGGAATACCAGACACACCAACTGATGGTGGTACTGAGGACCCTCTCCCAGACCCTGAAGGAATACCAGACACACCACCTGATGGTGGTACTGAGGACCCTCTCCCAGACCCTGAAGGAATACCAGACACACCAACTGATGGTAAGTCAAGCTTTATTTTCACAACCATATTCAGACATGGACCACATCTAAATATTTTTTCTTGACAATAAATATATCTATATAACAAAATAAATGTAGTAAAAAGAATGTAACAAAACAATCTTGACAGATGTGGGTGATTTGCCAGACCCTCATCCCCAGACCTACCAGAAGGGTGTCCTCTTTGGCAAGCGCTTCATCTGCACCGTGTGTTTTGACTGACGCAGTCCTGAAACAACAAGAGATCAACACATCAGTTACTGGACTCCAACAGCAGCTGGAGGACGTATGCAACAGCCAGAGAGAGAGAAATCAATCGTTGAAAGAACTTGTTGATTGTGTCAAACATGTGAGACAATAAATTCTGGTGCAATGTAAATGTGTTTTCCTTGTCGATTTAATTACAATATTTGAAAGAACAGATACCTAAAACCGTTGTATGATATTGACTCTTGTCCTCTGGTGGAGGACACTGCAAGCCTTGACAATGTAACAAACCTAAAAAGGAATTTGCACATTGTATTACATTCATGTAATGGCATATGAAAGAATGTCATTTCAGAGGCAAACCTTGCTAGGCTGGTTTTGCAGTGTGCCTCCTGTCCCAGACAAGCACAGCCAACTCCTTTCAGCAGGCCTATGTTGCGCTCCACTGTTCTTATCGTGCGTGGGCTTGGTTGTACCTTGCCTCTTGTTGGTTTGAGGGGTGTCATCAGCCATGTTTTTAATGGGTAGCCCCGGTCTCCTGCAGTTATGAACACAACATTCAGATTCCCAGTAGAGGTCTAATAAATAAAATCAACAAATAAATAAAACCTGGCAAATAAAACATAAGTCACTTACCAATAAGCCGTCCATCCTCAACAGCTCCTTCCTGGAGGTTAAGGCCGACTGAACTGTTCTGAACAATGAATGATAATGTGTCCCACCTGGCCATTTGGTCACTACATTCAACATAGCCAAATGGGAATCACAGATGACCTGCACATTGACAGAATGGAAACATTTTCTGTGGATGAAGTTGAATTTGTTCAATGATGGTGCTTTTATTGTGATGTGGGTGCAGTCAATTGCTCCAATGACATTGGGAAATCCAGCTATGCAGTGCCGCACGGAAACTATATGTATTGTGGGGTGAATGAAATAATGCCATGAAGGACTGCAGGCAATATTCGGCTCATGGTTGGTTGTGAAATGCTAGACCGATCTGCAATCTCACGTTGGAATGTTCCAGTGGCCAAAAATCCCAGGGTGGAGAGGACTTGGGTATGCACTGGGATGGCATTGGTGTGTTTCGTCTCCCTTTCTAATACTGGGAGAGTTGGTTGCAGAGATACGATCAAATATGCCTTGGAAAACGAAATCTACTAATAAGCCAGGCGTCGCCCTCAGCAAAGAAATCTGCACGCTCATTGAAAACACGCTCCCTGGCGTAATGCAGCTTATGCCAGATCCTCCAGCAATGCAAGTCACAATGCATCGGTGTTGCCATTTATATTACTTAACTGGTTTAACTAAATTGCCTCCAACTTTACATTCCATTCTCTTTCTAATTGACTTTATTATTCAATTAGGCTTAAATGGTTTCATGTTTATGAATTCGATAGAAAACTATTAGAAGCTTAAGTGACTATAAAATAAATACATGAATAAACTAATGTATTATCTTTTTTCTTCATAGTTTATGATTTGACCCAGTATGTCAATCCTTTCTCCATTTGGTGAAAGGTGCTGTGCGTACGCATGGTCAGAGGTGTGCTTAAATTTACGCACATTCTCAAGTATAAGTACAAATTGATAAATCCCACACATTGCTTAGAAATGATCACGCGCATGGTTTACCAACATTTCTATTTGTACGCAACATTTCTGTTTGTACGTAACATTGATAAATGAGGGCCCTGGACTTTCTGACGAGCTGCCCCCAGGTGGTGAACGTAGGAAACAACATCTCCAAACCCCTCCCCTCAACACTGGGGCCCCACAAGGGTGCGTGCTCAGCCCCCTTCTGTACTCCCTGTTCACCCATGACTGCGTGGCCATGCACGCCTCCATCTCAATCATCAAGTTTGCAGATAACACAACAGTAGTGGGCTTGATTACCAACAACGACGAGACGGCCTACAGGGAGGAGGTGAGGGCCCTCGGAGTGTGGTGTCAGGAAAATAACCTCTCACTCAACGTCAACAAAACAAAGGAGATGATCGTGGACTTCAGGAAACAGGAGAGGGAGCACCCCCCTATCCACATCGACGGGACAGTATTGGAGAAGGTGGAAAGTTTTAAGTTCCTCGGTGTACACATCACAGACAAACTGAAATGGTCCACCCACACAGACAGTGTGGTGAAGAAGGCGCAACAGCGCCTCTTCAACCTCAGGATGCTGAAGAAATTTGGCTTGTCACCCAAAACCCTCACAAACTTTTACAGATGCACAATCGAGAGCATCCTGTCGGGCTGTATCACAGCCTGGCACGGCAACTGCTCCGCCCACAACCGTAAGGCTCTCCAGAGGGTAGTGTGGTCTGCACAGTGCATCACTGAGGGCAACCTACCTGCCCTCCATGACACCTACAGCACCCGATGTCACAGGAAGGCCTAAAAGATAATCAAGGACAACAACCACCCGAGTCACTGCCTGTTCACCCGCTATCATCCAGAAGGCGAGGTCAGTACAGGTGCATCAAAGCTGGGACCGAGAAACTGAAAAACAGCTTCTATCTCAAGGCCATCAGACTGCTAAACAGCAATCACTAACTCAGAGAGGCTGCTGCCAACATTGAGACCCAATCAATGGTTACTTTAATAAATGGATCACTAGTCACTACAATGCCACTTTAAATAATGCCACTTTAATAATGTTTACATATCTTACATTACTCATATCATATGTATATACTGTATTTTATACCATCTTTGCACCTTGCCTATGCCGCTCGGTCATCGCTCATCCATATATTTATATGTACATATTCTCATTCACCCCTTTAGATTTGTGTGTATTAGGTAGTTGTTGGGGAATTGTTAGATTACTTGTTAGATATTACTGCACTGTCAGAACTAGAAGCACAAGCATTTTCACTACACTCGCATTAACATCTGCTAACCATGTGTATGTGACCAATAACATTTTATTTGATTTGACATTCACACCCCGATAAAGGGTAGAGCTTCCGCGGAACTCTAACCCGGAAGCTTATAAGAAATCCCGCTATGCCCTCAGACGAACCATCAAACAGGCAAAGCGTCAATACACCGGCTGCGATGCTTGTCGGATGTGGCAGGGCTTGCAAACTATTACAGACTACAAAGGAAAGTACAAACCGAGAGCTGCCCAGTGACACGAGCCTACCAGACGAGATAAATAACTTCAATGCTCGCTTTGAGGCAAGTAACACTGAAACATGCATGAGAGCAACAGCTTATCCCCCTAGACCCACTCCAATTTGCATACTGCACCAACAGATCCACAGATGATGCAATCTCTATTTCACTCCACACTGCCCTTTCCCACCTGGACAAAAGGAACACCTATGTGAGAATGCTGTTCATTGACTACAGCTCAGCGTTCAACGCCATAGTGCCCTCAAAGCTCATCACTAAGCTAAGGACCCTGGGACTAAACACCTCCTTCTGCAACTGGATCCTGGACTTCCTGACGGGCCGCCCCCATGTGGTAAGGGTAGGTAACAACACATCCGCCACGCTGATCCTCAACACGGGGCCCCTCAGGGGTGCGTGCTCAGTCCCCTCCTGTACTCCCTGTTCACTTATGACTGCACGGCCAGGCACGACTCCACCACCGTCATTGGGGCGGCAGGTAGCCTTGTGGTTAGAGTATTGGACTAGTAAGCGAAAGGTTGCAAGATCGAATCCCTGAGCCGACAAGGTAAAAATCTGTCGTTCTGCCCCTGAACAAGGCAGTTAACCCACTGTTCCTAGGCCGTCATTGAGAATAAGAATTTGTTCTTAACTGACTTAATAAAGTTTGCTGATGACACAACAGTGGAAGGCCTGATCACCGACAACAATGAGACAGCTTATAAGGAGGAGGTCAGAGACCTGCTCTGTCGTGCAAGGACAACAACCTCTCCCTCAATGTGATCAAGATGATTGTGGACTACAGAAAAATCATCACCCCATTCTCATCGATGGGGCTGTGATGGAGCAGGTTGAGAGCTTCAGGTTCCTTGGCGTCCACATCACCAACAAACTAACATGATCCAAGCACACCAAGACAGTCGTGAAGAGGGCATGACATAATCTATTTGGCATGGGTCTTCAGGTCCTCAAAGGTTTTACAGCTGCACCATCGAGAGCATCCTGACTGGTTATATCACTGCCTGGTATGGCAGCTGCTCGGCCTCCGACTGCAAGGCACTACAGAGGGTAGTGCGAACGGTCCAGTACATCACTGGGGCCAAGCTTCCTGCTGTCGTGACGTTGTATCGGTTAATGTGACGACTGTTGCTCATCGAATGATTGACGGTTTATAATTACGTGATTAAATGAATCAGGCAATTATTAACTCATTAACCTGGGGCACCATGGGAAAATTAGTTTTATTGAGTTTCTATTTCCGAAATTAACTCAAAGAATATCAGCATATCGATTTTACAACAGTCGCCAATTAATCAATGTCCTCTACAGTCTCATTCTGAACGTCGCATTATCCGGGAATCTGCACAAACCCGAGTCCCACCAATGAGTCCCACCACACCCATTTTAGTTGATTATTTATTTACTAGCAAGCTAAAATGATGATAAAAGATGCACATACACAAAACACAGTCTAGGCTGTTGATTAGAACTTAGTACAACGGACCAACACACTATGACACGTTGTTACCCAACATGGGGATTTAAAAGAGAGAGAAGAAGAGAAAGAACACGAGAAAAATACATTTGTGTGTATTTGTCAGCTATGCTTATTTTAACCCTAAACGTGCCCGAACTGCCGCTCTTATGGGTCAGAATATAATGAGGTAATTACGTGTTGAAGGTCTCTGATGGGAGTCTCAGCGTGGACTGTTTAGGCTTCTCAATGATGCACTTCTCTGGGTGCAACTCCTGGTTGTCCTCACAAGGTGAGGGTCCTTTTGGCTTAATAGACTGATTCCTCGCCCTTGTTCTGAAAGGGGTCGTCTGAGGACAGCCAGCCCTGTAGCTCAGGACTCACAGCATAGGAATGAAAGCAGCGTAGATACCCGAAGGCGTTGGAGAGTGGTGACCGATTGGGCCTACTTGAATTCACTCTCTTAGACGCAGCTACTCATCCGTAGCATGGATGGAAAAGGTTTCTTTGTCTTCAACCTCGTGTTGTGTTTTGTGTTCGTTGACTACTCAGACCTTGGCTGCAGCTCGGATCATTTAGTCTGACATGTTAATTCTGAACTCACATGTTTAATACCCTCGGGTCAGAAGTGGGCGTCTTCCTCCTTTAGGGCAATTCTTGGGCGTACCTAGTTCACGAGGCTGGAGGTCTAGATTTAACTAGTTACGAGGCTGGAGGTCTGGATTTAACTAGTTACGAGGCTGGAGGTCTAGATTTAACTAGTTCTGAGGCTGGAGGTCTGGATTAAACTAGTTACGAGGCTGGAGGTCTAGATTTAACGAGTTACGAGGCTGGAGGTCTAGATTTAACTGAGTTACGAGGCTGGAGGTCTAGATTTAACTAGTTACGAGGCTGGAGGTCTAGATTTAACTAGTTACGAGGCTGGAGGTCTGGATTTAACTAGTTACGAGGCTGGAGGTCTAGATTTAACTAGTTACGAGGCTGGAGGTCTGGATTTAACTAGTTACGAGGCTGGAGGTCTAGATTTAACGAGTTACGAGGCTGGAGGTCTAGATTTAACTAGTTACGAGGCTGGAGGTCTAGATTTAACTAGTTACGAGGCTGGAGGTCTAGATTTAACTAGTTACGAGGCTGGAGGTCTGGATTTAACTGAGTTCACGAGGCTGGAGGTCTAGATTTAACTGAGTTCTGAGGCTGGAGGTCTAGATTTAACTAGTTACGAGGCTGGAGGTCTAGATTTAACTAGTTACGAGGCTGGAGGTCTGGATTTAACTAGTCACGAGGCTGTAGGTCTAGATTTAACTAGTTACGAGGCTGGAGGTCTGGATTTAACTGAGTTACGAGGCTGGAGGTCTAGATTTAACGAGTTACGAGGCTGGAGGTCTAGATTTAACTAGTTACGAGGCTGGAGGTCTAGATTTAACTAGTTACGAGGCTGGAGGTCTGGATTTAACTAGTTACGAGGCTGGAGGTCTAGATTTAACTGAGTTACGAGGCTGGATGTCTGGATTTAACTAGTTCACGAGGCTGGAGGTCTAGATTTAACGAGTTACGAGGCTGGAGGTCTAGATTTAACTAGTTACGAGGCTGGAGGTCTAGATTTAACTAGTTACGAGGCTGGAGGTCTAGATTTAACTAGTTACGAGGCTGGAGGTCTGGATTTAACTAGTTACGAGGCTGGAGGTCTAGATTTAACTAGTTACGAGGCTGGAGGTCTAGATTTAACTAGTTACGAGGCTGGAGGTCTAGATTTAACTAGTTACGAGGCTGGAGGTCTAGATTTAACTAGTCACGAGGCTGTAGGTCTAGATTTAACTGAGTTACGAGGCTGGAGGTCTGGATTTAACTAGTTACGAGGCTGGAGGTCTAGATTTAACTAGTTACGAGGCTGGAGGTCTAGATTTAACTAGTTACGAGGCTGGTGGTCTAGATTTAACTAGTTCACGAGGCTGGAGGTGTGAATTTAACTGAGTTACGAGGCTGGAGGTCTAGATTTAACTGAGTTACGAGGCTGGAGGTCTAGATTTAACTAGTTACGAGGCTGGAGGTCTAGATTTAACTGAGTTACGAGGCTGGAGGTCTGGATTTAACTGAGTTCTGAGGCTGGAGGTCTAGATTTAACTAGTTACGAGGCTGGAGGTCTAGATTTAACTGAGTTACGAGGCTGGAGGTCTGGATTTAACTGAGTTACGAGGCTGGAGGTCTAGATTTAACTAGTTACGAGGCTGGAGGTCTGGATTTAACTAGTTACGAGGCTGGAGGTCTAGATTTAACTAGTTACGAGGCTGGAGGTCTGGATTTAACTAGTTACGAGGCTGAAGGTCTAGATTTAACTAGTTACGATGTTAGCTAGTTACGATGTTAGATGTTAGTTGGTGGTATGTAATAGTGGTATAGTTGGTGGTGTGTAATAGTGGTATATAGATGGTGGTGTGTAATAGTGGTATATAGATGGTGGTGTGTAATAGTGGTATATAGATGGTGGTGTGTAATAGTGGTATATAGATGTTAGTTGGTGGTGTGTAATAGTGGTATATAGATGTTAATTGGTGGTGTGTAATAGTGGTATATAGATGGTGGTGTGTAATAGTGGTATATATATGTTAGTTGGTGGTATGTAATAGTGGTATATAGATGTTAGTTGGTGGTGTGTAATAGTGGGATATAGATGTTAGTTGGTGGTATGTAATAGTGGTATAGTTGGTGGTGTGTAAGAGTGGTATATAGATGTTAGTTGGTGGTGTGTAATAGTGGTATATAGATGGTTGTGTGTAATAGTGGTATATAGATGTTAGTTGGTGGTGTGTAATAGTGGGATATAGATGTTAGTTGGTGGTATGTAATAGTGGTATAGTTGGTGGTGTGTAAGAGTGGTATATAGATGGTGGTATGTAATAGTGGTATATAGATGTTAGTTGGTGGTGTGTAATAGTGGGATATAGATGTTAGTTGGTGGTATGTAATAGTGGTATAGTTGGTGGTGTGTAAGAGTGGTATATAGATGTTAGTTGGTGGTGTGTAATAGTGGTATATAGATGGTGGTGTCTAATAGTGGTATATAGATGTTAGTTGGTGGTATGTAATAGTGGTATATAGATGGTGGTGTGTAATAGTGGTATATAGATGTTAGTTGGTGTTGTGTAATAGTGGTATATAGATGTTAGTTGGTGGTGTGTAATAGTGGTATATAGATGTTAGTTGGTGGTGTGTAATAGTGGTATATAGATGTTAGTTGGTGGTGTGTAATAGTGGTATATAGTTGGTGGTGTGTAATGGTGGTATATAGATGTTAGATGGTGGTGTGTAATAGTGGTATATAGATGTTAGTTGGTGGTGTGTAATAGTGGTATATAGATGGTGGTGTGTAATAGTGGTATATAGATGTTAGTTGGTGGTGTGTAATAGTGGTATATAGTTGGTGGTGTGTAATAGTGGTATATAGATGTTAGTTGGTGGTGTGTAATAGTGGTATATAGTTGGTGGTGTGTAATAGTGGTATATAGATGTTAGTTGGTGGTATGTAATAGTGGTATATAGATGGTGGTGTGTAATAGTGGTATATAGATGTTAGTTGGTGGTGTGTAATAGTGGTATATAGATGGTGGTGTGTAATAGTGGTATATAGATGGTGGTGTGTAATAGTGGTATCTAGATGGTGGTGTGTAATAGTGGTATATAGATGTTAGTTGGTGGTGTGTAATAGTGGTATATAGATGGTGGTGTCTAATAGTGGTATATAGATGTTAGTTGGTGGTATGTAATAGTGGTATATAGATGTTAGATGGTGGTGTGTAATAGTGGTATATAGATGTTAGTTGGTTGTGAGTAATAGTGGTATATAGATGGTGGTGTGTAATAGTGGTATATAGATGTTAGTTGGTGGTGTGTAATAGTGGTATATAGATGTTAGTTGGTGGTGTGTAATAGTGGTATATAGATGGTGGTGTGTAATAGTGGTATATAGATGGTGGTGTGTAATAGTGGTATATAGATGGTGGTGTGTAAGAGTGGTATATAGATGGTGGTGTGTAATAGTGGTATATAGATGTTAGTTGGTGGTGTGTAATAGTGGTATATAGATGTTAGTTGGTGGTGTGTAATAGTGGTATATAGATGTTAGTTGGTGGTGTGTAATAGTGGTATATAGATGGTGGTGTGTAATAGTGGTATATAGATGTTAGATGGTGGTGTGTAATAGTGGTATATAGATGTTAGTTGGTGGTGTGTAATAGTGGTATATAGATGTTAGTTGGTGGTATGTAATAGTGGTATATAGATGTTAGTTGGTGGTGTGTAATAGTGGTATATAGATGTTAGTTGGTGGTGAGTAATAGTGGTATATAGATGGTGGTGTGTAATAGTGGTATATAGATGTTAGTTGGTGGTGTGTAATAGTGGTATATAGATGGTGGTGTGTAATAGTGGTATATAGATGGTGGTGTGTAATAGTGGTATATAGATGGTGGTGTGTAATAGTGGTATATAGATGTTAGTTGGTGGTGTGTAATGGTGGTATATAGATGTTAGATGGTGGTGTGTAATAGTGGTATATAGATGTTAGTTGGTGGTGTGTAATAGTGGTATATAGATGGTGGTGTGTAATAGTGGTATATAGATGTTAGTTGGTGGTGTGTAAGAGTGGTATATAGATGGTGGTGTGTAATAGTGGTATATAGATGTTAGATGGTGGTGTGTAATAGTTGTATATAGATGGTGGTGTGTAATAGTGGTATATAGATGTTAGTTGGTGGTGTGTAATAGTGGTATATAGATGGTGGTGTGTAATAGTGGTATATAGATGTTAGTTGGTGGTATGTAATAGTGGTATATAGATGTTAGTTGGTGGTGTGTAATAGTGGTATATAGATGTTAGTTGGTGGTGTGTAATAGTGGTATATAGATGTTAGTTGGTGGTGTGTAAGAGTGGTATATAGATGTTAGTTGGTGGTGTGTAATAGTGGTATATAGATGTTAGTTGGTCGTATGTAATAGTGGTATATAGATGTTAGTTGGTGGTGTGTAATAGTGGTATATAGATGTTAGTTGGTGGTGTGTAATAGTGGTATATAGATGTTAGTTGGTGGTGAGTAATAGTGGTATATAGAGGCAGGTGGTGTGTAATAGTGGTATATAGATGTTAGTTGGTGGTGTGTAATAGTGGTATATAGATGTTAGTTGGTGGTGTGTAATAGTGGTATATAGATGTTAGTTGGTGGTGTGTAATAGTGGTATATAGATGTTAGTTGGTGGTGTGTAATAGTGGTATATAGATGGTTAGTTGTGGTGTGTAATAGTTGTATATAGATGGTGGTGTGTAATAGTGGTATATAGATGTTAGTTGGTGGTGTGTAATAGTGGTATATAGATGTTAGTTGGTGGTGTGTAATAGTGGTATATAGTTGGTGGTGTGTAATAGTGGTATATAGATGTTAGTTGGTGGTGTGTAATAGTGGTATATAGATGTTAGTTGGTGGTGTGTAATAGTGGTATATAGATGTTAGTTGGTGGTGTGTAATAGTGGTATATAGATGGTGGTGTGTAATAGTTGTATATAGATGGTGGTGTGTAATAGTGGTATATAGATGTTAGTTGGTGGTGTGTAATAGTGGTATATAGATGTTAGTTGGTGGTGTGTAATAGTGGTATATAGTTGGTGGTGTGTAATAGTGGTATATAGATGTTAGTTGGTGGTGTGTAATAGTGGTATATAGATGTTAGTTGGTGGTGTGTAATAGTGGTATATAGATGGTGGTGTGTAATAGTGGTATATAGATGGTGGTATGTAATAGTGGTATATAGATGGTGGTATGTAATAGTGGTATATAGATGGTGGTGTGTAATAGTGGTATATAGATGTTAGTTGGTGGTATGTAATAGTGGTATATAGATGTTAGTTGGTGGTGTGTAATAGTGGTATATAGATGTTAGATGGTGGTATGTAATAGTGGTATATAGTTGGTGGTGTGTAATAGTGGTATATAGATGTTAGTTGGTGGTGTGTAATAGTGGTATATAGATGGTGGTGTGTAATAGTGGTATATAGATGGTGGTGTGTAATAGTGGTATATAGATGTTAGTTGGTGGTGTGTAATAGTGGTATATAGATGTTAGATGGTGGTATGTAATAGTGGTATATAGATGTTAGTTGGTGGTGTGTAAGAGTGGTATATAGATGTTAGTTGGTGGTGTGTAATAGTGGTATATAGATGTTAGTTGGTGGTATGTAATAGTGGTATATAGATGGTGGTGTGTAATAGTGGTATATAGATGTTAGTTGGTGGTATGTAATAGTGGTATATAGATGTTAGTTGGTGGTGTGTAATAGTGGTATATAGATGGTGGTGTGTAATAGTGGTATATAGATGTTAGTTGGTAGTGTGTAATAGTGGTATATAGATGGTGGTATGTAATAGTGGTATATAGTTGGTGGTATGTAATAGTGGTATATAGATGGTGGTGTGTAATAGTGGTATATAGATGTTAGTTGGTGGTGTGTAAGAGTGGTATATAGATGGTGGTGTGTAATAGTGGTATATAGATGTTAGATGGTGGTGTGTAATAGTTGTATATAGATGGTGGTGTGTAATAGTGGTATATAGATGTTAGTTGGTGGTGTGTAATAGTGGTATATAGATGGTGGTGTGTAATAGTGGTATATAGATGTTAGTTGGTGGTATGTAATAGTGGTATATAGATGTTAGTTGGTGGTGTGTAATAGTGGTATATAGATGTTAGTTGGTGGTGTGTAATAGTGGTATATAGATGTTAGTTGGTGGTGTGTAAGAGTGGTATATAGATGTTAGTTGGTGGTGTGTAATAGTGGTATATAGATGTTAGTTGGTCGTATGTAATAGTGGTATATAGATGTTAGTTGGTGGTGTGTAATAGTGGTATATAGATGTTAGTTGGTGGTGTGTAATAGTGGTATATAGATGTTAGTTGGTGGTGAGTAATAGTGGTATATAGACGGTGGTGTGTAATAGTGGTATATAGATGTTAGTTGGTGGTGTGTAATAGTGGTATATAGATGTTAGTTGGTGGTGTGTAATAGTGGTATATAGATGTTAGTTGGTGGTGTGTAATAGTGGTATATAGATGTTAGTTGGTGGTGTGTAATAGTGGTATATAGATGGTGGTGTGTAATAGTTGTATATAGATGGTGGTGTGTAATAGTGGTATATAGATGTTAGTTGGTGGTGTGTAATAGTGGTATATAGATGTTAGTTGGTGGTGTGTAATAGTGGTATATAGTTGGTGGTGTGTAATAGTGGTATATAGATGTTAGTTGGTGGTGTGTAATAGTGGTATATAGATGTTAGTTGGTGGTGTGTAATAGTGGTATATAGATGTTAGTTGGTGGTGTGTAATAGTGGTATATAGATGGTGGTGTGTAATAGTTGTATATAGATGGTGGTGTGTAATAGTGGTATATAGATGTTAGTTGGTGGTGTGTAATAGTGGTATATAGATGTTAGTTGGTGGTGTGTAATAGTGGTATATAGTTGGTGGTGTGTAATAGTGGTATATAGATGTTAGTTGGTGGTGTGTAATAGTGGTATATAGATGTTAGTTGGTGGTGTGTAATAGTGGTATATAGACGGTGGTGTGTAATAGTGGTATATAGATGGTGGTATGTAATAGTAGTATATAGATGGTGGTATGTAATAGTGGTATATAGATGGTGGTATGTAATAGTGGTATATAGATGGTGGTGTGTAATAGTGGTATATAGATGTTAGTTGGTGGTATGTAATAGTGGTATATAGATGTTAGTTGGTGGTGTGTAATAGTGGTATATAGATGTTAGATGGTGGTATGTAATAGTGGTATATAGTTGGTGGTGTGTAATAGTGGTATATAGATGTTAGTTGGTGGTGTGTAATAGTGGTATATAGATGGTGGTGTGTAATAGTGGTATATAGATGGTGGTGTGTAATAGTGGTATATAGATGTTAGTTGGTGGTGTGTAATAGTGGTATATAGATGTTAGATGGTGGTATGTAATAGTGGTATATAGATGTTAGTTGGTGGTGTGTAAGAGTGGTATATAGATGTTAGTTGGTGGTGTGTAATAGTGGTATATAGATGTTAGTTGGTGGTATGTAATAGTGGTATATAGATGTTAGTTGGTGGTATGTTATAGTGGTATATAGATGGTGGTGTGTAATAGTGGTATATAGATGTTAGTTGGTGGTATGTAATAGTGGTATATAGATGTTAGTTGGTGGTGTGTAATAGTGGTATATAGATGGTGGTGTGTTATAGTGGTATATAGATGTTAGTTGGTAGTGTGTAATAGTGGTATATAGATGTTGGTATGTAATAGTGGTATATAGTTGGTGGTATGTAATAGTGGTATATAGATGGTGGTGTGTAATAGTGGTATATAGATGTTAGTTGGTGGTGTGTAATAGTGGTATATAGATGTTAGTTGGTGGTATGTAATAGTGGTATATAGATGTTAGTTGGTGGTGTGTAAGAGTGGTATATAGATGTTAGTTGGTGGTGTGTAATAGTGGTATATAGATGTTAGTTGGTGGTATGTAATAGTGGTATATACATGTTAGTTGGTGGTATGTAATAGTGGTATATAGATGGTGGTGTGTAATAGTGGTATATAGATGTTAGTTGGTGGTGTGTAATAGTGGTATATAGATGGTGGTGTGTAATAGTGGTATATAGATGTTAGTTGGTAGTGTGTAATAGTGGTATATAGATGGTGGTATGTAATAGTGGTATATAGATGTTAGTTGGTGGTGTGTAATAGTGGTATATAGATGTTAGTTGGTGGTGTGTAATAGTGGTATATAGATGGTGGTATGTAATAGTGGTATATAGTTGGTGGTATGTAATAGTGGTATATAGATGGTGGTGTGTAATAGTGGTATATAGATGTTAGTTGGTGGTGTGTAATAGTGGTATATAGATGCTAGTTGGTGGTATGTAATAGTGGTATATAGATGGTGGTGTGTAATAGTGGTATATAAATGTTAGTTGGTGGTGTGTAAATGTGGTATATAGATGGTGGTGTGTAATAGTGGTATATAGATGGTGGTGTGTAATAGTGGTATATAGATGTTAGTTGGTGTTGTGTAATGGTGGTATATAGATGTTAGATGGTGGTGTGTAATAGTGGTATATAGATGTTAGTTGGTGGTGTGTAATAGTTGTATATAGATGGTGGTGTGTAATAGTGGTATATAGTTGGTGGTGTGTAATAGTGGTATATGGATGTTAGTTGGTGGTGTGTAATAGTGGTATATAGATGTTAGTTGGTGGTGTGTAATAGTGGTATATAGATGTTAGTTGGTGGTGTGTAATAGTGGTATATAGATGTTAGATGGTGGTGTGTAATAGTGGTATATAGATGTTAGTTGGTGGTGTGTAATAGTGGTATATAGATGGTGGTGTGTAATAGTGGTATATAGTTGGTGGTGTGTAATAGTGGTATATAGATGTTAGTTGGTGGTGTGTAATAGTGGTATATAGATGTTAGTTGGTGGTGTGTAATAGTGGTATATAGATGTTAGTTGGTGGTGTGTAATAGTGGTATATAGATGTTAGTTGGTGGTGTGTAATAGTGGTATATAGATGTTAGATGGTGTTGTGTAATGGTGGTATATAGATGTTAGTTGGTGGTGTGTAATAGTGGTATATAGATGGTGGTGTGTAATAGTGGTATATAGATGTTAGTTGGTGGTGTGTAATGGTGGTATATAGATGTTAGTTGGTGGTGTGTAATAGTGGTATATAGATGTTAGATGGTGGTGTGTAATAGTGGTATATAGATGTTAGTTGGTGGTGTGTAATAGTGGTATATAGATGGTGGTGTGTAATAGTGGTATATAGATGTTAGTTGGTGGTGTGTAATAGTGGTATATAGATGTTAGTTGGTGGTGTGTAATAGTGGTATATTGATGTTAGTTGCTGGTATGTAATAATGGTATATAGTTGTTAATTGGTGCTATGTAATAGTGGTATAGTTGGTGGTGTGTAATAGTGGTATATAGATGTTAGTTGGTGGTGATTTAATAGTGGTATATAGATGGTGGTGTGTAATAGTGGTATATAGATGTTAGTTGGGGGTGTGTAATAGTGGTATATAGATGGTGGTGTGTAATAGTGGTATATAGATGTTAGTTGGTGGTGTGTAATAGTGGTATATAGATGTTAGTTGGTGGTGTGTAATAGTGGTATATAGATGTTAGTTGGTGGTGTGTAATAGTGGTATATAGATGTTAGTTGGTGGTGTGTAATAGTGGTATATAGATGGTGGTGTGTAATAGTTGTATATAGATGGTGGTGTGTAATAGTGGTATATAGATGTTAGTTGGTGGTGTGTAATAGTGGTATATAGATGTTAGTTGGTGGTGTGTAATAGTGGTATATAGATGGTGGTGTGTAATAGTGGTATATAGTTGGTGGTGTGTAATAGTGGTATATAGATGGTGGTGTGTAATAGCTGTATATAGATGTTAGTTGGTGGTGTGTAATAGTGGTATATAGATGGTGGTGTGTAATAGTGGTATATAGATGTTAGTTGGTGGTGTGTAATAGTGGTATATAGATGGTGGTGTGTAATAGAGGTATATAGATGTTAGTTGGTGGTGTGTAATAGTGGTATATAGATGTTGGTGTGTAATAGTGGTATATAGATGTTGGTGTGTAATAGTGGTATATAGATGGTGGTGTGTAATAGTGGTATATAGATGGTGGTGTGTAATAGTGGTATATATATGGTGGTGTGTAATAGTGGTATATAGATGGTGGTTGGTGGTGTGTAATAGTGGTATATAGATGGTAGTGTGTAATAGTGGTATATAGATGGTGGTGTGTAATAGTGGTATATAGATGTTAGTTGGTGGTGTGTAATAGTTGTATATAGACGGTGGTGTGTAATAGTGGTATATAGATGTTAGTTGGTGTTGTGTAATAGTGGTATATAGATGTTAGTTGGTGGTGTGTAATAGTGGTATATAGATGTTAGATGGTGGTGTGTAATAGTGGTATATAGATGTTAGTTGGTGGTATGTAATAGTGGTATATAGATGGTGGTGTGTAATAGTGGTATATAGATGTTAGATGGTGGTGTGTAATAGTGGTATATAGATGTTAGTTGGTGGTGTGTAATAGTGGTATATAGATGTTAGTTGGTGGTATGTAATAGTGGTATATAGATGTTAGTTGGTGGTGTGTAATAGTGGTATATAGTTGGTGGTGTGTAATAGTGGTATATAGATGTTAGTTGGTGGTATGTAATAGTGGTATATAGATGTTAGTTGGTGGTGTGTAATAGTGGTATATAGATGGTGGTGTGTAATAGTGGTATATAGATGTTAGTTGGTGGTGTGTAATAGTGGTATATAGATGGTGGTGTGTAATAGTGGTATATAGATGTTAGTTGGTGGTATGTAACAGTGGTATATAGATGTTAGTTGGTGGTGTGTAATAGTGGTATATAGATGGTGGTGTGTAATAGTGGTATATAGATGGTGGTGTGTAATAGTGGTATATAGATGTTAGTTGGTGGTGTGTAATAGTGGTATATAGTTGGTGGTGTGTAATAGTGGTATATAGATGGTGGTGTGTAATAGTGGTATATAGATGTTAGATGGTGGTGTGTAATAGTGGTATATAGATGTTAGTTGGTGGTGTGTAATAGTGGTATATAGATGGTGGTGTGTAATAGTGGTATATAGATGGTTGTGTGTAATAGTGGTATATAGATGTTAGTTGGGGATTTGTAATAGTGGTATATAGAATGTGGTGTGTAATAGTGGTATATAGATGGTGGTGTGTAATAGTGGTATATAGATGTTAGATGGTGGTGTGTAATAGTGGTATATAGATGTTAGTTGGTGGTGTGTAATAGTGGTATATAGATGTTAGTTGGTGGTGTGTAATAGTGGTATATAGATGGTGGTATGTAATAGTGGTATATAGATGGTAGTATGTAATAGTGGTATATAGATGGTGGTGTGTAATAGTGGTATATAGATGGTGGTGTGTAATAGTGGTATATAGATGGTGGTATGTAATAGTGGTATATAGATGGTGGTGTGTAATAGTGGTATATAGATGTTAGTTGGTGGTATGTAATAGTGGTATATAGATGTTAGTTGGTGGTGTGTAATAGTGGTATATAGATGGTGGTGTGTAATAGTGGTATATAGATGGTGGTATGTAATAGTGGTATATAGATGGTGGTGTGTAATAGTGGTATATAGATGGTGGTGTGTAATAGTGGTATATAGATGTTAGATGGTGGTGTGTAATAGTGGTATATAGATGGTGGTGTGTAATAGTGGTATATAGATGGTGGTGTGTAATAGTGGTATATAGATGGTGGTGTGTAATAGTGGTATATAGATGGTGGTGTGTAATAGTGGTATATAGATGGTGGTGTGTAATAGTGGTATATAGATGGTGGTATGTAATAGTGGCATATAGATGTTAGTTGGTGGTGTGTAATAGTGGTATATAGATGGTGGTATGTAATAGTGGTATATAGTTGGTGGTGTGTAATAGTGGTATATAGATGTTAGTTGGTGGTGTGTAATAGTGGTATATAGATGGTGGTGTGTAATAGTGGTATATAGATGGTGGTGTGTAATAGTGGTATATAGATGTTAGTTGGTGGTGTGTAATAGTGGTATATAGATGTTAGTTGGTGGTATGTAATAGTGGTATATAGATGTTAGTTGGTGGTATGTAATAGTGGTATATAGATGGTGGTGTGTAATAGTGGTATATAGATGTTAGTTGGTGGTATGTAATAGTGGTATTTAGATGGTGGTGTGTAATAGTGGTATATAGATGTTAGTTGGTGGTATGTAATAGTGGTATATAGATGGTGGTGTGTAATAGTGGTATATAGATGTTAGTTGGTGGTGTGTAATAGTGGTATATAGATGGTGGTATGTAATAGTGGTATATAGATGGTGGTGTGTAATAGTGGTATATAGATGTTAGATGGTGGTGTGTAATAGTGGTATATAGATGGTGGTGTGTAATAGTGGTATATAGATGGTGGTGTGTAATAGTGGTATATAGATGTTAGATGGTGGTGTGTAATAGTGGTATATAGATGTTAGTTGGTGGTATGTAATAGTGGTATATAGATGGTGGTGTGTAATAGTGGTATATAGATGTTAGTTGGTGGTATGTAATAGTGGTATATAGATGTTAGTTGGTGGTGTGTAATAGTGGTAAATAGTTGGTGGTGTGTAATAGTGGTATATAGATGGTGGTGTGTAATAGTGGTATATAGATGGTGGTGTGTAATAGTGGTATATAGATGGTGGTGTGTAATAGTGGTATATAGTTCGTGGTGTGTAATAGTGGTATATAGATGTTAGATGGTGGTGTATAATAGTGGTATATAGATGGTGGTGTGTAATAGTGGTATATAGATGTTAGTTGGTGGTGTGTAATAGTGGTATATAGATGTTAGTTGGTGGTATGTAATAGTGGTATATAGATGTTAGTTGGTGGTGTGTAATAGTGGTATATAGTTGGTGGTGTGTAATAGTGGTATATAGATGGTGGTGTGTAATAGTGGTATATAGATGGTGGTGTGTAATAGTGGTATATAGATGTTAGTTGGTGGTGTGTAATAGTGGTATATAGATGTTAGTTGGTGGTATGTAATAGTGGTATATAGATGGTGGTGTGTAATAGTGGTATATAGATGTTAGTTGGTGGTGTGTAATAGTGGTATATAGATGGTGGTGTGTAAGAGTGGTATATAGATGGTGGTGTGTAATAGTGGTATATAGATGTTAGTTGGTGGTATGTAATAGTGGTATATAGATGTTAGTTGGTGGTGTGTAATAGTGGTATATAGATGTTAGTTGGTGGTATGTAATAGTGGTATATAGATGGTGGTGTGTAATAGTGGTATATAGATGTTAGTTGGTGGTGTGTAATAGTGGTATATAGATGTTAGTTGGTGGTATGTAATAGTGGTATATAGTTGGTGGTGTGTAATAGTGGTATATAGATGTTAGTTGGTGGTGTGTAATAGTGGTATATAGATGGTGGTGTGTAATAGTCGTATATAGATGTTAGTTGGTGGTGTGTAATAGTGGTATATAGATGGTGGTGTGTAATAGTGGTATATAGATGGTGGTGTGTAATAGTGGTATATAGATGGTGGTGTGTAATAGTGGTATATAGATGTTAGTTGGTGGTGTGTAATAGTGGTATATAGATGTTAGTTGGTGGTATGTAATAGTGGTATATAGTTGGTGGTGTGTAATAGTGGTATATAGATGTTAGTTGGTGGTGTGTAATAGTGGTATATAGATGGTGGTGTGTAATAGTGGTATATAGATGGTGGTGTGTAATAGTGGTATATAGATGGTGGTGTGTAATAGTGGTATATAGATGGTGGTGTGTAATAGTGGTATATAGATGGTGGTGTGTAATAGTGGTATATAGATGGTGGTGTGTAATAGTGGTATATAGATGTTAGTTGGTGGTGTGTAATAGTGGTATATAGTTGGTGGTGTGTAATAGTGGTATATAGATGGTGGTGTGTAATAGTGGTATATAGATGGTGGTGTGTAATGGTGGTATATAGATGGTGGTGTGTAATAGTGGTATATAGATGTTAGTTGGTGGTGTGTAATAGTGGTATATAGATGGTGGTGTGTAATAGTGGTATATAGATGGTGGTGTGTAATAGTGGTATATAGATGGTGGTGTGTAATAGTGGTATATAGATGGTGGTGTGTAATAGTGGTATATAGATGGTGGTGTGTAATAGTGGTATATAGATGGTGGTGTGTAATAGTGGTATATAGATGGTGGTGTGTAATAGTGGTATATAGATGGTGGTGTGTAATAGTGGTATATAGATGGTGGTGTGTAA
This sequence comes from Brachymystax lenok tsinlingensis, assembly GCA_030435695.1. NCBI lineage: Eukaryota > Metazoa > Chordata > Actinopteri > Salmoniformes > Salmonidae > Brachymystax > Brachymystax lenok. The sequence goes on from CM059793.1 coordinate 1,355,197, forward strand.
TAGTGGTATATAGATGTTAGTTGGTGGTGTGTAATAGTGGTATATAGATGTTAGTTGGTGGTGTGTAATAGTGGTATATAGATGGTGGTGTGTAATAGTGGTATATAGACGGTGGTGTGTAATAGTGGTATATAGTTGGTGGTGTGTAATAGTGGTATATAGTTGGTGGTGTGTAATACTGGTATATAGATGGTGGTATGTAATAGTGGTATATAGATGGTGGTGTGTAATAGTGGTATATAGATGTTAGTTGGTGGTGTGTAATAGTGGTATATAGATGGTGGTGTGTAATAGTGGTATATAGATGGTGGTGTGTAATAGTGGTATATAGATGTTAGTTGGTGGTGTGTAATAGTGGTATATAGATGGTGGTGTGTAATAGTGGTATATAGTTGGTGGTGTGTAATAGTGGTATATAGATGGTGGTATGTAATAGTGGTATATAGATGGTGGTGTGTAATAGTGGTATATAGTTGGTGGTGTGTAATAGTGGTATATAGATGGTGGTATGTAATAGTGGTATATAGATGGTGGTGTGTAATAGTGGTATATAGATGGTGGTGTGTAATAGTGGTATATAGATGGTGGTGTGTAATTGTGGTATATAGATGTTAGTTGGTGGTGTGTAATAGTGGTATATAGATGTTAGTTGGTGGTGTGTAATAGTGGTATATAGTTGGTGGTATGTAATAGTGGTATATAGATGGTGGTGTGTAATAGTGGTATATAGATGGTGGTGTGTAATAGTGGTATATAGATGTTAGTTGGTGGTATGTAATAGTGGTATATAGTTGGTGGTGTGTAATAGTGGTATATAGATGTTAGTTGGTGGTGTGTAAGAGTGGTATATAGTTGGTGGTATGTAATAGTGGTATATAGATGTTAGATGGTGGTGTGTAATAGTGGTATATAGATGTTAGTTGGTGGTGTGTAATAGTGGTATATAGTTGGTGGTGTGTAATAGTGGTATATAGATGGTGGTATGTAATAGTGGTATATAGATGGTGGTGTGTAATAGTGGTATATAGATGGTGGTGTGTAATAGTGGTATATAGATGTTAGTTGGTGGTGTGTAATAGTGGTATATAGATGTTAGTTGGTGGTATGTAATAGTGGTATATATGTTAGTTGGTGGTATGTAATAGTGGTATATAGATGGTGGTGTGTAATAGTGGTATATAGATGGTGGTGTGTAATAGTGGTATATAGATGGTGGTGTGTAATAGTGGTATATAGATGTTAGTTGGTGGTGTGTAATAGTGGTATATAGATGGTGGTGTGTAATAGTGGTATATAGATGTTAGTTGGTGGTATGTAATAGTGGTATATAGATGTTAGTTGGTGGTGTGTAATAGTGGTATATAGATGTTAGTTGGTGGTATGTAATAGTGGTATATAGATGTTAGTTGGTGGTGTGTAATAGTGGTATATAGATGTTAGTTGGTGGTGTGTAATAGTGGTATATAGATGTTGGTTGGGGATTTGTAATAGTGTCATTATCTTTTCCCCTTATTTTTTATTTTGTTTTATCACAAATTGTAAATTGATTAACCAGACACTCCCGTACAGTAGGTGGCAGCATGCACACACAAATATACGAATGCCATGATTCCAAAAAAGAAGAACATTTTCTTTGATTCGGTCAGTGGGACTGAAACTCCCTGCTCTGTACAATTCCTTTCCTGCTGCCTCTGTAACATTGGCCAGGGAAGAAGATTTCACTCACTACAAACTGGGATATCTTCGCTTTTCCACCACCATTGCGTTCCAGGAGCGTCCAGATTGTGGATAGTAGTTTTAGTTTGATTTTTAATTTGGTTAAGAGGACCAAATTCCCAGGAAAATAACTTCGGGTGAGTAGCTCGCTACTATACTATAGTCAGCTGGGGACGTTTCGGTTGTGTAGTGACTAACGTGAGCCAGCGCCTCAAACTTCCTGGGATGTTTCTTGCTGGGTTACTGGTTCTCTAGGGGTGTTGTCTTTTGTGTATTCGCCTTGTTTTAATAGTTATGGGTTTTGTGCACAAGAAAAGTAGCGTTTTATCGAATTCATACGGCAAAAATAAATAGTTGTGCGTTTTATGGTGTCCATTCATATGAAAGAAAAATCATCTCGATAAACCGCATGTACATTTTCCTTCTCTAAAGCTCTACTGTAGGCCCGATTTACTGAGCGACTAATCAGACCAGTTAGGATCACACGCAACAGGCTGCTCTCCAGCTCAGGAATCGGACATGTATCCGCCCTTCCAGAGTCAATCTCATACTGGCGAGTCAGACGGGCAGGAATCAGGAATCGGACATATATCAGTCCTTCCAGAGTCAATCTCATACAGGCGAGTCAGACAGGCAGGAATCAGGAATCAGACATATATCAGCCCTTGGAGAGTCAATCTCATACTGGCGAGTCAGACGGGCAGGAATCAGGAATCGGACATATATCAGTCCTTCCAGAGTCAATCTCATACAGGCGAGTCAGACGGGCAGGAATCAGGAATCGGACATATATCAGTCCTTCCAGAGTCAATCTCATACAGGCGAGTCAGACAGGCAGGAATCAGGAATCAGACATATATCAGCCCTTGGAGAGTCAATCTCATACAGGCGAGTCAGACGGGCAGGAATCAGGAATCGGACATATATCAGTCCTTGGAGAGTCAATCTCATACAGGCGAGTCAGATGGGCAGGAATCGGACATATATCAGCCCTTCCAGAGTCAATCTCATACAGGCGAGTCAGATGGGCAGGAATCAGGAATCGGACATATATCAGTCCTTCCAGAGTCAATCTCATACAGGCGAGTCAGACAGGCAGGAATCAGGAATCGGACATATATCAGCCCTTGGAGAGTCAATCTCATACTGGCGAGTCAGACGGGCAGGAATCAGGAATCGGACATATATCAGTCCTTCCAGAGTCAATCTCATACAGACGGGCAGCAATCAGGAATCGGACATATATCAGCCCTTGGAGAGTCAATCTTATACAGGCGAGTCAGACAGGCAGGAATCAGGAATCGGACATATATCAGTCCTTCCAGAGTCAATCTCATACAGGCGAGTCAGACGGGCACGAATCAGGAATCGGACATATATCAGTCCTTGGAGAGTCAATCTCATACAGGCGAGTCAGACGGGCAGGAATCAGGAATCGGACATATATCAGGCCCTAGAGAGTCAATCTCATAAAGGCGAGTCAGACGGGCAGGAATCATTTTCAACCAAATCATGGTTGTTGACTGACAAACCAATGACAAAACAACACAGTTAAACCAGTTCTCCCAATAATTGACTGTTACATTGAGGAATAGAGATTTCAAAGTCGACATTTCATCATTCTTTCTGAACTAAAGTCATGCCCATTGCTCTACAAAATGAGATGGTTTTTAGAAGGGATGAATGTATTTGAACCAGATATTTGTAGTGTAAATGGAACTAAATTGCTTTGTTGATGTGTGTTGACAAGGGATGTGCAGTAGGCTAGATTGGTTTCATAATGACTCATATCAGATGTTTTGGGTGAGGTTCGGGCTGCATGTCCCAGGATTCTGTAAAACCACACTGTGTCGTTCCTTGGCATACATCCACAATGCTGGATCCTTTCGGAAATGTACTTGCCACAAGCACTTCAAGAGAAGCTTCTCTTCAAGCTCAACGCTTCCGTATTGAGACCAGATAGGTCTAGTGACCCTCCAGCAAGGAACTCTCTGTTTGTGTGTTTGCTCAGGGCCTTCCTTCCTAGTATGATAAGGCAAAACACAGTAGAGAGAAGGGGGAGAGTTGCTGGCTTAGGAGAAGTGAAAGAATGCAGTGATAGAGTGCATCTCAAAGTCACCATTATTAGTCAGTTGTACAACCGAAGGCCTTCAACTGAAATGTGTCTTCCAAATTTAACCCAACCCCTCTGAATCAGAGAGGTGCGGGGGGGCTGCCTTAATCGACATCCACATCTTCGGCGCCCGGGGAACAGTGGGTTAACTGCCTTGTTCAGGGGCAGAACGACAGATTTTTTCCTTGTCAGCTTGGGGATTCGAACTTGCAACCCTCCAGTTACAAGTCCAACGCTCTAACCACTAGGCTACCTGCCGCATCTGTAGATGGGGGAGGGTGCCGACAGGACCCCGGTATATCTGGGCCCCGGTATATCTGGGCCATTGTATATCTGGGCCATTGTATATCTGGGCCCCGGTATATCTGGGCCATTGTATATCTGGGCCCCGGTATATCTGGGCCCTGGTATATCTGGGCCCCGGTATATCTGGGCCCTGGTATATCTGGATTTGTTGTGGTGGTGGGTAGGATACATACTCTGCTAGTCCATCCATTCATTTACAGGGGTTTCATACCGGTTATTTTATTGTTATTTCACACCTTATATATTTCTGACATAGGGGTTCCTCGCTGATAACTTATTGCAGCTGGGAAAGTTCTGTTCTACAGAAGTGGCATGGCTCTCTTTGCTTCTGGTCAAGACAATCTACAATGCCAAAAACACTTGATTTGAGTAAGCTGCTGAGTCTACCACACCAAGCTGCAGTGTGTCACTGTAACCCAGGGCTTCACCAGAACAATAGTCTTTGGGAGTGAGAGGAGAGTTTATTTCCAACAGACTACTGCTCCCACAGAGCCTTTATCTGACCTCCAGACTGACCCTGACCCTAACCCTGACCCTAACCCTGACCCTGACCCTAACCCTGACCCTGACCCTAAGACAATCCACAGCCTACTAGTGCAGGACTGCATGTCACTGCGCTCTGCTTCCGTGCACAGGAATATGAATTGGTCATTTTACATATTTCCTCTACTATATGGGGAGAGTCCTATCTACCCATCTAACACAACAAGCCAGCTTTGCTCCGGTCCGTGTCTGTTAAGGCGTCCGCATGCTTCCCAGCCCGAAACATTCTGGACGAGTTTATGCATGTATTATGATGCCACTGGGAGGGTTGTTCGGAGGCAAGCTGAAGTCAGTAGTCGAAAGTCTACGCCCCCTTCGTCTGTGATTGGTCAACAGTAGGCATTCTTCAGTAAAGTCTTTGCCATTCAACGAGCGACGACTCATTTTCATGTACATTTTTCCGTAGAGAAATAGTGAAACAAACATATTAGTGAGATGTAAAATTTAACAACTAAGACCTCCTTGGCAATTTTTTTTAAAGGAATGGCACGTTTCTTGAGTAGGTGGGTAGGTAGGGCACAGCCAAGACTAAACACGCTACAGAGAGGGAAAACCTCCTGAGTCGTCCTGTGTCCCCAGAGCCTGTCTGTCTCAGTTAGGGCTAGCTGTGTCCCCAGAGCCTGTGTGTCTCAGTTAGGGCTAACTGTGTCCCCAGAGCCTGTCTGTCTCAGTTAGGGCTAGCTGTGTCCCCAGAGCCTGTCTGTCTCAGTTAGGGCTAGCTGTGTCCCCAGAGCCTGTGTGTCTCAGTTAGGGCTAGCTGTGTCCCCAGAGCCTGTGTGTCTCAGTTAGGGCTAGCTGTGTCAGGGCTAGCTGTATCCCCCAGAGCCTGTGTGTCTCAGTTAGGGCTAGCTGTGTCCCCAGAGCCTTTGTGTCTCAGTTAGGGCTAGCTGTGTTCCCAGAGCCTGTCTGTCTCAGTTAGGGCTAGCTGTGTCCCCAGAGCCTGTGTGTCTCAGTTAGGGCTAGCTGTGTCCCCAGAGCCTGTCTGTCTCAGTTAGGGCTAGCTGTGTCCCCAGAGCCTGTGTGTCTCAGTTAGGGCTAGCTGTGTCAGGGCTAGCTGTGTCCCCAGAGCCTGTGTGTCTCAGTTAGGGCTAGCTGTGTCCCCAGAGCCTGTCTGTCTCAGTTAGGGCTAGCTGTGTCCCCAGAGCCTGTGTGTCTCAGTTAGGAGCTAGCTGTGTCCCCAGAGCCTGTGTGTCTCAGTTAGGGCTAGCTGTGTCAGGGCTAGCTGTATCCCCCAGAGCCTGTGTGTCTCAGTTAGGGCTAGCTGTGTCCCCAGAGCCTGTGTGTCTCAGTTAGGGCTAGCTGTGTCCCCAGAGCCTGTCTGTCTCAGTTAGGGCTAGCTGTGTCCCCAGAGCCTGTGTGTCTCAGTTAGGGCTAGCTGTGTCAGGGCTAGCTGTGTCCCCAGAGCCTGTGTGTCTCAGTTAGGGCTAGCTGTGTCCCCAGAGCCTGTCTGTCTCAGTTAGGGCTAGCTGTGTCCCCAGAGCCTGTGTGTCTCAGTTAGGGCTAGCTGTGTCCCCAGAGCCTGTGTGTCTCAGTTAGGGCTAGCTGTGTCAGGGCTAGCTGTATCCCCCAGAGCCTGTGTGTCTCAGTTAGGGCTAGCTGTGTCCCCAGAGCCTGTCTGTCTCAGTTAGGGCTAGCTGTGTCCCCAGAGCCTGTCTGTCTCAGTTAGGGCTAGCTGTGTCCCCAGAGCCTGTGTGTCTCAGTTAGGAGCTAGCTGTGTCCCCAGAGCCTGTCTGTCTCAGTTAGGGCTAGCTGTGTCCCCAGAGCTTGTGTGTCTCAGTTAGGGCTAGCTGTGTCCCCAGAGCCTGTGTGTCTCAGTTAGGGCTAGCTGTGTCCCCAGAGCCTGTCTGTCTCAGTTAGGGCTAGCTGTGTCCCCAGAGCCTGTGTGTCTCAGTTAGGGCTAGCTGTGTCCCCAGAGCCTGTCTGTCTCAGTTAGGGCTAGCTGTGTCCCCAGAGCCTGTCTGTCTCAGTTAGGGCTAGCTGTGTCCCCAGAGCCTGTGTGTCTCAGTTAGGGCTAGCTGTGTCCCCAGAGCCTGTGTGTCTCAGTTAGGGCTAGCTGTGTCAGGGCTAGCTGTATCCCCCAGAGCCTGTGTGTCTCAGTTAGGGCTAGCTGTGTCCCCAGAGCCTTTGTGTCTCAGTTAGGGCTAGCTGTGTCCCCAGAACCTGTCTGTCTCAGTTAGGGCTAGCTGTGTCCCCAGAGCCTGTCTGTCTCAGTTAGGGCTAGCTGTGTCCCCAGAGCCTGTGTGTCTCAGTTAGGGCTAGCTGTGTCCCCAGAGCCTGTGTGTCTCAGTTAGGGCTAGCTGTGTCAGGGCTAGCTGTGTCCCCAGAGCCTGTGTGTCTCAGTTAGGGCTAGCTGTGTCCCCAAAGCCTGTGTGTCTCAGTTAGGGCTAGCTGTGTCCCCAGAGCCTGTCTGTCTCAGTTAGGGCTAGCTGTGTCCCCAGAGCCTGTCTGTCTCAGTTAGGGCTAGCTGTGCCTCTCTGTTTCCTGTCCTGCTGCTCTATACCTCCTAGGGCTATTCCTGGTACCAGGGCAGTTAAGCCTCTTATGGGGGTAAATCCATTTGAATTCAATCACTTTTTGAAGGCACCCCTTCTGATTTGAAAGATACCTTCCATACATATTTGCCCATTGTAGAAGTGCACAGAAAGTGACTTTTTGGACCTGAATGCTGAAACATTCAAGAGATAAAAGTGGTGAAAGGCGACCCATTATGCACACCCCACCATGAGGCATCCATGTCTTCAGCACTGGAAAAGAGAAATGGCTGTGTTTCATATCATTTAAAGCTTACAGACAGGGTTGTCAAATAAATAAAATACATATATATAGTCCACAATCATCTCCTTTGTCTTGCTTGCGCTGAGGGAGAGGTTGTTGTCCTGGCACCACACGGCCAGGTCTATGACCTCCTCCCTATAGGCTGTCTCGTCGTTGTCGGTGATCAGGCCTTCCACTGTTGTGACGTCAGCAAGTTTAATGATGGTGTTGGAGTCGTGCCTGGCCATGCAGTCGTGGGTGAACAGGGAGTACAGGAGGGGATTGAGCACGCACCCCTGAGGAGCCCCTGTGTTGAGGATCAGCGTGGCAGATGTGTTGTTACCTACCCTTACCACCTGGGGGCGGCCCGTCAGGAAGTCCAGGATCCAGTTGTAGTCAATGAATGGCATTCTCATGTAGGTGTTCCTTTTGTCCAGGTGGGAAAGGGCAGTGTGGAGTGCGATTGAGATTGCATCATCTGTGGATCTGTTGGTGCAGTATGCAAATTGGAGTGGGTCTAGGGTTTCTGGGATGATGGTGTTGATGTGAGCCATGACCAGCCTTTCAAAACACTTCACGGCTATCCTGCGTGTAACCAGCCAGCTGAATGTTGATAATGTCGTCATTCAGCCACGACTCCGTGAAGCGTAAGATGTAACAGTTTTTAATGTCCAGTTGGTAGTTTAATCTTCCGCGAGAAAGCAGTATATCGTTCGCGTCGAGCTCGTCAGAGTCGTGAAAGGAAAAAAAGGATTCTGCCAGTCCGTGGTGAGTAATCGCAGTCCTGATGTCTGGAGGTTATTTCCGGAGAGACGGTAGCTGCAACATTATGTACCGAATAAGTAAAACAATAAGTTGCAAATAAACTAATCAAAAAACACAATAGGTTGGGGACACGTAAAACGTCTGCCTTCCTTTCTGCGCCGTCAATCAATCAAATTGATTTATATAGCCTTTCTTACATCAGCTGATGTCACAAAGTGCTGTGCAGAAACCCAGCCTAAAACCCCAAACAGCAAGCAATGCAGGTGTAGAAGCACGGTGTCTAGGAAAAACTCCCTAGAAAGGCCCAGAATCTAGGAAGAAACCTAGAGAGGAACCAGGCTATGAGGGGTGGCCAGTACTCTTCTGGCTGTGCCGGGTGGAGATTATAACAGAACATTGCCAAGATGTTCAAATGTTCATAGATGACCAGCAGGGTCAGATAATAATAATCACAGTGGTTGTCGAGGGTGCAACAGGTCAGCACCTCAGGAGTAAATGTCAGTCGGCTCTTCATAGCCGATCATTCAGAGTATCTCTAGCGCTCCTGCTGTCTCTAGAGAGTTGAAAACAGCAGGTCTGGGACAGGTAGCACGTCCGGTGAACAGGTCAGGGTTCCATATCCGCAGGCAGAACAGTTGAAACTGGAGCAGCAGCACGACTGGGGACAGCAAGGAGTCATCAGGCCAGGTAGTCCTGAGGCATGGTCCTAGGGCTCAGGTCCTCCGAGAGAGAAAGAAAGAGAGAGAAAAAGAGAGATACATAAATTCACACAGGACACCGGATAAGACAGGAGAAATACTCCCGATATAACAGACGGACCCTAACCCCCCGACACAAACTATTGCAGCATAAATACAGGAGGCGGAGACAGGAGGGGTCGGGAGATACTGTGGCCCCGTCCGACGATACCCCCGGACAGGGCCAAACAGGCAGGATATAACCCCACCCACTTTACCAAAGCACAGCCCCCACACCACTAGAGGGATATCTCCAACCACCAATTTACCATCCTGAGACAAGGCCGAGTATAGCCCACGAAGATCTCCCCCACGGCACAACCCAAAGGGGGGCACCAACCATCTTATCTGTGTGTTGTTGCAGCAGCATGGCGTCCACGGTGACCCTGGAGGATGCTCTGTCCAATGTGGACCTTCTGGAGGAGCTGCCTCTCCCAGACCAGCAGCCCTGCATCGAGCCCCTGCCCTGCTCCCTCATGTACCAGGTTAGAACTGTTCCCAGACCAGCAGCCCTGCACTGAGCCCCTGCCCTGCTCCCTCATGTACCAGGTAAGAACTGTTCCCAGACCAGCAGCCCTGCATCGAGCCCCTGCCCTGCTCCCTCATGTACCAGGTAAGAACTGTTCTCAGACCAGCAGTCCTGCACTGAGCCCCTGCCCTGCTCCCTCATGTACCAGGTAAGAACTGTTCCCAGACCAGCAGCCCTGCACTGAGCCCCTGCCCTGCTCCCTCATGTACCAGGTAAGAACTGTTCCCAGACCAGCAGCCCTGCTCCCTCATGTACCAGGTAATTGCTGTATTCATTTGCACTGTGTCTATGCGCTGAGCAAGCTTCCAATCTAACATCCCATCTCTTTGCACAGCCCAACTTCAACACGAACTTTGAAGACCGTAATGCCTTTGTGACGGGGATCGCCAGATACATCGAGCAGGCCACCGTCCATTCTAGCATGGTAAGTACCAGTTTCCAGATACATCGAGCAGGCCACCGTATTCGTTATGCATTTTGGAATTAATAAACTCATTAACTTCCTCTAAATTCTCTAGTCTGTTGATACTTCATGTGTGATGTGGGAAACTTAGTCCCCAGAACAGGGACAAAAGAGAGGGGTAGGGGTAGAGAGAGCTGGTGGGACGGTTTATAGGTGAATAAGGATTTATTAGGGTTTATAGGTGAATAAGGATTTATTAGGGTTTATAGGGTGAATAAGGATTTATTAGGGTTTATAGGGTGAATAAGGATTTATTAGGGTTTATAGGGTGAATAAGGATTTATTAGGGTTTATAGGGTGAATAAGGATTTATTAGGGTTTATAGGGTGAATAAGGATTTATTAGGGTTTATAGGGTGAATAAGGATTTATTAGGGTTTATATGGTGAATAAGGATTTATTAGGGTTTATAGGGTGAATAAGGATTTATTAGGGTTTATATGGTGAATAAGGATTTATTAGGGTTTATAGGGTGAATAAGGATTTATTAGGGTTTATAGGGTGAATAAGGATTTATTAGGGTTTATAGGGTGAATAAGGATTTATTAGGGTTTATAGGGTGAATAAGGATTTATTAGGGTTTATAGGGTGAATAAGGATTTATTAGGGTTTATAGGGTGAATAAGGCTGAGGAGACATGGCTGTGTCCCTGTGACAGGAACGAGGACCCAGGCCAAGCTCTTGGTCTGCATCACAAATGGCACCCTATGCCCTATATAGACCCCTATGGCTCTGGTCTAAAGTAGTGCACTATATAGGGAATAGGGCTCTGGTCTAAAGTAGTGCACTATATAGGGCTCTGGTATAAAGTAGTGCACTTTATAGGGAATAGGGCTCTGGTCTAAAGTAGTGCACTATTTAGGGAATAGGGTGCCATTTGGGACACATCCCAGGTCTCTCTGCTGCACTGTGACATGTCTGCTTTAGTAGGGGAATAATGGTGAATAGTGGTGCTTTGTACTCAATTAGTGAGGGGTAATTGATGTTTTAGAGCGCCTGCCCACCTGCCAAGGCTCTATCAAACAGCACTTTGTATGCAGCCAGCCAACCAACCAGGCAGCCAACCAGTCAGCTATCCAGACAAGCGGTCACAGGGACCAGGGCTGCTCTGAATGCACTGAAGCACTACAATACCTCAGCAACCTCTCAGAGACAGGCTAGTAGCTGTATTATACCTCACCAACCTCTGAGAGAGAGGCTAGTAGCTGTATTGTACCTCACCAACCCCTGAGAGAGGGGCTAGTAGCTGTATTGTACCTCAGGAACCCCTGAGAGAGAGGCTAGTAGCTGTATTGTACCTCAGGAACCTCTGAGAGAGAGGCTAGTAGCTGTATTGTACCTCAGGAACCTCTGAGAGAGAGGCTAGTAGCTGTATTGTACCTCAGGAACCCCTGAGAGAGAGGCTAGTAGCTGTATTGTACCTCAGGAACCTCTGAGAGAGAGGCTAGTAGCTGTATTGTACCTCAGGAACCCCTGAGAGAGAGGCTAGTAGCTGTATTGTACCTCAGGAACCTCTGAGAGAGAGGCTAGTAGCTGTATTGTATCTCACCAACCCCTGAGAGAGAGGCTAGTAGCTGTATTGTACCTCAGGAACCTCTGAGAGAGGCTAGTAGCTGTATTGTACCTCAGGAACCTCTGAGAGAGAGGCTAGTAGCTGTATTGTACCTCAGGAACCCCTGAGAGAGAGGCTAGTAGCTGTATTGTACCTCAGGAACCTCTGAGAGAGAGGCTAGTAGCTGTATTGTACCTCAGGAACCCCTGAGAGAGAGGCTAGTAGCTGTATTGTACCTCATGAACCCCTGAGAGGCTAGTAGCTGTATTGTACCTCAGGAACCTCTGAGAGAGAGGCTAGTAGCTGTATTGTACCTCACCAACCCCTGAGAGAGAGGCTAGTAGCTGTATTGTACCTCAGGAACCTCTGAGAGAGGCTAGTAGCTGTATTGTACCTCAGGAACCTCTGAGAGAGAGGCTAGTAGCTGTATTGTACCTCAGGAACCTCTGAGAGAGGCTAGTAGCTGTATTGTACCTCAGGAACCTCTGAGAGAGAGGCTAGTAGCTGTATTGTACCTCAGGAACCTCTGAGAGAGATGCTAGTAGCTGTATTGTACCTCAGGAACCCCTGAGGAAGAGGCTAGTAGCTGTATTGTACCTCAGGAACCTCTGAGAGTGGCTAGTAGCTGTATTGTACCTCAGGAACCTCTGAAAGAGAGGCTAGTAGCTGTATTGTACCTCAGGAACCCCTGAGAGAGAGGCTAGTAGCTGTATTGTACCTCAGGAACCTCTGAGAGAGAGGCTAGTAGCTGTATTGTACCTCAGGAACCCCTGAGAGAGGCTAGTAGCTGTATTGTACCTCAGGAACCTCTGAGAGAGAGGCTAGTAGCTGTATTGTACCTCAGGAACCCCTGAGAGAGAGGCTAGTAGCTGTATTGTACCTCAGGAACCTCAGAGAGAGGCTAGTAGCTGTATTGTACCTCAGGAACCTCTGAGAGAGAGGCTAGTAGCTGTATTGTACCTCAGGAACCCCTGAGAGAGAGGCTAGTAGCTGTATTGTACCTCACCAACCCCTGAGAGAGAGGCTAGTAGCTGTATTGTACCTCACCAACCCCTGAGAGAGAGGCTAGTAGCTGTATTGTACCTCAGGAACCTCTGAGAGAGGCTAGTAGCTGTATTGTACCTCAGGAACCCCTGAGAGAGAGGCTAGTAGCTGCATTGTGTTTGAGAGCCTTTTAAATGTCTTCCTTTAGAATGAGATGCTGGAGGAGGGCCAGGAGTATGCTGTGATGCTGTACACATGGAGGAGCTGCTCTCGCGCAATCCCACAGGTAACCACTGCGTGGCTGACTGATCTACTGCTCTCATGCTATCCCACAGGTAACCACTGCATGGCTGACTGATCTACTGCTCTCATGCTATCCCACAGGTAACCACTGCATGGCTGACTGATATACTGCTCTCATGCTATCCCACAGGTAACCACTGCATGGCTGACTGATCTACTGCTCTCGCGCTATCCCACAGGTAACCACTGCATGGCTGACTGATCTACTGCTCTCGCGCTATCCCACAGGTAACCACTGCATGGCTGACTGATATACTGCTCTCATGCTATCCCACAGGTAACCGCTGCATGGCTGACTGATCTACTGCTCTCATGCTATCCCACAGGTAACCGCTGCATGGCTGACTGATATACTGCTCTCATGCTATCCCACAGGTAACCTCTGCATGGCTGACTGATATACTGCTCTCATGCTATCCCACAGGTAACCACTGAATGGCTGACTGATCTACTGCTCTCATGCTATCCCACAGGTAACCACTGCATGGCTGACTGATATACTGCTCTCATGCTATCCCACAGGTAACCACTGCATGGCTGACTGATCTACTGCTCTCGCGCTATCCCACAGGTAACCACTGCATGGCTGACTGATCTACTGCTCTCGCGCTATCCCACAGGTAACCACTGCATGGCTGACTGATATACTGCTCTCATGCTATCCCACAGGTAACCGCTGCATGGCTGACTGATCTACTGCTCTCATGCTATCCCACAGGTAACCGCTGCATGGCTGACTGATATACTGCTCTCATGCTATCCCACAGGTAACCTCTGCATGGCTGACTGATATACTGCTCTCATGCTATCCCACAGGTAACCACTGCATGGCTGACTGATCTACTGCTCTCATGCTATCCCACAGGTAACCACTGCATGGCTGACTGATATACTGCTCTCATGCTATCCCACAGGTAACCACTGCATGGCTGAGGCTGATCTGATACTCCACGTAATTCTAACATTACAATAATTTTTTTCATTGTAGTTGCAAACTATTGTGGATCTTCATGCAATGGTATTGCTCATGATCCCCCGTGTGTGTTGCTCATGATCCCCTGTGTGTGTTGCTCATGATCCCCCATGTGTGTTGCTCATGATCCCCCGTGTGTGTTGCTCATGATCCCCCATGTGTGTTGCTCATGATCCCCCATGTGTGTTGCTCATGATCCCCCATGTGTGTTGCTCATGATCCCCCATGTGTGTTGCTCATGATCCCCCATGTGTGTTGCTCATGATCCCCCATGTGTGTTGCTCATGATCCCCCGTGTGTGTTGCTCATGATCCCCCATGTGTCTTCCTCTCTTCTCTCTGACTCCCTCTATCAGGTGAAGTGTAATGAGCAGCCCAACAGAGTGGAGATCTATGAGAAGACAGTGGAGGTGCTGGAGCCTGAGGTCACCAAGCTCATGAACTTCATGTACTTCCAGGTAACACCTAGCCGGAGGCACCCTCAGAATCAGTCCCTCCAGGATTACTCATTACTCATTACTCATTACTCATTAATCATTTGATTTCTGTTGCGGCAATTATGACATTTTGCATGGCAAGATTTTGTCCAATTTGTCACAAAAATGCGTTGCCGATGGAAAAGGTTAGCAGTGTGGCTTGATTGATGTGGTAAATGTGTTTTGTTTTTTTTGTACTGTGGCGGTGGGTCACTTTTATGTGATAATATTGCGATGATTTTACTGTTTTATGCAGAAATAGTGAGGTGATTGGTCAAATATGCAAGCCCTCGCATAATATGCGGGCAATTATTGATTTTGCTAAAAGTTCTGTTATTGGGACTGCAGAATGAGGCTCTCTCTCCACTGCCTATTGTTCCTGCAGTGAGGATTCAACGTCTTCGTCAAATGTTTTTTCATATTTTTCTGCAGAGAATCGGCGAAAAGCAGGAGTGTCCTGCCAGTATTTGGCTGGTTTAAGACATCCTAGGGCCATTGGTTTTCCGCAGTTCTCACTGATCCATGTTTCCTACAGGGTTTAAGTTCAATGTTTTAATTCAATTGGTAAATGCTTATTGACAAATAACACTGTCATTAATGTCATTCATGTAAGGAAAGAAGGGTAGTGTTTAATGTCAGGAAACTGGGCCCAGTTTCCTGACTGAGGAGACCTTACAGTTTATCATAACACAATTTATTAACCCTTTAAAAGGTATGAGGCCTTGGTTTAACCCCTTCACTGGCTATTGGCCGATGAAACACGCAAAATAAAATGGGACAGTTCCCTCATACATTACAACTCCTCATTACCTCTTACATTACATGGGACGTGGAAACGAACCCACAGGAGACGATGAAGAAGCATCCTGCTTTCTCCCTCCTCCGTGTAAAGAACCTGACTGCAGTCATGCGCAGCACAAATAAACGACACAGGTACCGAGAGGCGGGACGGACAACAGACTGACAAACCAGCCGTGTCCCCCCTTTCATGGCTGGCTTTGTGACTGACAGGCGCCTGTCCTATCAAAAGATCACTAGAAGATGCGTATCGTTCGTTCTAGCGGGAGAAAGCTTGGACGGACTTTTCAGACTGGCGAATTGAACGTTTTAAATGAAAAGAATCCTAGTTAATTCATGAAGTGGAAAACACTGGTCACTGTGTAACATTGGATACACATTAATACAGTTGTTCCTTGTTGCAGTCATGGCAATAATGTTTTGCCCAGTGGTCTATTAAAGCAATGCATATTTGATGTGCTCTCTTTTGCCACTACCTGGTTAAATAAAGGTGAAATAAAATAAAATAATAAATATTGACCCTCCGTTTCTCCTCTTCAGCGAACGGCTATAGACCGGTTCTGTGGGGAGGTGCGTCGTCTCTGCCACGCTGAGAGGAGGAAGGACTTTGTCTCCGAGGCCTACCTCCTGACCTTGGGGAAGTTCATCAACATGTTCGCTGTGCTGGACGAACTCAAGAACATGAAGTGCAGTGTCAAGAACGACCACTCCGCATACAAACGGTACTACACACTACACACACAGTAGGGAGTCATTTAGCAGACTCTCTTATCCAGTGTGTACATACATTTTCATTCTCATTTTCATTCGTCCCCCGTGGGGATCAAACCCACAACCCTGGCATTGCAGGTACTATACTTTATCAACTGAGCCATACTGGGTGCGCTACTTCTGAACAGGACCCATGGCGCATTCGAATCATCTTGCTCATCTAGCAGTAATACACTATAGACTACACTTGTAGTCTACTGCTGGACCATTTGACAGTAATACACTATAGACTACACTAGTAGTCTACTGCTGGACCATTTGACAGTAATACACTATAGACTACACTAGTAGTCTACTGCTGAACCATTTGACAGTAATACACTATAGACTACACTAGTAGTCTACTGCTGAACCATTTGACAGTAATACACTATAGACTACACTAGTAGTCTACTGCTGAACCATTTGACAGTAATACACTATAGACTACACTAGTAGTCTACTGCTGAACCATTTGACAGTAATACACTATAGACTACACTAGTAGTCTACTGCTGAACCATTTGACAGTAATACACTATAGACTACACTAGTAGTCTACTGCTGGAACATTTGACAGTAATACACTATAGACTACACTAGTAGTCTACTGCTGGACCATTTGACAGTAATACACTATAGACTACACTAGTAGTCTACTGCTGAACCATTTGACAGTAATACACTATAGACTACACTAGTAGTCTACTGCCGGACCAGGTGCACCTATTATTCTATTGACATATCTTAATATTTTTATGTGTATTTGTTCCATATATAGACCCTATCTTTTTTAATAAAATCAACTATACGTACTGAGCATGTCTGATGCTTTAATTAAGCACGCTGTTTGATTAAATAATTATGACACACAAATGACTCAAGAGGTAGCCAGAGATCTAGATAACTTAACCAGAAGAAAATAACCTTTTCCCGCCCCTCCTCCTCCCAGATTCTGCCGCTACGCTCCTGGAGTTGCCGGTAATAGGCTTCAGCAGGGGTCGGCAATCTTTTCCATTTGGAGTGCCAATATATTGTGCCATTTCTACCGATCTGTGTGCCAGTTATTATTTATATAGGCACATTTTCGTTGAACACTTCCATTTAACTCCTAATAGTCTTCATATCTCAAACCTGTTGTCATGTCGAATTCTGAATTCTATCTACATGAAAATGATACAAATCTTCAAGTAACTTCTAATTTTAACTTTTATTTAATTAGGCAAGTTATTCTTATTAACAATGACGGCCCGGTCAAACCCTAACCCGGACGACGCAGGGCCAATTGTGGTCGGTTGTGATACAGCCTGGAATCGAACCAGGGTCTGTAGTGACGCCTCTTGCACTGAGATGCAGTGCCTTAGACCGCTGCGCCACTCAGGAGGTGTAAATATTCTGATAAAAAGAAATATCCTATAAATCACATTGGCTATGCATGGCCTGTCTACAACAAACTTGCAACATTGTATAAAATATTCTGGGCCCAGTTTCCTGTGCCATTGAGCCCTGGCTTTGTAAAATGTTGTTGTTATTATTATTATTATTATTATTTTTTTTTAGGGGTTAGATCAGATTTAATATTGCCGATAGATTGTGGCTCCTACCAATGTAATTGTCTGCATCATTTCCAATCGCCCATATATTATTTTTGTATGTACAGTGCATTCATAAAGTATTCAGACCCCTTGACTTTTTCCACGTTATGTTTTTACGTTACAGCCTTATTCTAAAACGGGATAAATCGTTTTCCCCCCTCATAAATCTACACACAATACCCCATAATGACATCACAATACCCCATAATGACATCACAATACCCCATAATGACATCACAATACCCCATAATGACAAAGTAAAAACATTTTATTTTAAATTTTAGCAAATAAAAAATAAAAAAATGAAAATATCGAGTTTACATCAGTATTCAGACCCTTTACTCAGCACTTTGTTGAAGCACCTTTGGCAGCGATTACAGCCTTGAGTCTTCTTCGGTATGATGCTACAAGCTTGGTACACCTGTATTTGGGGAGTTTCTCCCATTCGTCTATGCAGATCCTCTCAATCTCTGTCAGGTTAGATGGGGAGCATTGCTGCACAGCTATTTTCATGTCTCTCCAGAGATGTTTGATCGGGTTCAAGTCCGGGCTCTGGCTGGGCCACTCAAGGACATTCAGGGACTTGTCCCGAAGCCACTCCTGCATTGTCTTGGCTGTGTGCTTAGGGTCGTTGTCCTGTTTGAAGGTGAACCTTCGCCCCAGTCTGAGGTCCTGAGCGCTCTGGAGCAGGTTTTCATCAAGGATCTCTCTGATCCTGACTAGTCTCCCAGTCCCTGCCGCTGAAAAACATCTCCACAGCATGATGCTGCCACCTTCATGCTTCACCGTAGGGATGGTGCCAGGTTTCCTCCAGACGTGATGCTTGGCATGCAGACCAAAGAGTCTCCTCCATGTCCTTCTATTCTATACAGCAGATAAACCTTCATGTAGGGGAGGTCATCTTAAATGTAGTCTTCTCCAGACAGAATGCAGGTGGATGTTCTATTTAAAAAGTCTCCACCCATCAGGCGTGAATAAAGAATTGTTATTGAAGTGTTTACTGTACCTGGTATATTGCCTCTTATTGGTGTTCCATACCCCCATCTAGTGGTCACTCTAACTCCCTATATTGCCTCTTATTGGTGTTCCATACCTCCATCTAGTGGTCACTCTAACTCCCTATATTGCCTCTTATTGGTGTTCCATACCTCCATCTAGTGGTCACTCTAACTCCCTATATTGCCTCTTATTGGTGTTCCATACCCCCATCTAGTGGTCACTCTAACTCCCTATATTGCCTCTTATTGGTGTTCCATACCTCCATCTAGTGGTCACTCTAACTCCCTATATTGCCTCTTATTGGTGTTCCATACCCCATCTAGTGGTCACTCTAACTCCCTATATTGCCTCTTATTGGTGTTCCATACCCCCATCTAGTGGTCACTCTAACTCCCTATATTGCCTCTTATTGGTGTTCCATACCTCCATCTAGTGGTCACTCTAACTCCCTATATTGCCTCTTATTGGTGTTCCATACCCCCATCTAGTGGTCACTCTAACTCCCTATATTGCCTCTTATTGGTGTTCCATACCTCCATCTAGTGGTCACTCTAACTCCCTACTACTACAATCCTGTCGTGTTTATTCTGAGGAAATGTTCACATGGTACGTGTAAAAGCAATAATTTATGATATCTCTCTGTCCGCTTTTGTATATCTGGTATTTAATCTAGATCACGCATTCTATTCTACTAGGTACTGATTCATAGATGTTCTGTTTTTTCTTGCTTAATCATGTGACATATGCAATTCTCCTTGGAATAGAAGCCAGGTGCCAATGATTTACGCTGATGATGGCCTGAGGCCTTAACATTTGTTTTGGCCTTATACACTGATTTCTATGGACACCATGATGTTTTAATAAACATTTAGATTGTGTATTCAAGCCTTAGTTTTGGATGTATTCCTTGTTTTTTGTCTCTTTCTGTGGTGATTTCAATGACATGTCTGGCTGTCTGGCTGGCTGTATGTCTGGCTGGCTGTATGTCTGTCTGGCTGGCTGTCTGGCTGTCTGTCTGGCTGGCTGTCTGTCTGGCTGTCTGGCTGTCTGTCTGTCTGGCTGTCTGACTGTCTGTGTCTGTGTTTGATGATATTGGTTGAATAACCTCCCTCTGGGCTGATCTCTCTGTTCTCTATCACTCCCTCCCTCAGTTCAATTCAAGGGGCTTTATTGGCATGTCAAACATATGTTTACATTGCCAAAGTAAAATAAACAAAAAGTGAACTGTAAATATTACACTCACACAAGATCCAAAAGAATATAGGCATTTCAAATGTCATTATGTGTATATATACAGTGTCGTAACGATGTGCGAATAGTTAAAGTACAAATAAATCAACATAAATATGGGTTGTATTTACAATGGTGTTTGTTCTTCACTGGTTGCCCTTTTCTTGTGGCAACAGGTCACACATCTTGCTGCTGTGACGGCACACTGTGGTATTTCACCCAGTAGATATGGGAGTTTATCAAAATTGGATTTGTTTTCTAATTCTTTGTGGATCTGTGTAATCTGAGGGAAATATGTGTCTCTAATATTGTCATATATTTGACAGGAGGTTAGGAAGTGCAGCTCAGTTTCCAACTCATTTTGTGGGCAGTGGGCACATAGCCAATGTGCACACTGTAGTCAAATCTTTCCTTAATTTTGCTCCCTCCCTCTCCCTCTCCTCTCCCCCTCCCTCTGCTCTCCCCCTCCCTCTCCTCTCCCCCCTGTAGAGCTGCCCAGTTCCTCAGGAAAATGTCAGAACCCTCGTCCATCCAGGAGTCTCAGAACCTCTCCATGTTTCTGGCCAACCACAACAAGATCACTCAGGTAACACACACACCTGGTCAACCACAACAAAATCACTCACACACACACCTGGCCAACCACAAGATCACTCACACACACACCTGGCCAACCACAACAAGATCACTCAGGTAACACACACACCTGGCCAACCACAACAAGATCACTCAGGTAACACACACACCTGGCCAACCACAACAAGATCACTCTCAGACATTCTACTCCAAAATGCTAATTAAATGATGTTCTCTTTCTTTGAAACTCATCTGTAAATCCAGGACAGTTGAATTGTTTAATTTGATCTCTTGATCTCCATGACATCACCAGCCAATTCAATATCCCCCCCCCAAATTAGCTAGAGTAACGTTACTGTTCTTTAGCTAACAATAATTACATACATATTCCATAAGTATTATTCCATATTCCTCTCTCTCTCTCTCTCTCTCTCTCTCTCTCTCTCTCTCTCTCTCTCACTCTGTCGCTCTCTCTCTCTCTCTCTCTCTCTCTCTCTCTCTCTCTCTCTCTCTCTCTCTCTCTCTCTCTCTCTCTCTCTCTCTCTCTCTCTCTCTCTCTGTCTCTCTCTCTCTCTCTCTCTCTCTCTCTCTCTCTCTCTCTCTCTCTCTCTCTCTCTCTCTCTCTCTGTCTCCAGTCTTTACAGCAGCAGTTGGAGGTGATTAACGGCCATGATGAGCTGCTGGCTGACATAGTCAACCTGTGTGTTGATTATTATGAGAACAGGATGTACCTGACCCCCAACGAGAAACACATGCTGCTCAAGGTACGTTACTGTCTGGCTGGCAGGCTGGGCCGCGTCCCAATTGGCTCCCTATTCCCTATATAGTGCACTACTTATGACCAGGGCCTATAGGGAATAGGGTTCCATTTGGTACACATCCCTGGATAACATATATTAACTCTATTACTATTAATATAATTATATTATAATAACATATATTAACTCTATTACTATTAATATTATTATATTATAATAACATATATTAACTCTATTACTATTAATATAATTATATTATAATAACATATATTAACTCTATTACTATTAATATAATTATATTATAATAACATATATTAACTCTATTACTATTAATATAATTATATTATAATAACATATATTAACTCTATTACTATTAATATTATTATATTATAATAACATATATTAACTCTATTAATATTAATATTATTATAATAACATATATTAACTCTATTAATATAATTATAATAACATATATTAACTCTATTACTATTAATATTATTATATTATAATAACATATATTAACTCTATTACTATTAATATAATTATATTATAATAACATATATTAACTCTATTACTATTAATATTATTATATTATAATAACATATATTAACTCTATTAATATTAATATTATTATAATAACATATATTAACTCTATTAATATTAATATAATTATATTATAATAACATATATTAACTCTATTACTATTAATATTATTATATTATAATAACATATATTAACTCTATTACTATTAATATTATTATATTATAATAACATATATTAACACTATTACTATTAATATAATTATATTATAATAACATATATTAACTCTATTAATATTAATATTATTATAATAACATATATTAACTCTATTACTATTAATATTATTATAATAACATATATTAACACTATTACTATTAATATAATTATATTATAATAACATATATTAACTCTATTAATATTAATATTATTATAATAACATATATTAACTCTATTACTATTAATATTATTATAATAACATATATGAACTCTATTACTATTAATATTATTATATTATAATAACATATATTAACTCTATTAATATTAATATTATTATATTATAATAACATATATTGACTCTATTACTATTAATATTATTATAATAACATATATTAACTCTATTAATATTATTATAATAACATATATTAACTCTATTACTATTAATATTATTATATTATAATAACATATATTAACTCTATTACTATTAATATTATTATAATAACATATATTAACACTATTACTATTAATATAATTATATTATAATAACATATATTAACTCTATTACTATTAATATTAATATTATTATAATAACATATATTAACTCTATTAATATTAATATTATTATAATAACATATATTAACTCTATTACTATTAATATTATTATATTATAATAACATATATTAACTCTATTAATATTAATATTATTATATTATAATAACATATATTAACTCTATTACTATTAATATTATTATAATAACATATATTAACACTATTACTATTAATATAATTATATTATAATAACATATATTAACTCTATTACTATTAATATTATTATATTATAATAACATATATTAACTCTATTACTATTAATATTATTATATTATAATAACATATATTAACTCTATTAATATTAATATTATTATAATAACATATATTAACTCTATTACTATTAATATAATTATATTATAATAACATATATTAACTCTATTACTATTAATATTATTATATTATAATAACATATATTAACTCTATTACTATTAATATTATTATATTATAATAACATATATTAACTCTATTACTATTAATATTATTATATTATAATAACATATATTAACTCTATTACTATTAATATAATTATATTATAATAACATATATTAACTCTATTACTATTAATATAATTATATTATAATAACATATATTAACTCTATTAATATTATTATATTATAATAACATATATTAACTCTATTACTATTAATATAATAACACTATTACATGTATGGGGTTTGGTCTGTACCTGTCTGTTACCTCTAGGTGATGGGGTTTGGTCTGTACCTGTCTGTTACCTCTAGGTGATGGGGTTTGGTCTGTACCTGTCTGTTACCTCTAGGTGATGGGGTTTGGTCTGTACCTGTCTGTTACCTCTAGGTGATGGGGTTTGGTCTGTACCTGTCTGTTACCTCTAGGTGATGGGGTTTGGTCTGTACCTGTCTGTTACCTCTAGGTGATGGGGTTTGTTCTGTACCTGTCTGTTACCTCTAGGTGATGGGGTTTGGTCTGTACCTGTCTGTTACCTCTAGGTGATGGGGTTTGGTCTGTACCTGTCTGCTACCTCTAGGTGATGGGGTTTGGTCTGTTACCTCTAGGTGATGGGGTTTAGTCTGTACCTGTCTGTTACCTCTAGGTGATGGGGTTTGGTCTGTACCTGTCTGTTACCTCTAGGTGATGGGGTTTGGTCTGTACCTGTCTGTTACCTCTAGGTGATGGGGTTTGGTCTGTACCTGTCTGTTACCTCTAGGTGATGGGGTTTGGTCTGTACCTGTCTGTTACCTCTAGGTGATGTTGTTTAGTCTGTACCTGTCTGTTACCTCTAGGTGATGGGGTTTGGTCTGTACCTGTCTGTTACCTCTAGGTAATGGGGTTTGGTCTGTACCTGTCTGTTACCTCTAGGTGATGGGGTTTGGTCTGTACCTGTCTGTTACCTCTAGGTGATGGGGTTTGGTCTGTTACCTCTAGGTGATGGGGTTTAGTCTGTACCTGTCTGTTACCTCTAGGTGATGGGGTTTGGTCTGTACCTGTCTGTTACCTCTAGGTAATGGGGTTTGGTCTGTACCTGTCTGTTACCTCTAGGTGATGGGGTTTGGTCTGTACCTGTCTGTTACCTCTAGGTGATGGGGTTTGGTCTGTTACCTCTAGGTGATGGGGTTTGGTCTGTACCTGATGGATGGCAGTAACAGCAACATCTACAAAATGGACGCCAAGAAGAGGATCAACCTGACGAAGGTTGACAAGTTCTTCAAGGTGAGAGTTTGAGACACATTGATGTTGCTGTGTGTGGATGTTTATCATTATGCGGGTAACTGCTGAAATAAAGGAAACACTTGAGTGAATGAGGGTTCTGGTTGTTCTGTTATGGTGTGGGGTGCATTTTCCTGCCTTGGTTCAGGCCCACTCAACCCCTTACAGGGCAAGGTAGACGCCAACAAATGCTATACTTCTCTCAAAATAAGAGTTTAATGTAGAGACTGGGATGGTATGGAATGGCTCTGACTAACTGACTGGTCTTCATGTATCTGAAATGGCTCTGACTAACTGACTGGTCTTCATGTATCTGGAATGGCTCTGACTAACTGACTGGTCTTCATGTCTCTGAAATGGCTCTGACTAACTGACTGGTCTTCATGTATCTGAAATGGCTCTGACTAACTGACTGGTCTTCATGTATCTGAAATGGCTCTGACTAACTGACTGGTCTTCATGTATCTGGAATGGCTCTGACTAACTGACTGGTCTTCATGTCTCTGAAATGGCTCTGACTAACTGACTGGTCTTCATGTCTCTGAAATGGCTCTGACTAACTGACTGGTCTTCATGTATCTGAAATGGCTCTGACTAACTGACTGGTCTTCATGTATCTGAAATGGCTCTGACTAACTGACTGGTCTTCATGTCTCTGAAATGGCTCTGACTAACTGACTAGTCTTCATGTCTCTGAAATGGCTCTGACTAACTGACTGGTCTTCATGTATCTGGAATGGCTCTGACTAACTGACTGGTCTTCATGTATCTGGAATGGCTCTGACTAACTGACTGGTCTTCATGTCTCTGAAATGGCTCTGACTAACTGACTGGTCTTCATGTATCTGGAATGGCTCTGACTAACTGACTGGTCTTCATGTCTCTGAAATGGCTCTGACTAACTGACTGGTCTTCATGTATCTGGAATGGCTCTGACTAACTGACTGGTCTTCATGTCTCTGAAATGGCTCTGACTAACTGACTGGTCTTCATGTATCTGGAATGGCTCTGACTAACTGACTGGTCTTCATGTATCTGGAATGGCTCTGACTAACTGACTGGTCTTCATGTATCTGAAATGGCTCTGACTAACTGACTGGTCTTCATGTATCTGGAATGGCTCTGACTAACTGACTGGTCTTCATGTCTCTGAAATGGCTCTGACTAACTGACTGGTCTTCATGTATCTGGAATGGCTCTGACTAACTGACTGGTCTTCATGTCTCTGAAATGGCTCTGACTAACTGACTGGTCTTCATGTATCTGGAATGGCTCTGACTAACTGACTGGTCTTCATGTATCTGGAATGGCTCTGACTAACTGACTGGTCTTCATGTATCTGGAATGGCTCTGACTAACTGACTGGTCTTCATGTCTCTGAAATGTCTCTGACTAACTGACTGGTCTTCATGTCTCTGAAATGGCTCTGACTAACTGACTGGTCTTCATGTCTCTGAAATGTCTCTGACTAACTGACTGGTCTTCATGTCTCTGAAATGGCTCTGACTAACTGACTGGTCTTCATGTCTCTGAAATGGCTCTGACTAACTGACTGGTCTTCATGTATCTGGAATGGCTCTGACTAACTGACTGGTCTTCATGTCTCTGAAATGTCTCTGACTAACTGACTGGTCTTCATGTCTCTGAAATGGCTCTGACTAACTGACTGGTCTTCATGTCTCTGAAATGGCTCTGACTAACTGACTGGTCTTCATGTCTCTGAAATGGCTCTGACTAACTGACTGGTCTTCATGTATCTGGAATGGCTCTGACTGACTGGTCTTCATGTATCTGGAATGGCTCTGACTAACTGACTGGTCTTCATGTATCTGAAATGGCTCTGACTAACTGACTGGTCTTCATGTCTCTGAAATGGCTCTGACTAACTGACTGGTCTTCATGTATCTGAAATGGCTCTGACTAACTGACTGGTCTTCATGTCTCTGAAATGGCTCTGACTAACTGACTGGTCTTCATGTATCTGAAATGGCTCTGACTAACTGACTGGTCTTCATGTATCTGAAATGGCTCTGACTAACTGACTGGTCTTCATGTATCTGAAATGGCTCTGACTAACTGACTGGTCTTCATGTATCTGAAATGGCTCTGACTAACTGACTGGTCTTCATGTCTCTGAAATGGCTCTGACTAACTGACTAGTCTTCATGTCTCTGAAATGGCTCTGACTAACTGACTGGTCTTCATGTCTCTGAGATGGCTCTGACTAACTGACTGGTCTTCATGTCTCTGAAATGGCTCTGACTAACTGACTGGTCTTCATGTATCTGAAATGGCTCTGACTAACTAACTGGTCTTCATGTATCTGGAATGGCTCTGACTAACTGACTAGTCTTCATGTATCTGAAATGGCTCTGACTAACTGACTGGTCTTCATGTCTCTGAAATGGCTCTGACTAACTGACTGGTCTTCATGTATCTGAAATGGCTCTGACTAACTGACTGGTCTTCATGTCTCTGAAATGGCTCTGACTAACTGACTGGTCTTCATGTCTCTGAAATGGCTCTGACTAACTGACTGGTCTTCATGTATCTGGAATGGCTCTGACTAACTGACTGGTCTTCATGTATCTGGAATGGCTCTGACTAACTGACTGGTCTTCATGTATCTGAAATGGCTCTGACTAACTGACTGGTCTTCATGTCTCTGAAATGGCTCTGACTAACTGACTGGTCTTCATGTATCTGAAATGGCTCTGACTAACTGACTGGTCTTCATGTCTCTGAAATGGCTCTGACTAACTGACTGGTCTTCATGTATCTGAAATGGCTCTGACTAACTGACTGGTCTTCATGTATCTGAAATGGCTCTGACTAACTGACTGGTCTTCATGCATCTGAAATGGCTCTGACTAACTGACTGGTCTTCATGTATCTGAAATGGCTCTGACTAACTGACTGGTCTTCATGTCTCTGAAATGGCTCTGACTAACTGACTAGTCTTCATGTCTCTGAAATGGCTCTGACTAACTGACTGGTCTTCATGTCTCTGAGATGGCTCTGACTAACTGACTGGTCTTCATGTCTCTGAAATGGCTCTGACTAACTGACTGGTCTTCATGTATCTGAAATGGCTCTGACTAACTAACTGGTCTTCATGTATCTGGAATGGCTCTGACTAACTGACTAGTCTTCATGTATCTGAAATGGCTCTGACTAACTGACTGGTCTTCATGTCTCTGAAATGGCTCTGACTAACTGACTGGTCTTCATGTATCTGAAATGGCTCTGACTAACTGACTGGTCTTCATGTCTCTGAAATGGCTCTGACTAACTGACTGGTCTTCATGTCTCTGAAATGGCTCTGACTAACTGACTGGTCTTCATGTATCTGGAATGGCTCTGACTAACTGACTGGTCTTCATGTCTCTGAAATGGCTCTGACTAACTGACTGGTCTTCATGTCTCTGAGATGGCTCTGACTAACTGACTGGTCTTCATGTCTCTGAAATGGCTCTGACTAACTGACTGGTCTTCATGTCTCTGAAATGGCTCTGACTAACTGACTGGTCTTCATGTCTCTGAAATGGCTCTGACTAACTGACTGGTCTTCATGTATCTGAAATGGCTCTGACTAACTGACTGGTCTTCATGTCTCTGAAATGGCTCTGACTAACTGACTGGTCTTCATGTATCTGAAATGGCTCTGACTAACTGACTGGTCTTCATGTCTCTGAAATGGCTCTGACTAACTGACTGGTCTTCATGTATCTGAAATGGCTCTGACTAACTGACTGGTCTTCATGTATCTGAAATGGCTCTGACTAACTGACTGGTCTTCATGTCTCTGAAATGGCTCTGACTAACTGACTGGTCTTCATGTCTCTGAAATGGCTCTGACTAACTGACTGGTCTTCATGTCTCTGAGATGGCTCTGACTAACTGACTGGTCTTCATGTCTCTGAAATGGCTCTGACTAACTGACTGGTCTTCATGTCTCTGAAATGTCTCTGACTAACTGACTGGTCTTCATGTATCTGAAATGGCTCTGACTAACTGACTGGTCTTCATGTCTCTGAAATGGCTCTGACTAACTGACTGGTCTTCATGTATCTGAAATGGCTCTGACTAACTGACTGGTCTTCATGTCTCTGAAATGGCTCTGACTAACTGACTGGTCTTCATGTATCTGAAATGGCTCTGACTAACTGACTGGTCTTCATGTCTCTGAAATGGCTCTGACTAACTGACTGGTCTTCATGTCTCTGAAATGGCTCTGACTAACTGACTGGTCTTCATGTATCTGAAATGGCTCTGACTAACTGACTGGTCTTCATGTCTCTGAAATGGCTCTGACTAACTGACTGGTCTTCATGTATCTGAAATGGCTCTGACTAACTGACTAGTCTTCATGTATCTGAAATGGCTCTGACTAACTGACTGGTCTTCATGTATCTGAAATGGCTCTGACTAACTGACTGGTCTTCATGTCTCTGAAATGGCTCTGACTAACTGACTGGTCTTCATGTATCTGAAATGGCTCTGACTAACTGACTGGTCTTCATGTCTCTGACTAACTGACTGGTCTTCATGTATCTGAAATGGCTCTGACTAACTGACTGGTCTTCATGTCTCTGAAATGGCTCTGACTAACTGACTGGTCTTCATGTATCTGAAATGGCTCTGACTAACTGACTGGTCTTCATGTCTCTGAGATGGCTCTGACTAACTGACTGGTCTTCATCTGTCCTCAACAGCAACTGCAGGTGGTACCTCTGTTTGGTGACATGCAGATTGAGCTGTCCAGGTACATCAAGACCAGCGCACACTTTGAAGAGAACAAGAACCGGTGAGGCCTTATCCCTCTCCTCCTCATCTCTCCTCTCTCTGTCCTCATCTCTCCTCTCTATCCTCTCATCTCTCCTCTCTCTATCCTCTCTCTGTCCTCATCTCTCCTCTCTATCCTCTCATCTCTCCTCTCTCTATCCTCTCTCTGTCCTCATCTCTCCTCTCTATCCTCTCATCTCTCCTCTCTATCCTCTCTCTGTCCTCATCTCTCCTCTCTCTGTCCTCTCATCTCTCCTCTCTCTATCCTCTCATCTCTCCTCTCTCTGTCCTCTCATCTCT
This sequence comes from Brachymystax lenok tsinlingensis, assembly GCA_030435695.1. NCBI lineage: Eukaryota > Metazoa > Chordata > Actinopteri > Salmoniformes > Salmonidae > Brachymystax > Brachymystax lenok. The sequence goes on from CM059793.1 coordinate 1,384,251, forward strand.
CCTCTCTCTATCCTCTCATCTCTCCTCTCTCTGTCCTCATCTCTCCTCTCTCTGTCCTCTCATCTCTCCTCTCTCTGTCCTCTCTCTATCCTCTCTCTGTCCTCATATCTCCTCTCTCTGTCCTCATCTCTCCTCTCTCTGTCCTCATCTCTCCTCTCTCTATCCTCTCATCTCTCCTCTCTCTGTCCTCATCTCTCCTCTCTCTATCCTCTCATCTCTATCTCATTCCTCTCCCTCCTCCCTCTCATCCACCTCCTCTCATCTCTCTCTCCTCCCCGTCCCAGGTGGTCATGTACCTCATCAGGCAGCAGTCCTCAGTATAATATCTGTGAGCAGATGGTTCAGATCAGGGAAGACCACATGAGGTTCATCTCTGAACTGGCTCGCTACAGTAACAGTGAGGTGAGTGGACCAGTACCTAGCAACACAACTAGCCCTGTCTCAGTCTCTACACCAAACACAACTAGCCCTGTCCCAATCTCTACACCAAACACAACTAGCCCTGTCTCAATCTCTACACCAAACACAACTAGCCCTGTCCCAATCTCTACACCAAACACAACTAGCCCTGTCCCAATCTCTACACCAAACACAACTAGCCCTGTCTCAATCTCTACACCAAACACAACTAGCCCTGTCTCAATCTCTACACCAAACACAACTAGCCCTGTCTCAGTCTCTACACCAAACACAACTAGCCCTGTCCCAATCTCTACACCAAACACAACTAGCCCTGTCTCAATCTCTACACCAAACACAACTAGCTCCTGTCTCAGTCTCTACACCAAACACAACTAGCTCCTGTCCCAATCTCTACACCAAACACAACTAGCCCTGTCCCAATCTCTACACCAAACACAACTAGCCCTGTCTCAATCTCTACACCAAACACAACTAGCCCTGTCTCAGTCTCTACACCAAACACAACTAGCCCTGTCTCAGTCTCTACACCAAACACAACTAGCCCTGTCCCAATCTCTACACCAAACACAACTAGCCCTGTCCCAATCTCTACACCAAACACAACTAGCCCTGTCTCAGTCTCTACACCAAACACAACTAGCCCTGTCCCAATCTCTACACCAAACACAACTAGCTCCTGTCTCAATCTCTACACCAAACACAACTAGCCCTGTCCCAATCTCTACACCAAACACAACTAGCTCCTGTCTCAATCTCTACACCAAACACAACTAGCTCCTGTCCCAATCTCTACACCAAACACAACTAGCTCCTGTCTCAGTCTCTACACCAAACACAACTAGCTCCTGTCCCAATCTCTACACCAAACACAACTAGCTCCTGTCCCAATCTCTACACCAAACACAACTAGCTCCTGTCTCAGTCTCTACACCAAACACAACTAGCTCCTGTCCCAATCTCTACACCAAACACAACTAGCTCCTGTCCCAATCTCTACACCAAACACAACTAGCTCCTGTCCCAATCTCTACACCAAACACAACTAGCTCCTGTCTCAGTCTCTACACCAAACACAACTAGCTCCTGTCCCAATCTCTACACCAAACACAACTAGCTCCTGTCCCAATCTCTACACCAAACACAACTAGCCCTGTCTCAGTCTCTACACCAAACACAACTAGCCCTGTCCCAATCTCTACACCAAACACAACTAGCCCTGTCCCAATCTCTACACCAAACACAACTAGCCCTGTCCCAATCTCTACACCAAACACAACTAGCCCTGTCTCAGTCTCTACACCAAACACAACTAGCCCTGTCCCAATCTCTACACCAAACACAACTAGCTCCTGTCCCAATCTCTACACCAAACACAACTAGCTCCTGTCTCAGTCTCTACACCAAACACAACTAGCTCCTGTCCCAATCTCTACACCAAACACAACTAGCCCTGTCTCAGTCTCTACACCAAACACAACTAGCCCTGTCCCAATCTCTACACCAAACACAACTAGCCCTGTCCCAATCTCTACACCAAACACAACTAGCCCTGTCTCAGTCTCTACACCAAACACAACTAGCCCTGTCCCAATCTCTACACCAAACACAACTAGCCCTGTCTCAGTCTCTACACCAAACACAACTAGCCCTGTCTCAGTCTCTACACCAAACACAACTAGCTCCTGTCCCAATCTCTACACCAAACACAACTAGCTCCTGTCCCAATCTCTACACCAAACACAACTAGCCCTGTCTCAGTCTCTACACCAAACACAACTAGCCCTGTCCCAATCTCTACACCAAACACAACTAGCCCTGTCTCAATCTCTACACCAAACACAACTAGCCCTGTCCCAATCTCTACACCAAACACAACTAGCTCCTGTCTCAATCTCTACACCAAACACAACTAGCTCCTGTCCCAATCTCTACACCAAACACAACTAGCTCCTGTCTCAGTCTCTACACCAAACACAACTAGCTCCTGTCCCAATCTCTACACCAAACACAACTAGCCCTGTCCCAATCTCTACACCAAACACAACTAGCTCCTGTCTCAGTCTCTACACCAAACACAACTAGCTCCTGTCCCAATCTCTACACCAAACACAACTAGCTCCTGTCCCAATCTCTACACCAAACACAACTAGCTCCTGTCCCAATCTCTACACCAAACACAACTAGCTCCTGTCTCAGTCTCTACACCAAACACAACTAGCCCTGTCCCAATCTCTACACCAAACACAACTAGCTCCTGTCCCAGTCTCTACACCAAACACAACTAGCCCTGTCTCAGTCTCTACACCAAACACAACTAGCTCCTGTCCCAATCTCTACACCAAACACAACTAGCTCCTGTCCCAATCTCTACACCAAACACAACTAGCTCCTGTCCCAATCTCTACACCAAACACAACTAGCTCCTGTCTCAGTCTCTACACCAAACACAACTAGCTCCTGTCCCAATCTCTACACCAAACACAACTAGCTCCTGTCCCAATCTCTACACCAAACACAACTAGCTCCTGTCTCAGTCTCTACACCAAACACAACTAGCTCCTGTCCCAATCTCTACACCAAACACAACTAGCTCCTGTCTCAGTCTCTACACCAAACACAACTAGCTCCTGTCCCAATCTCTACACCAAACACAACTAGCTCCTGTCCCAATCTCTACACCAAACACAACTAGCTCCTGTCTCAGTCTCTACACCAAACACAACTAGCTCCTGTCCCAATCTCTACACCAAACACAACTAGCTCCTGTCTCAATCTCTACACCAAACACAACTAGCCCTGTCTCAATCTCTACACCAAACACAACTAGCTCCTGTCTCAGTCTCTACACCAAACACAACTAGCCCTGTCCCAATCTCTACACCAAACACAACTAGCCCTGTCCCAATCTCTACACCAAACACAACTAGCCCTGTCCCAATCTCTACACCAAACACAACTAGCCCTGTCTCAATCTCTACACCAAACACAACTAGCCATGTCCCAATCTCTACACCAAACACAACTAGCCCTGTCCCAATCTCTACACCAAACACAACTAGCCCTGTCTCAATCTCTACACCAAACACAACTAGCCCTGTCTCAGTCTCTACACCAAACACAACTAGCTCCTGTCCCAATCTCTACACCAAACACAACTAGCTCCTGTCCCAATCTCTACACCAAACACAACTAGCCCTGTCTCAGTCTCTACACCAAACACAACTAGCCCTGTCCCAATCTCTACACCAAACACAACTAGCCCTGTCTCAATCTCTACACCAAACACAACTAGCCCTGTCCCAATCTCTACACCAAACACAACTAGCCCTGTCTCAGTCTCTACACCAAACACAACTAGCCCTGTCCCAATCTCTACACCAAACACAACTAGCCCTGTCCCAATCTCTACACCAAACACAACTAGCCCTGTCTCAGTCTCTACACCAAACACAACTAGCCCTGTCCCAATCTCTACACCAAACACAACTAGCCCTGTCCCAATCTCTACACCAAACACAACTAGCCCTGTCCCAATCTCTACACCAAACACAACTAGCTCCTGTCTCAGTCTCTACACCAAACACAACTAGCTCCTGTCCCAATCTCTACACCAAACACAACTAGCCCTGTCCCAATCTCTACACCAAACACAACTAGCTCCTGTCTCAGTCTCTACACCAAACACAACTAGCTCCTGTCCCAATCTCTACACCAAACACAACTAGCTCCTGTCCCAATCTCTACACCAAACACAACTAGCCCTGTCCCAATCTCTACACCAAACACAACTAGCCCTGTCTCAATCTCTACACCAAACACAACTAGCCCTGTCCCAATCTCTACACCAAACACAACTAGCTCCTGTCCCAATCTCTACACCAAACACAACTAGCTCCTGTCTCAGTCTCTACACCAAACACAACTAGCTCCTGTCCCAATCTCTACACCAAACACAACTAGCCCTGTCTCAATCTCTACACCAAACACAACTAGCTCCTGTCCCAATCTCTACACCAAACACAACTAGCTCCTGTCCCAATCTCTACACCAAACACAACTAGCTCCTGTCTCAATCTCTACACCAAACACAACTAGCTCCTGTCCCAATCTCTACACCAAACACAACTAGCCCTGTCCCAATCTCTACACCAAACACAACTAGCTCCTGTCCCAATCTCTACACCAAACACAACTAGCTCCTGTCTCAGTCTCTACACCAAACACAACTAGCCCTGTCCCAATCTCTACACCAAACACAACTAGCCCTGTCCCAATCTCTACACCAAACACAACTAGCCCTGTCTCAGTCTCTACACCAAACACAACTAGCCCTGTCTCAGTCTCTACACCAAACACAACTAGCCCCGTCTCAATCTCTACACCAAACACAACTAGCCCTGTCTCAATCTCAGTCTTGATTCAAGCTTTTGACTAGGTGATCAAGTGAGATAGTTCAACAATATTTGAAAGCCATTGTTCCACAACAAACACCCAAGGGCCTACACTAACTTGTGCTGCTGGGGCTAGTAACTTTCTCCACTGGTGCTAGTAACTTTCTCCACTGGGGCTAGTAACTTTTTCCACCGGGGCTAGTAACTTTTTCCACCGGGGCTAGTAACTTTCTCCACTGGTGCTAGTAACTTTCTCCACTGGGGCTAGTAACTTTCTCCACTGGGGCTAGTAACTTTTTCCACCGGGGCTAGTAACTTTTTCCACCGGGGCTAGTAACTTTCTCCACTGGGGCTAGTAACTTTTTCCACCGGGGCTAGTAACTTTTTCCACCGGGGCTAGTAACTTTTTCCACCGGGGCTAGTAACTTTCTCCACTGGGGCTAGTAACTTTCTCCACCGGGGCTAGTAACTTTTTCCACCGGGGCTAGTAACTTTCTCCACTGGGGCTAGTAACTTTCTCCACTGGGGCTAGTAACTTTTTCCACCGGGCCTAGTAACTTTCTCCACTGGTGCTAGTAACTTTCTCCACTGGGGCTAGTAACTTTTTCCACCGGGGCTAGTAACTTTTTCCACCGGGGCTAGTAACTTTTTCCACCGGGGCTAGTAACTTTTTCCACCGGGGCTAGTAACTTTTTCCACCGGGGCTAGTAACTTTTTCCACCGGGGCTAGTAACTTTTTCCACCGGGGCTAGTAACTTTTTCCACTGGGGCTAGTAACTTTCTCCACTGGGGCTAGTAACTTTTTCCACCGGGGCTAGTAACTTTCTCCACTGGTGCTAGTAACTTTCTCCACTGGGGCTAGTAACTTTTTCCACCGGGGCTAGTAACTTTTTCCACCGGGGCTAGTAACTTTCTCCACTGGGGCTAGTAACTTTCTCCACTGGGGCTAGTAACTTTTTCCACCGGGGCTAGTAACTTTCTCCACTGGTGCTAGTAACTTTTTCCACCGGGGCTAGTAACTTCTTCACTTGGTGGCACCAGCACATGATTTGGTCGTACCAATAATGTTTTTTAAAGCTGATCATTGATAATGGCCTGGCCTGTGTTCCATAATGTGTCATCATTCCATTCAGAACCAGGCTAATAATGACTAGCTGTCTTTTAAATGACCATGCCTTTGTGTTCTTACATTGATTTGGACAGATTTACTGTAACAGCAAAGAAACGAGACTGTTGAAATAAAGTGGAAATTATATTTATTGCAGATTTTAAAGTGCCATGTGTTCTTTTCTGCAAAATCCTCTAGAAGGCAGAATAAAAACGCCACGATACCACGGCAATAAAGAGACAGCGGGAGAAGGACTGGGAGTTGGGAGGTTCGCCTCCAAAAATCGGTGAAAAAAATAAAATAAACAGAAAGTGGAATGTTTTAAGTTTACAACAATTCTTAAACCACATCAAGGGACCATTTTCTTGGCCAAAAACTATGCATTACCACTTTATAATGCATGTGGTAGCTAGTCAGTCTCATATTACCACTTTATAATGCATGTGGTAGCTAGTCAGTCTCATATTACCACTTTATAATGCATGTGGTAGCTAGTCAGTCTCATATTACCACTTTATAATGCATGTGGTAGCTAGTCAGTCTCATATTACCACTTTATAATGCATGTGGTAGCTAGTCAGTCTCATATTACCACTTTATAATGCATGTGGTAGCTAGTCAGTCTCATATTACCACTTTATAATGCATGTGGTAGCTAGTCAGTCTCATATTACCACTTTATAATGCATGTGGTAGCTAGTCAGTCTCATATTACCACTTTATAATGCATGTGGTAGCTAGTCAGTCTCATATTACCACTTTATAATGCATGTGGTAGCTAGTCAGTCTCATATTACCACTTTATAATGCATGTGGTAGCTAGTCAGTCTCATATTACCACTTTATAATGCATGTGGTAGCTAGTCAGTCTCATATTACCACTTTATAATGCATGTGGTAGCTAGTCAGTCTCATATTACCACTTTATAATGCATGTGGTAGCTAGTCAGTCTCATATTACCACTTTATAATGCATGTGGTAGCTAGTCAGTCTCATATTACCACTTTATAATGCATGTGGTAGCTAGTCAGTCTCATATTACCACTTTATAATGCATGTGGTAGCTAGTCAGTCTCATATTACCACTTTATAATGCATGTGGTAGCTAGTCAGTCTCATATTACCACTTTATAATGCATGTGGTAGCTAGTCAGTCTCATATTACCACTTTATAATGCATGTGGTAGCTAGTCAGTCTCGCATTACCACTTTATAATGCATGTGGTAGCTAGTCAGTCTCATATTACCACTTTATAATGCATGTGGTAGCTAGTCAGTCTCATATTACCACTTTATAATGCATGTGGTAGCTAGGTGAAATGTGATGGGAACTGGAACACGCTGTCGTACACGTTGATCCAGAGCATCCCAAACATGCTCAATGAGTGACATGTCTGGTGAGTGTACAGGCCATGGAAGAACTGGGACATTTTCAGCTTCCAGGAATTATGTACAGATTCTTGCGACATGGGGCCGTGCATTATCATGCTGAAACATGAGGTGATGGCGGTGGATGAATGGCACGACAATGGGCCTCAGGACCTCGTCACGGTATCTCTGTGCATTCAAATTGCCAACGATAAAATGCAATTGTGTTTGTTGTCTGCAGTTTATGCCTGCCCATACCATAATCCCACGCCACCATCGGGCACTCTGTTCACAACGTTGACATCAGCAAACTGCTCGCCCACACACGACCCCATACACGTGGTCTGCGGTTGTGAGGCCAGTTGGACTTACTGCCAAATTCTCTAAAACCACATTGGAGGCGGCTTATGGTAGATAAATGAACATTCAATTCTCTGGCAACAGCTCTGGTGGACATTCCTGCAGTCAACATGCCAATTGCACACTCACTCAACTTGAGACATCTGTGGCATTGTGTTGTGTGACAAAACTGCACATTTTAGAGTGGCTTTTTATTGTCCCCAGCACAAGGTGCACCTGTGTAATGATCATGCTGTTTAATCAGCTTTTTGACGGGCCACACCTGTCAAGTGGATGGATTATTTTAGCAAAGGAGAAATGCTCACTACCAGGGATGAAATACACATTTTTTGGCATCTTTTATTTCAGCTCATGGAACATGGGACCAACACTTTATGCATAGCTGGAGCCCTGAGCTGGATATATTTGATTTGCCACAGTTTAGATAGTAACTTAAAGTTATAAGCAGTGGCGTAGCACTATGAGGCGAGGGGGCCATGAGCTTTAGGGCCCCCTTCCCCAATAAAATTAACAAAAAATGGGTTGTTGACAGTATTGAAAATCATACCGTGTGAATTTCAGAATACCCCGGTATACCGCCCAAGCCTAGTGTCAGGTGTAACCTGTAATGTGAAGGGTTAGGGTTATGGTTAGTTAACCTCTAATGTCCTAATGACGGTGTCTCTCTCTCTAGGTGGTGACAGGGTCCGGTCGTCAGGAGGCCCACAAGACAGACCATGAGTACAGGAAGCTGTTTGACCTGGCTCTGCAGGGGATGCAGCTACTGTCCCAGTGGAGCGCACACGTCATGGAAGTGGTGAGTGACCTCTAACCTTAACCCTGACCATAACCTGTTGTTGAGAAAACTTGTGTTTTGGCTTTTCAACCTCTTCCATATCGTGGATTCAGAGCTATCTATCTAATAGAACTCAACGGGTTTTTTTTATGGAAGCTTCTCTAATGTCAAACATGTAAAGTGTGGTGTACCGCAGGGCAGCTCTCTAGGCCCTCTACTCTTTTCACCAATGACCTGTCACTGGTATTAAACACAACATGTGTGTCCATGTATGCTGATGATTCAACCGTATACGCATCAGCAACCACAGCTAATGAAGTCACTGAAAACAAAGAGTTGCAGTCTGTTTTGGAATTGGTGGCCAGTAATAAACTGGTCCTGAACATCTCTAAAACTAAGAGCATTGTATTTGGTACAAATCATTCCTTAAGTTCTAGACCTCAGCTGAATCTGGTAATGAATGGTGTGGCTGTTGAACAAGTTGAGGAGACTAAATTGCATGGGTTTTTATCTGTAATTTATTTTTCGTTATGTGTCGGACTCCAGTAAGACTAGCTGCCGCAGTTGGCGTCGGTTAATGAGGATCCTAATAAATCAAATCAAATCAAACCCTAACCAACACACTTCATGGAAGCGGTGAGGTCCTACATCCCTAACAAGTGATGGTGCCTTTGACGACAAAGACTATAGTGGAGAGGACCCTCACAGACAGACGCCTGCCAGAGACTTACTATCAGGGTGGACAAACTGATTTCTCGCCCATCTCATCCCAGTTCACACTGTGACTACTGTCAGAGAGGAAGAGGAAGAGAGAGGCCCAACATCTGTCTGTATGGAGGTCAATGAGAGAGTGTTGAATTCGGCCCAACAAAGCTGAATGGCTTATTTGCTACATGAGGTTAATTTGATTGAGTGCCAGTTAAGTAAATCTTAAATTGTTACGAGTGTATTGATATACAGTAAGTGGGACACGTGACATCCCAGAGTTATCAGAGTTATCTCCATGGCTATGCATATATTCATGGCATGAGGCTAGTAGCGTCTCTCTCCATTGAATACAGGCGGTTGACGTCAACAACCCTCATCGAATATTCAAAAAAGGATTACAATAATGAGGTATCCACCAATCCAACGAAAGGATAGGTGAGAGCTAGACAGCCTTCCATGCTGCTTTGTGGACAACCGCTCCCATTTTTAGGGCGCAGAGACATCTTGTCAGTATATCCATCATCTTTCCTATTGTCTTCCCTATTGCCCACAGTCTCTCCTCAAGGCCTTTAAACACAAAATATATATATTTTTCTCTTTCTGCTCTCTATCTCTCTCTCTTTCTGCTCCCACTTTCTGCTCTCTATCTCTCTCTCTTTCTGCTCTCTTCATCTTTCTGCTCTATCTTTCTGCTCTCTCTCTCTCTTTCTGCTCTCTTTCTTTCTGCTCTCTCTATCTTTCTGCTCTCTCTATCTTTCTGCTCTCTCTCTTTCTGCTATTTCTCTATCTTTCTCCCCGCTCGTCTCTTTCTCTTTCTGCTCTCTTATTCTGCTCTCTTTCTCTCTTTCTTCTTTCTCTCTTTCTGCTCTCTATCATTCTGCTCTCTCTCTTTCTTTCTGCTCTCTCTATCTTTCTGCTCTCTCTCTTTCTGCTATTTCTCTATCTTTCTCCCCGCTCGTCTCTTTCTCTTTCTGCTCTCTCTTTCTGCTCACTCTCTCTTTCTTTCTTCTCTCTTTTTTCTCTCTCTGCTCTCTCTCTCTCTGCCCTCTCTCTCTTTCTGCCCTCTCTCTCTCTGCTATTTTTCTTTCTGCTCTCCTCTTTCTGCTCTCTCTCCTCTTGCTTTCTGCTCTCTCTGCTCTCTCTGCTCTCTCTCTCTCTCTCTCTCTCTCTCTCTCTCTCTCTCTCTCTCTGCTCTCTCTCTCTCTCTGCTATTTATCTTTCTGTTCTCTCTTTCTGGTCTCTCTCCTTCTGCTCTCTCTCTCTTTCTGGTCTCTTTCTCTCTGCTCTCTCACTCTTTCTGCTTTCTTTATGCTCTCTCTCTCTGTGTGCTCTCTCTCTGCTCTCTCTCTTTCTGTTCTCTCTTTCTGCTCTCTCTCTCTTTCTGCTCTCTCTCGCTCTTTCTTCACTCTTTCTCTCTCTCTCTCTCTCTCTCTCTGCTCGCTCTGCTCTCTCTCTCTCTTTCTGCTCTCTCTCTCTGCTCTCTCTCTCTGCTCTCTCTCTCTGCTATTTATCTTTCTGTTCTCTCTCTCTCTGCTCTCTCTCCTTCTGCTCTCTCTCTCTCTCTCTCTCTCTCTCTGCTCTCTGTCTCTTTCTGCTATTTCTCTTTCTGTTCTCTCTTTCTGGTCTCTTTCTCTCTGCTCTCTCTCTCTCTTTCTGCTATTTCTCTTTCTGTTCTCTCTTTCTGCTCTCTCTCTGTCTGCTCTCTCTCTGCTCTCTCTCTCTCTCTCTGCTATTTATCTTTCTCTTTCTTCTCGCTCTTTCTGCTCACTCTGCTCTCTCTCTCTCTTTCTGCTCTCTCTCTGCTCTCTCTCTCTGCTATTTATCTTTCTGTTCTCTCTCTCCTTCTGCTCTCTCTCTCTTTCTGGTTTCTCTCTTTCTGCTCTCTCTCTCTCATGTTCTGCTCCATCTCTCTTCCTGCTATTTCTCTTTCTGCTCTCTCTCTCTGCTCTCTCTCTCTGCTATTTATCTTTCTGTTCTCTCTCTCCTTCTGCTCTCTCTCTCTTTCTGGTTTCTCTCTTTCTGCTCTCTCTCTCTCATGTTCTGCTCCATCTCTCTTTCTGCTCTCCTCTCTCTGCTCTCTCTCTCTCTGCTCTCTCTCTCTGCTATTTATCTTTCTGCTCTCTCTCTCTTTCTGGTTTCTCTCTTTCTGCTCTCTCTCTCTCATGTTCTGCTCCATCTCTCTTCCTGCTATTTCTCTTTCTGCTCTCCTCTCTCTGCTCTCTCTCTTTCTGCTCTCCTCTCTCTGCTCTCTCTCTTTCTGCTCTCCTCTCTCTGCTCTCTCTCTCTGCTCTCTCTCTCTGCTCTCTCTCTTTCTGCTCTCTCTCTCTGCTCTCTCTCTTTCTGCTCTCACTCTCTGCTCTCTCTCTCTCTTTCTGCTCTCCTCTCTCTGTTCTCTCTCTTTCTGCTCTCCTCTCTCTGTTCTCTCTCTCTGCTCTCCTCTCTCTGCTCTCTCTCTTTCTGACAACGTTTTATTTTATTTTATTTGATAATGTTGATGATGTTTATAATGATGATGAAGACAACTCTTCTTCTTCCTGCAGTACTCGTGGAAGCTGGTCCATCCAACGGATAAGTACTCTAACAAGGAGTGTCCTGACAACGCGGAGGAGTATGAACGAGCCACACGATACAACTACACCATTGAGGAGAAGTTTGCCCTTGTTGAGGTCAGTTTACTACCCTTGTCGAGGTCAGTTTACTACCCTTGTCGAGGTCAGTTTACTACCCTTGTCGAGGTCAGTTTACTACCCTTGTCGAGGTCAGTTTACTACCCTTGTCGAGGTCAGTTTACTACCCTTTTCTCCTCCACAATCTGTCTGTTGGCCAATCACCCTAGCCTGGTCCCGTATCTGTTTCTGCTGTCTAGCCAGCTCCACTGGTCATTACCTAGCCTGGTCCCTCCTGTGGTCCTTGGACTTCCATAGGAGTTGGCGAGACGGCACACATCATCTCTAACTCTTATCTTGACTGCTTTGGACAGCTGCTGATGTAAATGTATGTCTGAGGTGTGTTCCTTTCCCTCCAGGTGATGGCCATGATAAAGGGTTTGCAGGTTCTGATGGGTCGTATGGAGTCGGTGTTTAACCACGCTATCCGCCACACCATCTACTCGGCCCTGCAGGACTTCGCCCAGCTCACCCTGAGAGACCCGCTCCGGCAGGCCATCAAGAAGAAGAAGAACGTGGTACAGAGGTACTACGGAACAAACAGGACCGCACAAAACATCCTTTGAATAATGTTTTTCTTTTGGGGGGGGGCAGAGTTCTCCAGCTACTGAGTATGCAGGCTTTCGTTCCCATTCCGGCTGTAAAGCCTCCATCTCCCGTGTCAGAGTTGCAGACCCCTGATGTGGACTCTGCCGAGAGGTCTTCATGTATGTTGTGCTATTCTGTCCCCAGTGTCCTGCAGGCCATCAGGAAGACCATCTGTGATTGGGAGACAGGGCGTGAGCCCCACAATGACCCCGCCCTGCGAGGAGAGAAAGACCCCAAGGGAGGGTTTGACATCAAGGTCCCCCGCCGCGCCGTCGGGCCCTCCAGCACACAGGTCTGTCACAGCTCTGTCTCTACTGATTACCTCTACAGACAGCCGTCTCTTTTACCTGCCTCACACACTGTCCCCTTCGACCTCCTCAGCCTCCTATCCTAGTCATATCATGACATCATACCATAGTCGTTCTCACACTGCCTATATACCCTAAACTGTAAAATGTATCAGCTGTGCCATAGCATTAGCTTTTTCTAGATCACTAATGATCTGTTATGTCATAAATTACCGTGTTGTCAGCTTAGTCCTGCGTTCTAGGAGTACATCACTAATCTCCTTTCCAGAGAGAGAGTGAGCCCAGCGTTCTGAGAACCATGTTTCTTAGAGCTTGGTGAGAACGTGGTTGTCCTATGATTATTTGCCATAGAACCTTCCCACAACTTTCTGGGAATGGTGCAGGATAGTTGCTTGGCTTTGGACCATTCCCGAACACATTTAAGGAACTTCACAAAAAAAACCTATATTTCCTTATTTTATTACTTTAACACGCGTGTCAAACTCATTCCACGGAGGGCCGAGTGTCCACTCCTCCCTTGTACTTGATTGATGAATTAAGGTCACTAATTTGCAAATGCCTCCACTCACCTGGTCGTCTGGGTCTTAATTTGAAAGGAAAAAACAACAAAAAACCCGCAGACTCTAGGCCCTCGGTGGAATGAGTTTAACACCCCTGATTTAACAGAACGTTTCATAAAGGTTCAAACATGGTTACATTTCATTTCAACTTTGATAATGTTAATAATGAAAGTTTTCCAACTGCTTTGACATTGGGAATGTTCTCAAATTGTTTCGGAGAACGTTAAGAAACAACGTTCCTCTGTGCGAATATCAGTACTTCCTCAGAACATTCCACACAATTTCCCATGTGGTTCTATTTAATGTCATATTTTTACTACATTCTGGAAAAGTAAAAAAAAGTTTGACTTTAGCGATGTTCTCAGAACATTCATAGAAGATATGTTTCACTTTTATGTCAGTTCTTGACAAAATTCTGGGAAATTTAATTGTGCACATTAAAATCACGAAGCGTTAAATTCCGTTCTCAGAACATGATGAAATCTTTCCATAAAAACCACAAGAAAACTTTAGTAACATTCAGAGAACGTTCTGAGAATGACCCAACTTATTGTGGGAAGCTTGTGGAAGGCTTCCTGAAACGTTTGACCCAAGTTAAACAATTTAAAGGCAATACTACCAAATACTAATTGAGTGTATGTAAACTTCTGACCCACTGGGAATGTGATGAAAGAAATAAAAGCTGAAATAAATCATTCTCTACTATTATTCTGACATTTCACATTCTTACAATAAAGTGGTGATCCTAAATGACCTAAGACAGGGGATTTTGAAATGTATTTGGCTAAGGTGAATTTAAACTTCCGACTTCAACTGTACATATACTGAGATCATGTGACACTTAGATTGCACACAGGTGGACTTTATTTAACTAATGATGTGACTTCTGAAGGTAATTTGGTTGCACCAGATCTTATTTAGGGGCTTCATAGCAAAGGGGGATGAATCCTTTTGTACTTGGATGTGCAGTGTCAGCGTTTGTTGTGCCTAAGTTGCCAATGAAAAACAATTATTAAAGTAGTTGGCAATATCAGTGGGTTTTGTGATGAAGGTTTCAAGCAATTATACTTCCTTAAGCTCCCATTGCATAGTGGTGATATTCCTCTCCTCTAACTAGTCTCTGTCTGCTGTCTGACAGGTGGTAGACTATTCCTCTCCTCTAACTAGTCTCTGTATGCTGCACGCGTGATAACTCGCCAATTTAATTCCACAACATTTTGCAAATGAACCTATAGCCCGATAAGCAGTACCAATCAAATGTATTTTCAGCGGTTAACCGTTAACATTCCTAAGACCAACCAAAAGTTAAATATGAAACCTTTTATCTGTCAGTCAATAATAATAATAATAATAATATCATTTCTCCTCCTCCACCTCCTCCTCCTCCACCTCCACCACCTCCTCCTCTGCTCCTCCTCTCCACCTCCTCCACCTCCTCCACTCCTCCACCTCCTCCACCTCCTCCTCCTCCACTCCTCCACCTCCACCACCTCCTCTGCTCCTCCTCTCCACCTCCTCCACCTCCTCCTCTCCTCCACCTCCACCACCTCCTCCTCCTCTGCTCCTCCCTCTCCACCTCCCTCCACCTCCTCCACTCCTCCACCTCCTCCACCTCCTCCTCCTCCTCCTCCACTCCTCCACCTCCACCACCTCCTCCTCTGCTCCTCCTCTCCACCTCCTCCACCTCCTCCTCTCCTCCACCTCCACCACCTCCTCCTCTGCTCCTCCTCTCCACCTCCTCCACCTCCTCCTCCTCCACCTCCTCCTCCTCCTCTGTAGCTGTACATGGTTCGTACCATGCTGGAGTCTCTGATAGCTGATAAGAGTGGTTCTAAGAAGACTCTCCGCAGCAGTCTGGAGGGACCCACCATCATGGACATGGAGAAGTTCCACAGAGAGTCCTTCTTCTATACACACCTGCTCAACTTCAGCGGTAAGGAAACCGGTACGGTAAGGAGACCGGTAGAGACAAGGAGACCGGTACGGTAAGGAGACCGGTAGAGACAAGGAGACCGGTACGGTAAGGAGACCGGTAGAGACAAGGAGACCGGTACGGTAAGGAGACCGGTAGAGACAAGGAGACCGGTAGAGACAAGGAGACCGGTAGAGACAAGGAGACCGGTACGGTAAGGAGACCGGTACGGTAAGGAGACCGGTACATCCCAAATGGCACCACTTTTGACCAGAGCCCATTGGATGATGCAGCCGGTACCTCCTGTTCCCCTGTCCCCTCTAATGTCTGTCTCCCCTGTCGCCTCTCTAACCCTCCCTCTGTCCCCTCTAATGTCTGTCCCCCCTGTCCCCTCTCTAACCCTCCCTCTGTCCCCTCTAATGTCTGTCCCCCCTGTCCCCTCTCTAACCCTCCCTCTGTCCCCTCTAATGTCTGTCCCCCCTGTCCCCTCTCTAACCCTCCCTCTGTCCCCTCTAATGTCTGTCCCCCCTGTCCCCTCTCTAACCCGGTGTCCCCTCCCTACCAGAGACCCTGCAGCAGTGCTGTGACCTGTCTCAGCTGTGGTTTAGAGAGTTCTTCCTGGAGCTGACCATGGGTGGCAGGATCCAGTTCCCCATCGAGATGTCCATGCCCTGGATCCTCACAGACCACATACTGGAGACCAAGGAGGCCTCTATGATGGAGTAAGACACCGTGTTAGATCACTCTCTGTCTGTCTCTGTGTGTGTGTATGTGTGTGTGTGTGTCCATGCCCTGTAACCTCAAGGAGGCCTCTATGATGGCGTAAGGAGGGCACACAGACACACACACACACTACGGTTGGGCGGTTTCCAGATTTTCACACCGTCTTTCTCTCATTCCAGGATTTACGGTATTACCGGCTTAGTACACAAGGGGGCGCCAAAAAATAAATACCATTGGGTGTCGATTACGAGAATGCTAACAAAATTAGCATAAGCCTGATCCAATATCCATGGAGGCTGCTAGCTAAATATGCTAACAAGCGCAAACAAAAATAAATTAATTGCGAAGTGTATAGTATACTGATGTAGACCAGTTCTCTGTTAGCTGTAGTATAGAGCTGGTATAGACCAGTTCTCTGTAGTATAGAGCTGGTATAGACCAGTTCTCTGTAGTATAGAGCTGGTATAGACCAGTTCTCTGTTAGCTGTAGTATAGAGCTGGTATAGACCAGTTCTCTGTAGTATAGAGCTGGTATTGACCAGTTCTCTGTAGTATAGAGCTGGTATAGACCAGTTCTCTGTAGTATAGAGCTGGTATAGACCAGTTCTCTGTTAGCTGTAGTATAGAGCTGGTATTGACCAGTTCTCTGTAGTATAGAGCTGGTATAGACCAGTTCTCTGTAGTATAGAGCTGGTATAGACCAGTTCTCTGTTAGCTGTAGTATAGAGCTGGTATTGACCAGTTCTCTGTAGTATAGAGCTGGTATAGACCAGTTCTCTGTAGTATAGAGCTGGTATAGACCAGTTCTCTGTAGTATAGAGCTGGTATAGACCAGTTCTCTGTAGTATAGAGCTGGTATAGACCAGTTCTCTGTAGTATAGAGCTGGTATAGACCAGTTCTCTGTAGTATAGAGCTGGTATAGACCAGTTCTCTGTTAGCTGTAGTATGGAGCTGGTATAGACCAGTTCTCTGTATAGAGCTGGTATAGACCAGTTCTCTGTAGTATAGAGCTGGTATAGACCAGTTCTCTGTAGTATAGAGCTGGTATAGACCAGTTCTCTGTAGTATAGAGCTGGTATAGACCAGTTCTCTGTAGTATAGAGCTGGTATAGACCAGTTCTCTGTAGTATAGAGCTGGTATTGACCAGTTCTCTGTAGTATAGAGCTGGTATAGACCAGTTCTCTATAGTATAGAGCTGGTATAGACCAGTTCTCTGTAGTATAGAGCTGGTATAGACCAGTTCTCTATAGTATAGAGCTGGTATAGACCAGTTCTCTGTAGTATAGAGCTGGTATAGACCAGTTCTCTGTAGTATAGAGCTGGTATAGACCAGTTCTCTGTAGTATAGAGCTGGTATAGACCAGTTCTCTGTTAGCTGTTATAAAGAGCATTCATCCATTTCCTGTCTCACAAAATCTCTGTCCTGTCTCTCTATTGCTATAAAATGAATTGTACTTGAAGTGAACCTTCTCTGTCCTCCAGGTATGTGCTGTACCCTCTGGACCTCTATAATGACAGTGCCCACTACGCCCTGACCAAGTTCAAGAAGCAATTCCTCTACGATGAGATTGAAGCAGAGGTATCTAGTTCACCATTAGACTAGTCATCACTACAGCAGAGGGATCTAGTCATCACTACAGCAGAGGGATCTAGTTCACCATTAGACTAGTCATCACTACAGCAGAGGTATCTAGTTCACCATTAGACTAGTCATCACTACAGCAGAGGGATCTAGTCATCACTACAGCAGAGGGATCTAGTTCACCATTAGACTAGTCATCACTACAGCAGAGGGATCTAGTCATCACTACAGCAGAGGGATCTAGTTCACCATTAGACTAGTCATCACTACAGCAGAGGGATCTAGTCATCACTACAGCAGAGGATCTAGTTCACCATTAGACTAGTCATCACTACAGCAGAGGGATCTAGTCATCACTACAGCAGAGGGATCTAGTCATCACTACAGCAGAGGGATCTAGTTCACCATTAGACTAGTCATCACTACAGCAGAGGGATCTAGTTCACCATTAGACTAGTCATCACTACAGCAGAGGGATCTAGTTCACCATTAGACTAGTCATCACTACAGCAGAGGGATCTAGTTCACCATTAGACTAGTCATCACTACAGCAGAGGGGTATAGACTAGTCATCACTACAGCAGAGGGATCTAGTTCACCATTAGACTAGTCATCACTACAGCAGAGGGATCTAGTTCCACCATTAGACTAGTCATCACTACAGCAGAGGGATCTAGTTCACCATTAGACTAGTCATCACTACAGCAGAGGATCTAGTCCACCATTAGACTAGTCATCACTACAGCAGAGGGATCTAGTTCACCATTAGACTAGTCATCACTACAGCAGAGGGATCTAGTCATCACTACAGCAGAGGGATCTAGTTCACCATTAGACTAGTCATCACTACAGCAGAGGGATCTAGTCATCACTACAGCAGAGGGATCTAGTTCACCATTAGACTAGTCATCACTACAGCAGAGGGATCTAGTCATCACTACAGCAGAGGGATCTAGTTCACCATTAGACTAGTCATCACTACAGCAGAGGGATCTAGTCATCACTACAGCAGAGGGATCTAGTTCACCATTAGACTAGTCATCACTACAGCAGAGGGATCTAGTTCACCATTAGACTAGTCATCACTACAGCAGAGGTATCTAGTTCACCATTAGACTAGTCATCACTACAGCAGAGGGATCTAGTCATCACTACAGCAGAGGGATCTAGTCATCACTACAGCAGAGGGATCTAGTCATCACTACAGCAGAGGGATCTAGTCATCACTACAGCAGAGGGATCTAGTTCACCATTAGACTAGTCATCACTACAGCAGAGGGATCTAGTCATCACTACAGCAGAGGGATCTAGTTCACCATTAGACTAGTCATCACTACAGCAGAGGGATCCAGTTCACCATTAGACTAGTCATCACTACAGCAGAGGGATCTAGTTCACTACAGCAGAGGACTAGTCATCACTACAGCAGAGGTATCTAGTTCACCATTAGACTAGTCATCACTACAGCAGAGGGATCTAGTCATCACTACAGCAGAGGGATCTAGTTCACCATTAGACTAGTCATCACTACAGCAGAGGGATCTAGTCATCACTACAGCAGAGGGATCTAGTTCACCATTAGACTAGTCATCACTACAGCAGAGGGATCCAGTTCACCATTAGACTAGTCATCACTACAGCAGAGGGATCTAGTCATCACTACAGCAGAGGGATCTAGTTCACCATTAGACTAGTCATCACTACAGCAGAGGGATCTAGTTCACCATTAGACTAGTCATCACTACAGCAGAGGGATCTAGTCATCACTACAGCAGAGGGATCTAGTTCACCATTAGACTAGTCATCACTACAGCAGAGGGATCTAGTTCACCATTAGACTAGTCATCACTACAGCATCAGTACAGCAGAGGATCTAGTTCACCCATTAGACTAGTCATCACTACAGCAGAGGGATCTAGTTCACCATTAGACTAGTCATCACTACAGCAGAGGGATCTAGTCATCACTACAGCAGAGGGATCTAGTTCACCATTAGACTAGTCATCACTACAGCAGAGGGATCCAGTTCACCATTAGACTAGTCATCACTACAGCAGAGGGATCTAGTCATCACTACAGCAGAGGGATCTAGTTCACCATTAGACTAGTCATCACTACAGCAGAGGATCTAGTTCACCATTAGACTAGTCATCACTACAGCAGAGGGATCTAGTCATCACTACAGCAGAGGATCTAGTTCACCATTAGACTAGTCATCACTACAGCAGAGCGATCTAGTTCACCATTAGACTAGTCATCACTACAGCAGAGGGATCTAGTCATCACTACAGCAGAGGGATCTAGTTCACCATTAGACTAGTCATCACTACAGCAGAGGTATCTAGTTCACCATTAGACTAGTCATCACTACAGCAGAGGGATCTAGTCATCACTACAGCAGAGGGATCCAGTTCACCATTAGACTAGTCATCACTACAGCAGAGGGATCTAGTCATCACTACAGCAGAGGGATCTAGTCATCACTACAGCAGAGGGATCTAGTTCACCATTAGACTAGTCATCACTACAGCAGAGGGATCTAGTCATCACTACAGCAGAGGGATCTAGTTCACCATTAGACTAGTCATCACTACAGCAGAGGGATCTAGTCATCACTACAGCAGAGGGATCTAGTTCACCATTAGACTAGTCATCACTACAGCAGAGCGATCTAGTTCACCATTAGACTAGTCATCACTACAGCAGAGGGATCTAGTCATCACTACAGCAGAGGGATCTAGTTCACCATTAGACTAGTCATCACTACAGCAGAGGTATCTAGTTCACCATTAGACTAGTCATCACTACAGCAGAGGGATCTAGTCATCACTACAGCAGAGGGATCTAGTTCACCATTAGACTAGTCATCACTACAGCAGAGGGATCTAGTTCACCATTAGACTAGTCATCACTACAGCAGAGGGATCTAGTCATCACTACAGCAGAGGGATCTAGTTCACCATTAGACTAGTCATCACTACAGCAGAGGGATCTAGTCATCACTACAGCAGAGGGATCTAGTTCACCATTAGACTAGTCATCACTACAGCAGAGCGATCTAGTTCACCATTAGACTAGTCATCACTACAGCAGAGGGATCTAGTCATCACTACAGCAGAGGGATCTAGTTCACCATTAGACTAGTCATCACTACAGCAGAGGTATCTAGTTCACCATTAGACTAGTCATCACTACAGCAGAGGGATCTAGTTCACCATTAGACTAGTCATCACTACAGCAGAGGTATCTAGTTCACCATTAGACTAGTCATCACTACAGCAGAGGGATCTAGTTCACCATTAGACTAGTCATCACTACAGCAGAGGGATCTAGTCATCACTACAGCAGAGGTATCTAGTTCACCATTAGACTAGTCATCACTACAGCAGAGGGATCTAGTCATCACTACAGCAGAGGTATCTAGTTCACCATTAGACTAGTCATCACTACAGCAGAGGTATCTAGTTCACCATTAGACTAGTCATCACTACAGCAGAGGGATCTAGTCATCACTACAGCAGAGGGATCTAGTTCACCATTAGACTAGTCATCACTACAGCAGAGGTATCTAGTTCACCATTAGACTAGTCATCACTACATGAGTCTTGATCATTATGCCCATGTCTTTGTTCCCTGATTCTTGCAGGTCAACCTGTGTTTTGATCAGTTTGTCTACAAGCTGGCTGATCAGATATTTGCCTACTACAAGATTCTTGCTGGAAGGTATGTGGGCTATATCTATCTATATATATATATATCATCTAGAGGAAGGTATGTGGGCTATATCATCTATATATATATATATCATCTAGAGGAAGGTATGTGGGCTATATCATCTATATATATATATATCATCTAGAGGAAGGTATGTGGGCTATATCATCTATATATATATATCATCTAGAGGAAGGTATGTGGGCTATATCATCTATATATATATATCATCTAGAGGAAGGTATGTGGGCTATATCTATCTATATATATATATATATCATCTAGAGGAAGGTATGTGGGCTATATCATCTATATATATATATCATCTAGAGGAAGGTATGTGGGCTATATCATCTATCTATATATATATATCATCTAGAGGAAGGTATGTGGGCTATATCATCTATATATATATATCATCTAGAGGAAGGTATGTGGGCTATATCATCTATCTATATATATATATCATCTAGAGGAAGGTATGTGGGCTATATCATCTATATATATATATCATCTAGAGGAAGGTATGTGGGCTATATCATCTATATATATATATATATCATCTAGAGGAAGGTATGTGGGCTATATCTATCTATATATATATATATCATCTAGAGGAAGGTATGTGGGCTATATCATCTATCTATATATATATATCATCTAGAGGAAGGTATGTGGGCTATATCTATCTATATATATATATCATCTAGAGGAAGGTATGTGGGCTATATCATCTATATATATATATCATCTAGAGGAAGGTATGTGGGCTATATCATCTATATATATATATCATCTAGAGGAAGGTATGTGGGCTATATCATCTATATATATATATCATCTAGAGGAAGGTATGTGGGCTTTATCATCTATATATATATATATATCATCTAGAGGAAGGTATGTGGGCTATATCATCTATATATATATATCATCTAGAGGAAGGTATGTGGGCTATATCATCTATATATATATATATATATCATCTAGAGGAAGGTATGTGGGCTATATCATCTATATATATATATCATCTAGAGGAAGGTATGTGGGCTATATCATCTATATATATATATCATCTAGAGGAAGGTATGTGGGCTATATCATCTATATATATATATCATCTAGAGGAAGGTATGTGGGCTTTATCATCTATATATATATATATATCATCTAGAGGAAGGTATGTGGGCTATATCATCTATATATATATATCATCTAGAGGAAGGTATGTGGGCTATATCATCTATATATATATATCATCTAGAGGAAGGTATGTGGGCTTTATCATCTATATATATATATATATCATCTAGAGGAAGGTATGTGGGCTTTATCATCTATATATATATATATATCATCTAGAGGAAGGTATGTGGGCTATATCATCTATATATATATATCATCTAGAGGAAGGTATGTGGGCTATATCATCTATATATATATATCATCTAGAGGAAGGTATGTGGGCTATATCATCTATATATATATATATATATCATCTAGAGGAAGGTATGTGGGCTATATCATCTATATATATATATCATCTAGAGGAAGGTATGTGGGCTATATCATCTATATATATATATCATCTAGAGGAAGGTATGTGGGCTATATCATCTATATATATATATCATCTAGAGGAAGGTATGTGGGCTATATCATCTATATATATATATATATATCATCTAGAGGAAGGTATGTGGGCTATATCATCTATATATATATATCATCTAGAGGAAGGTATGTGGGCTATATCATCTATATATATATATCATCTAGAGGAAGGTATGTGGGCTATATCATCTATATATATATATCATCTAGAGGAAGGTATGTGGGCTTTATCATCTATATATATATATATATCATCTAGAGGAAGGTATGTGGGCTATATCATCTATATATATATATCATCTAGAGGAAGGTATGTGGGCTATATCATCTATATATATATATCATCTAGAGGAAGGTATGTGGGCTTTATCATCTATATATATATATATATCATCTAGAGGAAGGTATGTGGGCTATATCATCTATATATATATATCATCTAGAGGAAGGTATGTGGGCTATATCATCTATATATATATATATATATATCATCTAGAGGAAGGTATGTGGGCTATATCATCTATATATATATCATCTAGAGGAAGGTATGTGGGCTATATCATCTATATAT
Source organism: Brachymystax lenok tsinlingensis (assembly GCA_030435695.1). Lineage (NCBI taxonomy): Eukaryota > Metazoa > Chordata > Actinopteri > Salmoniformes > Salmonidae > Brachymystax > Brachymystax lenok. The sequence goes on from CM059793.1 coordinate 1,407,625, forward strand.
ATATATCATCTAGAGGAAGGTATGTGGGCTATATCATCTATATATATATATCATCTAGAGGAAGGTATGTGGGCTATATCATCTATATATATATATCATCTAGAGGAAGGTATGTGGGCTTTATCATCTATATATATATATATATCATCTAGAGGAAGGTATGTGGGCTATATCATCTATATATATATATCATCTAGAGGAAGGTATGTGGGCTATATCATCTATATATATATATCATCTAGAGGAAGGTATGTGGGCTATATCATCTATATATATATATCATCTAGAGGAAGGTATGTGGGCTTTATCATCTATATATATATATATATCATCTAGAGGAAGGTATGTGGGCTATATCATCTATATATATATATCATCTAGAGGAAGGTATGTGGGCTATATCATCTATATATATATATCATCTAGAGGAAGGTATGTGGGCTATATCATCTATATATATATATCATCTAGAGGAAGGTATGTGGGCTATATCATCTATATATATATATCATCTAGAGGAAGGTATGTGGGCTTTATCATCTATATATATATATATATCATCTAGAGGAAGGTATGTGGGCTTTATCATCTATATATATATATATATCATCTAGAGGAAGGTATGTGGGCTATATCATCTATATATATATATCATCTAGAGGAAGGTATGTGGGCTATATCATCTATATATATATATCATCTAGAGGAAGGTATGTGGGCTTTATCATCTATATATATATATATATCATCTAGAGGAAGGTATGTGGGCTATATCATCTATATATATATATCATCTAGAGGAAGGTATGTGGGCTATATCATCTATATATATATATCATCTAGAGGAAGGTATGTGGGCTATATCATCTATCTATATATATATATATCATCTAGAGGAAGGTATGTGGGCTATATCATCTATATATATATATCATCTAGAGGAAGGTATGTGGGCTATATCATCTATATATATATATCATCTAGAGGAAGGTATGTGGGCTTTATCATCTATATATATATATATATCATCTAGAGGAAGGTATGTGGGCTATATCATCTATATATATATATCATCTAGAGGAAGGTATGTGGGCTATATCATCTATATATATATATCATCTAGAGGAAGGTATGTGGGCTTTATCATCTATATATATATATCATCTAGAGGAAGGTATGTGGGCTATATCATCTATATATATATATCATCTAGAGGAAGGTATGTGGGCTTTATCATCTATATATATATATATATCATCTAGAGGAAGGTATGTGGGCTATATCATCTATATATATATATCATCTAGAGGAAGGTATGTGGGCTATATCATCTATATATATATATCATCTAGAGGAAGGTATGTGGGCTATATCATCTATATATATATATATATCATCTAGAGGAAGGTATGTGGGCTATATCATCTATATATATATATATATCATCTAGAGGAAGGTATGTGGGCTATATCATCTATATATATATATATATCATCTAGAGGAAGGTATGTGGGCTTTATCATCTATATATATATATATATCATCTAGAGGAAGGTATGTGGGCTATATCATCTATATATATATATCATCTAGAGGAAGGTATGTGGGCTATATCATCTATATATATATATCATCTAGAGGTCGACCGGTTAGGATTTTTCAACGCCGATACCGATTATTGGAGGACCAAAAAAAGCAGATGCCGATTAATCGGTCGATTTCTATTTATATATTTGTAATAATGATAATTACAACAATACTGAATGAACACTTTTATTTTATATATAATAATACATAAATAAAATCTATTTAGTCTCAAATAAATAATGAAACGTTCAATTTGGTTTAAATAATTCAAAAACACAGTGTTGGAGAAGAAAGTAAAAGTTGCAATATGTGCCATGTAAAAACAGCCAACGTTTAAGTTCCTCGCTCAGAACATATGAAAGCTGGTGGTTCCTTTTAACATGAGTCTTCAATATTCCCAGTTAAGAAGTTTTAGGTTGTAGTTATTATAGGACTATTTCTCTCTATACCATTTGTATTTCATATACTTTCGACTATTGGATGTTCTATAGTATTGCCAGCCTAATCTCGGGAGTTGATCGTCTTGAAGTCAAAACCAGCGCTGTGTTTTTCAAGCAGAAATTTGCTTCCTGTAATACAAACTCAAAAAAGTTCTGGGACACTGTAAAGTCCATGGAGAATAAGAGCACCTCCTCCCAGCTGCCCACTGCACTGAGGCTAGGAAACACTGTCACCACCGATAAATCCACAATAATTGAGAATTTCAATAAGCATTTTTCTACGGCTGGCCATGCTTTCCACCTGGCTACCCCTACCCTGGTCAACAGCCCCCACAGCAACTTGCCAAAACCTCCCCCATTTCTCCTTCTCCCAAATCCAGACAGCTGATGTTCTGAAAGAGCTGCAAAATCTGGACCCCTACAAATCAGCCGGGCTAGACAATCTGGACCCTTTCTTTCTAAAACTATCCGCCGCAATTGTTGCAACTCCTATTACTAGCCTTTTCAACCTCTCTTTCGTGTCGTCTGAGATTCCCAAAGACTGGAAAGCAGCTGCGGTCATCCCCCTCTTCAAAGGGGGAGACACTCTAGACCCAAACTGCTACAGACCCATATCTATCCTACCCTGCCTTTCTAAGGTCTTTGAAAGCCAAGTTAACAAACAGATTACCGACCATTTCGAATCCCACCGTACCTTCTCCGCTATGCAATCTGGTTTCCGAGCTGGTCACGGGTGCACCTCAGCCACGCTCAAGGTCCTAAACGACATCATAACCGCCATCGATAAGAGACATTATTGTGCAGCTGTTTTCATTGATCTGGCCAAGGCTTTCGACTCTGTCAATCACCACATCCTTATCGGCAGACTCGACAGCCTTGGTTTCTCAAATGACTGCCTCGCCTGGTTCACCAACTACTTCTCCGATAGAGTTCAGTGTGTCAAATCGGAGGGCCTGTTGTCCAGACCTCTGGCAGTCTCTATGGGGGTGCCACAGGGTTCAATTCTTGGGCCGACTCTCTTCTCTGTATACATCAATGATGTCGCTCTTGCTGCTGGTGAGTCTCTGATCCACCTCTACGCAGACGACACCATTCTGTATACTTCTGGCCCTTCTTTGGACACTGTGTTAACTAACCTCCAGACGAGCTTCAATGCCATACAACTCTCCTTCCGTGGCCTCCAACTGCTCTTAAACTAAATGCATGCTCTTCAACCGATCGCTGCCCGCACCCGCCCGCATCACTACTCTGGACGGTTCTGTCTTAGATTATGTGGACAACTACAAATACCTAGGTGTCTGGTTAGACTGTAAACTCTCCTTCCAGACTCACATCAAACATCTTCAAAACAAAATTAAGTCTAGAATTGGCTTCCTATTTCGCAACAAAGCCTCCTTCACTCATGCTGCCAAACATGCCCTCGTAAAACTGACTATCCTACCGATCCTCGACTTCGGTGATGTCATTTACAAAATAGCTTTCAACACTCTACTCAGAAAATTGTATGCAGTCTATCACAGTGCCATCCGTTTTGTCACCAAAGCCCCATATACCACCCACCACTGCGACCTGTATGCTCTCGTTGGCTGGCCCTCGCTTTACACTCGTCGCCATACCCACTGGCTCCAGGTCATCTACAAGTCCCTGCTAGGTAAAGCCCTGCCTTATCTCAGCTCGCTGACAGCACCCACCCGTAGCACACGCTCCAGCAGGTATATCTCACTGGTCACCCCCAAAGCCAATTCCTCCTTTGGCCGCCTTTCCTTCCAGTTCTCTGCTGCCAATGACTGCAAACAAACTACAAAAATCTCTGAAACTGGAGACACTTATCTCCCTCACCAGCTTTAAGCACCAGCTGTCAGAGCAGTTCACAGACCCCTGCACCTGTATATAGCCCATCTGTAAATAGCCCAACCAACTACCTCATCCCCTACCGTATTCATTTATTTATCTTGCTCCTTTGCACCCCAGTTTTTCTACATTGCACATTCATCTACTGCACATCTACCATTCCAGTGTTTGAATGCTATATTGTAATTACTTTGCCACCATGGCCTATTTATTGCCTTACCTTCCTTATCTTACCTCATTTGCACACACTGTATATAGATTTGTTTTTCTACTGTATTAATGACTGTGTGTTTGTTTATTCCATGTGTAACTCTGTGTTGTTGTTTGTGTCGAACTGCTTTGCTTTATCTTGGTCCAGGTCGCAGTTGTAAATGAGAACGTGTTCTCAACTGGCCTCCCTGTATTATGACATCATATAGAACTACCTGGTTAAATAAAGGTGTATTATGACATCATATAGAACTACCTGGTTAAATAAAGGGGAAATAAAAAATACAAATAAAAATCCGGAAACTCTCATTTCGAAAACAAAACGTTTATTCATTGAAAATAAGGAACCGTTCCGTATTTTATCGAACGGGTGGCAACCCTAATTCTAAATATTACTATTACATTGCACAACCTTCAATGTCATGTCATAATTATGTCCAATTTTGGCAAATTAGTTCACTGTTGGCAACGAGCCAGGCGGCCCACACTGTTGCAGATACCCTGACTCTGCGTGCAATGAACGCAAGAGAAGTGACACAATTTCCCTAGTCAATATTGCCTGCTAATATTTTAACTAAATATGCAGGTTTAAAAATATATACTTCTGTGTATTGATTTTAAGAAAGGCATTGATGTTTATGGTTAGGTACATTGGTGCAAAGATAGAGCTTTTTTCGTGAACGCGCTTGTTAAATCATCACCCGTTAGGCGAAGTAGGCTGTGATTCTATGATAAACTAACAGGCACCGCATTGATTATATGCGACGCAGGACAAGCTAGTTAACCTAGTAATATCATCAACAATATGTAGTTAACTAGTGATTATGTGAAGATTGATTGTTTTTAATAAGATAAGTTTAATGCTAGCTAGCAACTTACCTTGGCTCCTTGCTGCACTCGTGTAACAGGTGGTCAGCCTGCCGCGCAGTCTCCTCGTGGAGTCCAATGTAATCGGCCATAATCGGCGTCCAGAAAGGCCGATTACTGATTGTTATGAAAACTTGAAATCGGCCCTAATTAATCGGTCGACCTCTAATATCAACTGTTGATAAACAAGTGAAAAGACTTGAATCACTGGGCTCAGAGACAAGCAGGGACTCTAACTGTTTGGTCCACCAGCCACTGTCAGGTAGATCTTTTGACATTTTTATTGAAAATGTTTGGGCAGGAATTACTCTAAAAAACAAACACAATTGATGAGCATGCTTTGTAATGTTTCTATAAAATAGACATTCTTGTTAATTTTCTATCCTGGAGGCGAGACACCTCAGCTAGGAACAGGTGTCAGGTATATGCTGGATTACTTTTCCTTCTCCTCAGTCTGCTGCTGGACAAGCGACTGAGAGCGGACTGTAAGAACCAGGGAGCCAACATCCCCTGGCCCGCGTCCAACCGCTACGAGACCCTGCTGAAGCAACGCCATGTACAGGTAACCCCTGACCTCTGACCCTTAACCCTACCCCTCCAACCACTACGAGACCCTGCTGAAGCAACGCCATGTACAGGTACCCCCTGACCTCTGACCCCTAACCCTACCCCTCCAACCACTACGAGACCCTGCTGAAGCAACGCCATGTACAGGTACCCCCTGACCTCTGACCCCTAACCCTACCCTTCCAACCGCTACGAGACCCTGCTGAAGCAATGCCATGTACAGGTAACCCCTGACCTCTGACCCCTAACCCTACCCCTCCAACCACTACGAGACCCTGCTGAAGCAACGCCATGTACAGGTACCCTGACCTCTGACCCCTAACCCTACCCTTCCAACCACTACGAGACCCTGCTGAAGCAATGCCATGTACAGGTACCCCCTGACCTCTGACCCCTAACCCTACCCCTCCAACCACTACGAGACCCTGCTGAAGCAACGCCATGTACAGCTACATGCATGTCTATGCTAGCCTGGTTCCAGATATGTTTGTGCTGTATAGCCAGCTCCTGTGAATGAATGAATTAAATGTTATTTTTGTGTTAAATCGCCAATTGGCAACCCATCCCTTATGGGATTATTTGACACGTTAACAAACATTACAGTAATTCACTGTGGTAATTAAATGATCATTCTTCTTCTGGCATTCTCTGAAATTGTCAATCACATAAAGAGTGAAAAAAATAGAATACAAACATACATACATACATAGTAGTCAGTAAGGTTATCCAAACAATAATTACATCCCTAGAGCAGTACAATAATATACATACATAAACTCAGCAAAAAAAGAAACATCCCTTTTTCACGACCCCGTCTTTCAAAGATAATTCATACAAATCTAAATAACTTCACAGATCTTCATTGTAAAGGGGTTAAACACTGTTTCCCATGCTTGTTCAATGAACCATAAACAATGAATGAACACGCACCTGTGAAACGGTCGTTAAGACACTGACAGCTTACAGACGGTAGGCAATTAAGGTCACTGTTAGGACAACTTAGGACACTAAAGAGGCCTTTCTACTGACTCTGAAAAACACCAAAAGAAAGATGCCCAGGGTCCCTGCTCATCTGCGTGAACGTGCCTTAGGCATGCTGCAAGGAGGCATGAGGACTGCAGATGTGGCCAGGACATTAAATTGCAATGTCCGTACTGTGAGACGCCTAAGACAGCGCTACAGGGAGACAGGACGGACAGCTGATCGGACAGGATCGGTACATCCGAACATCACACCTGCAGGACAGGTACAGGATGGCAACAACAACTGCCCGAGTTACACCAGGAACGCACAATCCAAACATCAGTGCTCAGACTGCCCACAATAGCCTGAGAGAGGCTGGACTGAGGGCTTGTAGGCCTGTTGTAAGGCAGGTCCTCACCAAACATCACCGGCAACAACGTCGCCTATGGGCACAAACCCACCGTCGCTGGACCAGACAGGACTGGCAAAAAGTGCTCTTCACTGACGAGTCGCGGTTTTGTTTCACCAGAGGTGATGGTCAGATTCGTGTTTATTGTCGAAGGAATGAGCGTTACACCGAGGCCTGTACTCTGGAGCGGGATCGATTTGGAGGTGGAGGGTCCGTCATGGTCTGGGGCGGTGTGTCACAGCATCATCGGAACTTGTTGTCATTGCAGGCAATCTCAACGCTGTCCGTTACAGAGAAGACATCCTCCTCCCTCATGTGGTGCCCTTCCTACAGGCTCATCCTGACATGACCCTCCAGCATGACAATGCCACCAGCCATACTGCTCGTTCTGTGTATGATTTCCTGCAAGACAGGAATGTCAGTGTTCTGGCATGGCCATCGAAGAGCCCGGATCTCAATCCCATTGAGCACGTCTGGGATCGGAGGGTGAGGGCTAGGGCCATTCCCCCCAGAAATGTCCCGGAACTTGCAGGTGCCTTGGTGGAATAGTGGGGTAACATCTCACAGCAAGAACTGGCAAATCTGGTGCAGTCCATAAAGAGGAGATGCACTGCAGTACTTAATGCAGCTGGTGGCCACAACAGATACTGACTGTTACTTTTGATTTTGACCCCCCCTTTGTTCAGGGACACATTATTCAATTTCTGTTAGTCACATGTTCAGTTTATGTCTCAGTTGTTGAATCTTGTTATGTTCATACAAATAATTACTCATGTGAAGTTTGCTGAAAATAAACACAGTTGACCGTGAGAGGACGTTTCTTTCTTTTTTCTGAGTTTACATTGTTGTATGACAGCACTACTCTCCCTAATAGTCCCCTACCTGGGTTGTCTCTGTCTGTCATGTACCTCATGTTGGTTCCTCTCCTGTCTCTAGCTGCTGGGTCGTTCCATAGATCTGAACCGTCTGATCACCCAGAGAGTGTCTGCTGCTCTCTACAAGTCTCTGGAGCTGGCCATCAACCGCTTCGAGAGCGAAGACCTCACATCCATCGTGGTACGACCTGCTTTAAGTGTGTCTGTGTTTTATGCATTGACTGTCCACTCTGTAACAGGAACTAGAAGGTCTGATGAACATCAACCATATGGCCCACAAGCTGTCTTCTCCCCCTCCTTGTAACAGGAACTAGAAGGTCTGATGAACATCAACCGTATGACCCACAAGCTGCTGTCTAAGTTCCTGACGCTGGACAGTATGGACGCCATGTTCCGGGAGGCCAATCACAATGTCTCCGCCCCCTACGGACGCATCACACTCCACGTCTTCTGGGAACTCAACTACGATTTCCTCCCCAACTACTGCTACAACGGATCTACTAACAGGTAACACAACTACACACTACTACTACTGCTACAACTACACACTACTACTACTACTACTACACACTACTACTACAACTACACACTACTACTACTGCTACAACGGATCTACTAACAGGTAACACAACTACACTACTACTACTACTACAACTACACACTACTACTACTACTACACACTACTACTACAACTACACTACTACTACTGCTACAACGGATCTACTAACAGGTAACACAACTACACACTACTACTACTACTACAACTACACTACCACTACTACTACTACTACACACTACTACTACAACTACACACTACTACTACTGCTACAACGGATCTACTAACAGGTAACACAACTACACACTACTACTACTACTACAACTACACACTACTACTACTACTACTACACACTACTACTACAACTACACACTACTACTACTGCTACAACGGATCTACTAACAGGTAACACAACTACACACTACTACTACTGCTACAACTACACACTACTACTACTACTACTACACACTACTACTACAACTACACACTACTACTACTGCTACAACGGATCTACTAACAGGTAACACAACTACACACTACTACTACTACTACAACTACACACTACTACAACTACTGCTACAACGGATCTACTAACAGGTAACACAACTACACACTACTACTACTACTACAACTACACACTACTACTACTACTGCTACAACGGATCTACTAACAGGTAACACAACTACGCACTACTACTACTACAACTACACACTACTACTACTGCTACAACTACACACTACTACTACTACAACTACACACTACTACTGCTACAACGGATCTACTAACAGGTAACACAACTACACACTACTACTACTACAACTACACACTACTACTACAACTACACACTACTGCTACAACTACACACTACTACAACTACACACTACTACTGCTACAACGGATCTACTAACAGGTAACACAACTACACACTACTACTGCTACAACGGATCTACTAACAGGTAACACAACTACACACTACTACTGCTACAACGGATCTACTAACAGGTAACACAACTACACACTACTACTGCTACAACTACACACTACTACTACACACTACTACTGCTACAACGGATCTACTAACAGGTAACACAACTACACACTACTACTGCTACAACTACACACTACTACTACACACTACTACTACAACGGATCTACTAACAGGTAACACAACTACACACTACTACTGCTACAACTACACACTACTACAACTACACACTACTACTGCTACAACTACACACTACTACTGCTACAACGGATCTACTAACAGGTAACACAACTACACACTCCTACTGCTACAACTACACACTACTACTGCTACAACTACACACTACTACTACTGCTACAACGGATCTACTAACAGGTAACACAACTACACACTACTACTGCTACAACTACACACTACTACAACGGATCTACTAACAGGTAACACAACTACACACTACTACTGCTACAACTACACACTACTACAACTACACACTACTACTACTACTACAACTACACACTACTACTACTGCTACAACTACACACTACTACTACTACAACTACTGCTACAACGGATCTACTAACAGGTAACACAACTACACACTACTACTACTACAACTACACACTACTACTGCTACAACTACACACTACAACTACTGCTACAACGGATCTACTAACAGGTAACACAACTACACACTACTACTGCTACAACTACACACTACTACTGCTACAACGGATCTACTAACAGGTAACACAACCACACACTACTACCGCTACAACTACACACCACTACTGCTACAACTACACACTACTACTGCTACAACTACACACTACTACTACTGCTACAACTACACACTACTACTGCTACAACGGATCTACTAACGGGTAACACAACTACACACTACTACAACTACACACTACTACTGCTACAACTACACACTACTACTGCTACAACTACACACTACTACTGCTACAACTACACACTACTACTGCTACAAGCGGATCTACTAACTTGGGTAACACAACTACACACTACTACTACAACTACACACTACTACTGCTACAACTACACACTACTACTGCTACAACTACACACTACTACTACTGCTACAACTACACACTACTACTGCTACAACGGATCTACTAACAGGTAACACAACTACACACTACTACTGCTACAACGGATCTACTAACAGGTAACACAACTACACACTACTACTACTACAACTACACACTACTACTACAACTACACACTACTGCTACAACTACACACTACTACAACTACAACTACACACTACTACTGCTACAACGGATCTACTAACAGGTAACACAACTACACACTACTACTGCTACAACGGATCTACTAACAGGTAACACAACTACACACTACTACTGCTACAACGGATCTACTAACAGGTAACACAACTACACACTCCTACTGCTACAACTACACACTACTACTGCTACAACTACACACTACTACTACTGCTACAACGGATCTACTAACAGGTAACACAACTACACACTACTACTGCTACAACTACACACTACTACAACGGATCTACTAACAGGTAACACAACTACACACTACTACTGCTACAACTACACACTACTACAACTACACACTACTACTACTACTACAACTACACACTACTACTACTGCTACAACTACACACTACTACTACTACAACTACTGCTACAACGGATCTACTAACAGGTAACACAACTACACACTACTACTACTACAACTACACACTACTACTGCTACAACTACACACTACAACTACTGCTACAACGGATCTACTAACAGGTAACACAACTACACACTACTACTGCTACAACTACACACTACTACTGCTACAACGGATCTACTAACAGGTAACACAACTACACACTACTACTGCTACAACTACACACTACTACTGCTACAACTACACACTACTACTGCTACAACTACACACTACTACTACTGCTACAACTACACACTACTACTGCTACAACGGATCTACTAACGGGTAACACAACTACACACTACTACAACTACACTACTACTGCTACAACTACACACTACTACTGCTACAACTACACACTACTACTACTGCTACAACTACACACTACTACTGCTACAACGGATCTACTAACGGGTAACACAACTACACACTACTACTACAACTACACACTACTACTGCTACAACTACACACTACTACTACTGCTACAACTACACACTACTACTGCTACAACGGATCTACTAACAGGTAACACAACTACACACTACTACTGCTACAACGGATCTACTAACAGGTAACACAACTACACACTACTACTACTACAACTACACACTACTACTACAACTACACACTACTGCTACAACTACACACTACTACAACTACACACTACTACTGCTACAACGGATCTACTAACAGGTAACACAACTACACACTACTACTGCTACAACGGATCTACTAACAGGTAACACAACTACACACTACTACTGCTACAACGGATCTACTAACAGGTAACACAACTACACACTACTACTGCTACAACTACACACTACTACTACACACTACTACTGCTACAACGGATCTACTAACAGGTAACACAACTACACACTACTACTGCTACAACTACACACTACTACTACACACTACTACTACAACGGATCTACTAACAGGTAACACAACTACACACTACTACTGCTACAACTACACACTACTACAACTACACACTACTACTGCTACAACTACACACTACTACTGCTACAACGGATCTACTAACAGGTAACACAACTACACACTCCTACTGCTACAACTACACACTACTACTGCTACAACTACACACTACTACTACTGCTACAACGGATCTACTAACAGGTAACACAACTACACACTACTACTGCTACAACTACACACTACTACAACGGATCTACTAACAGGTAACACAACTACACACTACTACTGCTACAACTACACACTACTACAACTACACACTACTACTACTACTACAACTACACACTACTACTACTGCTACAACTACACACTACTACTACTACAACTACTGCTACAACGGATCTACTAACAGGTAACACAACTACACACTACTACTACTACAACTACACACTACTACTGCTACAACTACACACTACAACTACTGCTACAACGGATCTACTAACAGGTAACACAACTACACACTACTACTGCTACAACTACACACTACTACTGCTACAACGGATCTACTAACAGGTAACACAACTACACACTACTACTGCTACAACTACACACTACTACTGCTACAACTACACACTACTACTACTGCTACAACTACACACTACTACTGCTACAACGGATCTACTAACGGGTAACACAACTACACACTACTACAACTACACACTACTACTGCTACAACTACACACTACTACTGCTACAACTACACACTACTACTACTGCTACAACTACACACTACTACTGCTACAACGGATCTACTAACGGGTAACACAACTACACACTACTACTACAACTACACACTACTACTGCTACAACTACACACTACTACTGCTACAACTACACACTACTACTACTGCTACAACTACACACTACTACTGCTACAACGGATCTACTAACAGGTAACACAACTACACACTACTACTGCTACAACTACACACTACTACTGCTACAACGGATCTACTAACAGGTAACACAACTACACACTACTACTGCTACAACTACACACTACTACTGCTACAACTACACACTACTACTGCTACAACTACACACTACTACTACTGCTACAACTACACACTACTACTGCTACAACGGATCTACTAACGGGTAACACAACTACACACTACTACAACTACACACTGCTACAACTACACACTACTACTGCTACAACTACACACTACTACTACTGCTACAACTACACACTACTACTGCTACAACGGATCTACTAACGGGTAACACAACTACACACTACTACTACTGCTACAACTACACACTACTACTACTACTGCTACAACTACACACAACTACTGCTACAACGGATCTACTAACGGGTAACACAACTACACACTACTACTACTGCTACAACTACACACTACTACTACTACTGCTACAACTACACACAACTACTGCTACAACGGATCTACTAACGGGTAACACAACTACACACTACTACTACTACTACAACTACACACTACTACTGCTACAACTACACACTACTACTGCTACAACTACACACTACTACAACTACACACTACTACTACTGCTACAACTACACACTACTACTACTACTGCTACAACGGATCTACTAACGGGTAACACAACTACACACTACTACTACTGCTACAACTACACACTACAACACTACTGCTACAACTACACACTACTGCTACAACTACACACTACTGCTACAACTACACACTACTGCTACAACTACACACAACTACTACAACTACACACTACAACTACACACTACAACTACTGCTACAACTACACACTACAACTACTACTGCTACAACTACACACTACTACTGCTACAACTACACACTACAACTACTACTGCTACAACTACACACTACAACTACTGCTACAACTACTGCTACAACTACTGCTACAACAGATCTACTAACAGGTAACACAACTACACACTACTACTGCTACAACTACACACTACTACTGCTACAACTACACACTACTACTGCTACAACTACACACTACTACTACTGCTACAACTACACACTACTACTACTACTGTTACAAATACACACTACAACTACACACAACTACTGCTACAACGGATCTACTAACAGGTAACACAACTACACACTACTACTACAACTACACACTACTACTGCTACAACTACACACTACTACTACTGCTGCAACAACTACACACAACTACTGCTACAACGGATCTACTAACAGGTAACACAACTACACACTACTACTACTGCTACAACTACACACAACTACTGCTACAACTACACACTACAACTACTGCTACAACTACACACTACTACTATTGCTACAACTACACACTACAACTACTGCTACAACTACACACTAATACTACTGCTACAAATACACACTACAACTACACACTACTACTACTGCTACAACTAAACACTACTACTACTACTGTTACAAATACACACTACAACTACACACATCTACTGCTACAACGGATCTACTAACAGGTAACACAACTACACACTACTACTACTGCTACAACTACACACTACTACTACTACTGCTACAACTACACACAACTACTGCTGCAACGGATCTACTAACGGGTAACACAACTACACACTACTACTACTGCTACAACTACACACTACAACTACTGCTACAACTACACACTACAACACTACTGCTACAACTACACACTACAACTACACACTACTGCTACTGCTACAACTACACACAACTACTACAACTACACACTACAACTACTACTGCTACAACTACACACTACAACTACTGCTACAACTACACACTACAACTACTACTGCTACAACTACACACTACAACTACTACTGCTACAACTACACACTACAACTACTACTGCTACAACTACACACTACAACTACTACAACGGATCTACTAACAGGTAACACAACTACACACTACAACTACTGCTACAACTACACACTACTACTACTGCTACAACTACACACAACTACTGCTACAACGGATCTACTAACAGCTAACACAACTACACACTACAACTACTGCTACAACTACACACTACTACTACTGCTACAAATACACACAACTACTACTACAACGGATCTACTAACAGGTAACACAACTACACACTACTACTACACACAACTACTGCTACAACGGATCTACTAACAGGTAACACAACTACACACTACTACTACAACTACACACTACAACTACTGCTACAACTACACACTACTACTACTGCTACAACTACACACAACTACTACTGCTACAACTACACACTACTACTACTGCTACAACTACACACTACTACTACTGCTACAACTACACACTACTACTACTGCTACAACTACACACTACTACTACTGCTACAACTACACACTACTACTACTGCTACAACTACACACTACAACTACTGCTACAACTACACACTACAACTACTGCTACAACTACACACTACAACTACTGCTACAACGGATCTACACACAACTACTGCTACAACTACACACAACTACTGCGACAACTACACACAACTACTGTTACAAGTACACACAACTACTGCTACAACTACACACTACAACTACTACTACAACTACACACTACTGCTACAACTACACACTACAACTACACACTACAACTACTGCTACAACTACACACTACAACTACTGCTACAACTACACAGTACTACTACTGCTATAACTACACACTACTACTACAACTACACACTACTACTACAACGGATCTTTTAACAGGTAACACAACTACACACTACTACTACTGCTACAACTGCACACTACTACTACTACTGCTACAACTATACACTACAACTACTACTGCTACAACTACACACTACTACTACTGCTACAACTACACACTACAACTACATATACTAACAGGTAACACAACTACACACTACTACAACTACACACAACTACTACTACAATAGATATACTAACAGGTAACAAAACTACTGCTACACAACTACACACTACGCACAACTACTGCTACACAACTACAGACAACTACACAACTATTTCAACACAACTACACACAACTATTGCTACACAACTACTGCCACAACTTCACACACGACTACTGCTACAACTACACACAACTACTGATACAACTACACACTACTGCTACAACTACACACTACTGCTACAACTACACACAACTATTGCTACACAACTACTGACACAACTTCACACACGACTACTACTACTACAACTACACACAACTACACACAACTACTGCTACAACTACACACAACTACTGCTAGAACTACTGCCACAACTACACACACCTACTGCTACAACTACACACAACTACTGCTACAACTACACACAACTACTGCTGCAACTACACACAACTACTGCTACAACTACACCCAACTACACACAACTACTGCTAGAACTACTGCCACAACTACACACAACTACTGCTACAACTACACACAACTACTGCTACAACTACACACAACTACTGCTACAACTACACACAACTACTGCTACAACTACACACAACTACTGCGACAACTACACACAACTACTGCCGCAACTACACACAACTACTGCCACAACTACACACAACTACTGCTACAACTACACACAACTACTGCGACAACTACACACAACTACTGTTACAAGTACACACAACTACTGCTGCAACTACACACAACTACTGCTACTACTACACACAACTACACACACCTACTGCTAGAACTACTGCCACAACTACACACAACTACTGCTACAACTACACACTACAACTACTGCTACACAACTACACTCAACTACTGCTACACAACTACAACTATACACAACTACTGCTACAACCACACACACACACACACACACACACACACACACAACTACTGCTACACAACTACACTCACACACACACACACACACACACACAACTACTGCTACACAACTACACACAACTACACTCAACTACTGCTGCACAACTATTGCGACAAATAACAGGGAATTAGGGCCAATCAGAAAGCTCCGTGTATCACACTATCATTTCTCATTTTCTAAACGGTGACATTTGGAACAGCTGTTCTTGTTTACAGCAGAGGGGGGATCTGAAGGCTGTCTTCATTACATAGCAGAGCCGTCTGTCTGACACGTGTGTACAGCTAGCTGTTCAGAATGTGATGAGGATGTTTCATCTGATGTTGTCAGAAATCCCTGATGGGAGTGAGAGAGGGAGGAGGGGGTTGAAACCAGGTGGACTTGTTTTAACTTCTTAATCACCATCATGATATGTATATCCCTGTCTCTCTCCATGTCTTTGTGAGGGCTGTCTGCGGTTAATGGAAAAAATATAGATTATGAATTGAATATCCAATGTCTCTCTAGGTTTGTCCGCACGGTCCTGCCCTTCTCTCAGGAGTTCCAGAGGGACAAGCCGCCCAACGCCCAGCCCCAGTACCTGTACGGGTCAAAGGTCAGTACAACCCCAACGCCCAGTACCTGTACGGTTCAAAGGTATGCTACCCCTACCCTAACCCTACCCCCCAGCCTTGACACCCTACCCCCAGACACCCTAACCCTACCGCCAACCCTACTCCCCAACCATAACCTTACCCTAACCCTACCCCCAACCCTAACCTTACCCTACCTCTAACCCTACCCCTATCCCAACCTCTAACCCTACCCCAACCCTAACCTTATCCTAACCCTACCGCCAACCCTAGCCCCAACCCTAACCCTACCCCCAACCCTAACCCTACCCCCAACCCTAACCCTATCCCCAACCCTAACCCTAACCCTACCCCCAACCCTAACCCTAACCCTACCCCCAACCTTAACCCTACCCCTAACCCTACCCCCAACCCTAACCTTACCCCCTAACCTAACCCTAACTCTACCCTGGCCCTAACCCTACCACCAACCCTAACCCTACCCCCAACCCTACCCCCAACCCTAACCCCAACCCTAATCCTACCCCCAACCCTAACCTAACCCTAACTCTACCCCCAACCCTAACCTTACCCTACCACCAACCCTAACCTTACCCTAACCCTACCCCCAACCCTAACCCTACCACCAACCCTAACCTCCTGCCTTTTCCATGGAAGCTCATCTGAAAAGTTTACGATAAACCTGTACATGAGGAAAAACTACCCCTAACCCCAAGTATTTCAAACAGTACGGCCCTAACCCACCACCCTAACCCACCACCCTAACCCTATCCCCACCTCTAACCCACCACCCTATCCCTACCTCTAACCCACCACCCTAACCCACCACCCTAACCCTATCCCTAACCCTAACCCACCACCCTATCCCTACCTCTAACCCACCACCCTATCCCTACCTCTAACCCACCACCCTAACCCACCACCCTAACCCTAACCCTACCTCTAACCCACCACCCTAACCCTACCTCTAACCCACCACCCTAACCCTATCCCTACCTCTAACCCACCACCCTAACCCTATCCCTACCTCTAACCCACCACCCTACCTCTAACCCTATCCCTACCTCTAACCTCTAACCCACCACCCTAACCCACCACCCTAACCCTAACCCTATCCCTACCTCTAACCCACCACCCTAACCCACCACCCTAACCCTATCCCTACCTCTAACCCACCACCCTATCCCTACCTCTAACCCACCACCCTAACCCTAACCCAACCTCTAACCCACCACCCTAACCCTATCCCTACCTCTAACCCACCACCCTAACCCTAACCCTATCCCTACCTCTAACCCACCACCCTAACCCTACCTCTAACCCACCACCCTAACCCTATCCCTACCTCTAACCCACCACCCTAACCCACCACCCTAACCCTATCCCTACCTCTAACCCACCACCCTATCCCTACCTCTAACACACCACCCTAACCCTATCCCTAACCCTAACCCACCACCCTATCCCTACCTCTAACCCACCACCCTAACCCTATCCCTACCTCTAACCCACCACCCTAACCCTATCTCTAACCCACCACCCTATCCCTACCTCTAACCCACCACCCTAACCCTATCCCTAACCCACCACCCTATCCCTACCTCTAACCCACCACCCTAACCCTATCCCTACCTCTAACCCACCACCCTAACCCTATCCCTACCTCTAACCCACCACCCTAACCCACCACCCTAACCCTAACCCTATCCCTACCTCTAACCCACCACCCTATCCCTACCTCTAACCCACCACCCTAACCCTATCCCTACCTCTAACCCACCACCCTATCCCTACCTCTAACCCACCACCCTAACCCTATCCCTAACCCTAACCCACCACCCTATCCCTACCTCTAACCCACCACCCTAACCCTATCCCTACCTCTAACCCCCCACCCTAACTACTGACAACACATACACCGACCTCACATGATAATACTTACTACAAGGAGCGGGGTTGGTCAATAGACATGAATAAATCTGGAGCTTCTAATTTGTAGAGAATCCCCTCATTCCATCTTCCACTTGTACAAGTGAAGAGCTTTTGGCAGATCCACCATTCCAAAACGACGTTGGAGACGGCTTATGGTAGAGAAATGAACATTCAATTCTCTGGCAACAGCTCTAGTGGACATTCCTGCAGTCAACATGCCAATTGCACACTCCTTCGGAACTTCTGTGGCATTGTGTTGTGTGACAAAACTGCACATTTGAGTGGCCTTTTATTGTCCCCAAGCACAAGGTGCACCTGTGTAATGATCAGCTTCTTGATATGCCACACCTGTCAGGTGGATGGATTATCTTGGCAGAGGAGAAATGCTCACTAACAGGGAGGTAAACAAATTGGTGCACAACATTTGGGAAATTTCTGGTATCTTTTATTTCAGTTCAGTATAATATTATAGTAGTATAGTATAATATATAATAATAATAATAATATAATATTCAGTGTAAATTAGATAACTGATTATGATAGTGATTAAACACCATTACTGTTCATCGAACCGATACAAAACCTGATTGAGCGGGACAAGCTCTTTCTAATATCTCTTCTTGAACAGTGAATAATGATAATCTGGCTGTAGAACAACGGCCAGCGGTAAAGAAACAACCAGGATATAGATATAAAACCAGCAGATAAAATAGTTATTTAGGACAAAACTCAATATTTCATTGAAACCGACAGACAACTGAACAACACCAGGCAAACCGACAGACAACTGAACGACACCAGGCACTATATGCCTTTTCTGCATTTCTTACAGCTGGAAACCCAGAGAAGGACTCATGACATTTTAGGGGAATTGTAGAAGGAAAAGTACGTCTCTAAACAAAGGTACTATTTGTATGGTCCTGACCCGACGAGATTCCAAACATTATTGCAGGTTTCAGTTACTGCGATGGCTGAGGAGTTTGCTCCTGCGTATGCCAATATACTGTATGTGTATTCAGAAAGTATTCAGACCCCTTGACTTTTTGCCAAAAATATATTAGGTTAAAGCCTTATTCTAAAATGTATTAAATATTTTTTATACATTTTCAAAAATATCTAGAAACCTGTTTTCGCTTTGTCCTTATGGGGTATTGTGATGTCATTATGGGGTATTGTGATGTCATTATGGGGTATTGTGATGTCGTTATGGGGTATAGTGTGTAGATTGATGAGGGAAAAAATATTTTTGGGAATAAGACTAACGTAACAAAATGTGCGAAAAGGGAAAGGGTTTGAATACTTCCGGAAATACACTGTATGGCCGATTGGGAGAATACTGATTCTTCCCAAGTGCAGGAACCTACCCTCCCTTTACATCCCATATCTTTGGGATTTTGTGCCACCATAAACACTCTGAATGGGCATCATCCTTCACTGTGAAGTATAACCTACAACTCCAAAACATTTCTTGACACGGAGAATGACGAAATCTCTTGGGCACGAGCGTGCTGACACACACTCCTTGTTCCATAAGACTAGTTATCACTCTCAGCACACGTACAGGGCTCGTATAAAGTCTCCACTGATAAGATTGAACACAATATGTACAGGAGCAAAGGATGTTGAAGTAGCAACACCGATACTCTTCAGAGCACTCAGACCAAGAGATTTCTCTACGGTGCTCACAGACCTCCATCATGGGGAACTTCCTAGCCAGTCTGATACTGTTGATAGTATCATACCGTTTGTCACTACCATCTCCACACCTTCAATGCAGTTTAATTCTATAGTTAAGACGCACTTCCAGCAGACAGAGAATCTTTTTGAACCGTAAGATGTTAAACTTATCTCAGCGTTCATAAGAAATGCAAATCTTAAAGATGACTTAGTGAATGCATTTCTGGATAGTGGAAAACTGCGGATCAATCCCCACTTCAGGTCTATCAGGTACATTGTAAACAAACATACTGGGGTCCCAGTCTGGCAAATATTTCAGCTGGAGTCATCCAACCTGCTTTATGTAATAGAATGTCTAAAGATTAACAAACTGTACGTCACTGTATAAACTGTATATCACACCTGGCCTTACTGGGAGGATAGGAACATTAACCAGCTGTTTAGGAGGGATATCACACCTGGCCTTACTGGGAGGATAGGAACATTAACCAGCTGTTTAGGAGGGATATCACACCTGGCCTTACCGGGAGGATAGGAACATTAACCAGCTGTTTAGGAGGGATATCACACCTGGCCTTACCGGGAGGATAGGAACATTGACCAGCTGTTTAGGAGGGATATCACACCAGGCCTTACCGGGAGGATAGGAACATTGACCAGCTGTTTAGGAGGGATATCACACCTGGCCTTACCGGGAGGATAGGAACATTGACCAGCTGTTTAGGAGGGATATCACACCTGGCCTTACCGGGAGGACAGGAACATTAACCAGCTGTTTAGGAGGGATATCACACCTGGCCTTACCGGGAGGATAGGAACATTAACCAGCTGTTTAGGAGGGATATCACACCTGGCCTTACCGGGAGGATAGGAACATTAACCAGCTGTTTAGGAGGGATATCACACCTGGCCTTACCGGGAGGATAGGAACATTAACCAGCTGTTTAGGAAGGATATCACACCTGGCCTTACCGGGAGGATAGGAACATTAACCAGCTGTTTAGGAGGGATATCACACCTGGCCTTACCGGGAGGATAGGAACATTAACCAGCTGTTTAGGAGGGATATCACACCTGGCCTTACCGGGAGGATAGGAACATTAACCAGCTGTTTAGGAGGGATATCACACCTGGCCTTACCGGGAGGATAGGAACATTAACCAGCTGTTTAGGAGGGATATCACACCTGGCCTTACCGGGAGGATAGGAACATTAACCAGCTGTTTAGGAGGAGATCTCATCCAGGCCTGTCTGTTTGACTCCAAGTACCTTGGGGAGGGCCCTGACCTTAAAGATCTCATCCAGGCCTGTCTGTTTGACTCCAAGTACCTTGGGGAGGGCCCTGACCTTAAAGATCTCATCCAGGCCTGTCTGTTTGACTCCAAGTACCTTGGGGAGGGCCCTGACCTTAAAGATCTCATCCAGGCCTGTCTGTTTGACTCCAAGTACCTTGGGGAGGGCCCTGACCTTAAAGATCTCATCCAGGCCTGTCTGTTTGACTCCAAGTACCTTGCTTGCTGTGGTGATAATACTTCTCATCATATTTCTCTGGCTGACAGTGGCATTGCCAAACCAGCAAACAATACAAAAGTTCAAATACTCTCAATTAAAGATTTGTAAAACAGAGTCAGAGTCCAGAGTCAAGACCCCTACAGTGTAGTGGAACACTTCTCCTCCAGTCCCCTACAGTGTAGTGGAACACTTCTCCTCCAGTCCCCTACAGTGTAGTGGAACACTTCTCCTCCAGTCTCCTACAGTGTAGTGGAACACTTCTCCTCCAGTACCCTACAGTGTAGTGGAACACTTCTCCAGTCCCCTACAGTGTAGTGGAACACTTCTCCTCCAGTCCCCTACAGTGTAGTGGAACACTTCTCCTCCAGTCCCCTACAGTGTAGTGGAACACTTCTCCTCCAGTCTCCTACAGTGTAGTGGAACACTTCTCCTCCTCCTCCAGTCTCCTACAGTGTAGTGGAACACTTCTCCTCCAGTCTCCTACAGTGTAGTGGAACACTTCTCCTCCAGTCTCCTACAGTGTAGTGGAACACTTCTCCTCCAGTCTCCTACAGTGTAGTGGAACACTTCTCCTCCAGTCTCCTACAGTGTAGTGGAACACTTCTCCTCCAGTCCCCTATAGTGTAGTGGAACACTTCTCCTCCAGTCCCCTACAGTGTAGTGGAACACTTCTCCTCCAGTCTCCTACAGTGTAGTGGAACACTTCTCCTCCAGTCCCCTACAGTGTAGTGGAACACTTCTCCTCCAGTCCCCTACAGTGTAGTGGAACACTTCTCCTCCAGTACCCTACAGTGTAGTGGAACACTTCTCCTCTAGTCCCCTACAGTGTAGTGGAACACTTCTCCTCCAGTACCCTACAGTGTAGTGGAACACTTCTCCTCTAGTCCCCTACAGTGTAGTGGAACACTTCTCCTCTAGTCCCCTACAGTGTTGTGGAACACTTCTCCTCCAGTCCCCAGCCTCACCACTGAGCGATTACAGCAACAGCAACTCAGAGCTGACAGAGAGAGAGAGGGAGCGAGAAAGAGAATATTGTTCATATTAAATTCTGGCCTAACATTCTCTCTCTCTCTTTTTTATCCCTCTCTCTCCCCCTCTACAGGCTCTGAACCTGGCGTACAGCAGTATCTTTGGTTTCTACAGGCACTTTGTTGGTCCTCCTCACATCAAGGCCATGTGTCGTCTGCTGGGGTACCAGGGCATCGCTGTGGTCATGGAGGAACTGCTCAAAGTGGTCAAGAGCCTGGTGAGAAAGGAGATTACCTTTACAGGGGTGGATTACTAAATACATGTGGGAAAAAAACAATGAAGTTAGCTGTGTAAGACATGTTTTAGATAAAACAATGTATTTTTTATTTGTGCATGTTTTCTCATCTGACAAAACAAAAGCTGATTCAAAGGGGGTGTGGTAGATTTCTATACTCGTCCGTGGTAGGATATAGATGACTATCCTCAATGAGGGGTGGCTATCGAGGAGATATAGTGGTACCATTCCTCTGGATAGTGGTACCACTCCTCTAGATAGTGGTACCATTCCTCTAGATAGTGGTACCACTCCTCTAGATAGTGGTACCATTCCTCTAGATAGTGGTACCACTCCTCTAGATAGTCGTACCATTCCTCTAGATAGTGGTACCATTCCTCTAGATAGTGGTACCACTCCTCTAGATAGTGGTACCATTCCTCTAGATAGTGGTACCATTCCTCTAGATAGTGGTACCACTCCTCTAGATAGTGGTACCACTCCTCTAGATCAGCCCTGCTCTCCACTGACAAATATAACCACACAGTGTCAAATGAATCAATAAATCCTCAGGTGAACAATACATCAAACCCTGTCTCCCCCCTTCAGCTGCAGGGCACCATCATGCAGTATGTTATTAACCCTGTCTCCCCCCTTCAGCTCCAGGGCACCATCAGGCAGTATGTTATTAACCCTGTCTCCCCCCTTCAGCTCCAGGGCACCATCAGGCAGTATGTTATTAACCCTGTCTCCCCCTTCAGCTCCAGGGCACCATCAGGCAGTATGTTATTAACCCTGTCTCCCCCTTTCAGCTCCAGGGCACCATCAGGCAGTATGTTATTAACCCTGTCTCCCCCTTCAGCTCCAGGGCACCATCAGGCAGTATGTTATTAACCCTGTCTCCCCTTTCAGCTCCAGGGCACCATCAGGCAGTATGTTATTAACCCTGTCTCCCCCTTCAGCTCCAGGGCACCATCAGGCAGTATGTTATTAACCCTGTCTCCCCTTTCAGCTCCAGGGCACCATCAGGCAGTATGTTATTAACCCTGTCTCCCCTTTCAGCTCCAGGGCACCATCAGGCAGTATGTTATTAACCCTGTCTCCCCTTCAGCTCCAGGGCACCATCATGCAGTATGTTATTAACCCTGTCTCCCCCCTTCAGCTGCAGGGCACCATCATGCAGTATGTTATTAACCCTGTCTCCCCCCTTCAGCTCCAGGGCACCATCAGGCAGTATGTTATTAACCCTGTCTCCCCCCTTCAGCTGCAGGGCACCATCATGCAGTATGTTATTAACCCTGTCTCCCCCCTTCAGCTGCAGGGCACCATCATGCAGTATGTTATTAACCCTGTCTCCCCCCTTCAGCTCCAGGGCACCATCAGGCAGTATGTTATTAACCCTGTCTCCCCTTCAGCTCCAGGGCACCATCAGGCAGTATGTTATTAACCCTGTCTCCCCCTTTCAGCTCCAGGGCACCATCAGGCAGTATGTTATTAACCCTGTCTCCCCCTTTCAGCTCCAGGGCACCATCAGGCAGTATGTTATTAACCCTGTCTCCCCTTCAGCTCCAGGGCACCATCAGGCAGTATGTTATTAACCCTGTCTCCCCCTTTCAGCTCCAGGGCACCATCAGGCAGTATGTTATTAACCCTGTCTCCCCCCTTCAGCTCCAGGGCACCATCATGCAGTATGTGAAGACCCTGATGGAGGTGATGCCTAAGATCTGCCGTCTCCCCCGCCACGAATACGGCTCGCCGGGTGAGTCCGGAGAGACAGGGAGCTCCCTTCAATGTCTGACAGATATTTATATAAAGGTTTTAGCAAGGCAAATTGGCAATAGTTGCGAGCTATTATGAGTGTCCTTAATCGATCCGTTGATTTGATGAGCAGATGTGTATTTCCGTTCCCTGCCAGGCATCCTGGAGTTCTTCCATCACCAGCTGAAGGACATAGTGGAGTACGCCGAACTGAAGACGGTCTGCTTCCAGAATCTCAGGGAGGTTGGCAATGCACTGCTCTTCTGTATGCTCAGCGAACAGAGCCTGGTAAGAACCCCGACATCTGAATCACCTTTTTCACCAAGTACATTTAAACATACTCAGAATGTTACCTGGTGATATGGTGCTGATAGTGATAGATAACATACTCAGAATGTTACCTGGTGATATGGTGCTGATAGTGATAGATAACATACTCAGAATGTTACCTGGTGATATGGTGCTGATAGTGATAGATAACATACTCAGAATGTTACCTGGTGATATTGTGCTGATAGTGATAGATAACATACTCAGAATGTTACCTGGTGATATGGTGCTGATAGTGATAGATAACATACTCAGAATGTTACCTGGTGATATGGTGCTGCTAGTGATAGATAACATACTCAGAATGTTACCTGGTGATATGGTGCTGATAGTGATAGATAACATACTCAGAATGTTACCTGGTGATATGGTGCTGCTAGTGATAGATAACATACTCAGAATGTTACCTGGTGATATGGTGCTGCTAGTGATAGATAACATACTCAGAATGTTACCTGGTGATATGGTGCTGATAGTGATAGATAACATACTCAGAATGTTACCTGGTGATATGGTGCTGATAGTGATAGATAACATACTCAGAATGTTACCTGGTGATATGGTGCTGATAGTGATAGATAACATACTCAGAATGTTACCTGGTGATATGGTGCTGATAGTGATAGATAACATACTCAGAATGTTACCTGGTGATATGGTGCTGATAGTGATAGATAACATACTCAGAATGTTACCTGGTGATATGGTGCTGATAGTGATAGATAACATACTCAGAATGTTACCTGGGTGATATGGTGCTGATAGTGATAGATAACATACTCAGAATGTTACCTGGTGATATGGTGCTGATAGTGATAGATAACATACTCAGAATGTTACCTGGTGATATGGTGCTGATAGTGATAGATAACATACTCAGAATGTTACCTGGTGATATGGTGCTGATAGTGATAGATAACATACTCAGAATGTTACCTGGTGATATGGTGCTGATAGTGATAGATAACATACTCAGAATGTTACCTGGTGATATGGTGCTGATAGTGATAGATAACATACTCAGAATGTTACCTGGTGATATGGTGCTGATAGTGATAGATAACATACTCAGAATGTTACCTGGTGATATGGTGCTGATAGTGATAGATAACATACTCAGAATGTTACCTGGTGATATGGTGCTGATAGTGATAGATAACATACTCAGAATGTTACCTGGTGATATGGTGCTGATAGTGATAGATAACATACTCAGAATGTTACCTGGTGATATGGTGCTGATAGTGATAGATAACATACTCAGAATGTTACCTGGTGATATGGTGCTGATAGTGATAGATAACATACTCAGAATGTTACCTGGTGATATGGTGCTGATAGTGATAGATAACATACTCAGAATGTTACCTGGTGATATGGTGCTGATAGTGATAGATAACATACTCAGAATGTTACCTGGTGATATGGTGCTGATAGTGATAGATAACATACTCAGAATGTTACCTGGTGATATGGTGCTGATAGTGATAGATAACATACTCAGAATGTTACCTGGTGATATGGTGCTGATAGTGATAGATAACATACTCAGAATGTTACCTGGTGATATGGTGCTGATAGTGATAGATAACATACTCAGAATGTTACCTGGTGATATGGTGCTGATAGTGATAGATAACATACTCAGAATGTTACCTGGTGATATGGTGCTGATAGTGATAGATAACATACTCAGAATGTTACCTGGTGATATGGTCCTGATAGTGATAGATAACATACTCAGAATGTTACCTGGTGATATGGTGCTGATAGTGATAGATAACATACTCAGAATGTTACCTGGTGATATGGTGCTGCTAGTGATAACATACTCAGAATGTTACCTGGTGATATGGTGCTGATAGTGATAGATAACATACTCAGAATGTTACCTGGTGATATGGTGCTGATAGTGATAGATAACATACTCAGAATGTTACCTGGTGATATGGTGCTGATAGTGATAGATAACATACTCAGAATGTTACCTGGTGATATGGTGCTGATAGTGATAACATACTCAGAATGTTACCTGGTGATATGGTGCTGATAGTGATAGATAACATACTCAGAATGTTACCTGGTGATATGGTGCTGCTAGTGATAGATAACATACTCAGAATGTTACCTGGTGATATGGTGCTGATAGTGATAGATAACATACTCAGAATGTTACCTGGTGATATGGTGCTGCTAGTGATAGATAACATACTCAGAATGTTACCTGGTGATATGGTGCTGCTAGTGATAGACAACATACTCAGAATGTTACCTGGTGATATGGTGCTGATAGTGATAACATACTCAGAATGTTACCTGGTGATATGGTGCTGCTAGTGATAGATAACATACTCAGAATGTTACCTGGTGATATGGTGCTGCTAGTGATAGATAACATACTCAGAATGTTACCTGGTGATATGGTGCTGATAGTGATAACATACTCAGAATGTTACCTGGTGATATGGTGCTGATAGTGATAGATAACATACTCAGAATGTTACCTGGTGATATGGTGCTGCTAGTGATAGACAACATACTCAGAATGTTACCTGGTGATATGGTGCTGATAGTGATAGATAACATACTCAGAATGTTACCTGGTGATATGGTGCTGCTAGTGATAGACAACATACTCAGAATGTTACCTGGTGATATGGTGCTGATAGTGATAACATACTCAGAATGTTACCTGGTGATATGGTGCTGATAGTGATAACATACTCAGAATGTTACCTGGTGATATGGTGCTGCTAGTGATAGATAACATACTCAGAATGTTACCTGGTGATATGGTGCTGCTAGTGATAGATAACATACTCAGAATGTTACCTGGGTGATATGGTGCTGATAGTGATAGATAACATAACTCAATGTTACCTGGTGATATGGTGCTGATAGTGATAGATAACATACTCAGAATGTTACCTGGTGATATGGTGCTGCTAGTGATAGATAACATACTCAGAATGTTACCTGGTGATATGGTGCTGCTAGTGATAGACAACATACTCAGAATGTTACCTGGTGATATGGTGCTGATAGTGATAACATACTCAGAATGTTACCTGGTGATATGGTGCTGCTAGTGATAGATAACATACTCAGAATGTTACCTGGTGATATGGTGCTGCTAGTGATAGACAACATACTCAGAATGTTACCTGGTGATATGGTGCTGATAGTGATAACATACTCAGAATGTTACCTGGTGATATGGTGCTGCTAGTGATAGATAACATACTCAGAATGTTACCTGGTGATATGGTGCTGATAGTGATAGATAACATACTCAGAATGTTACCTGGTGATATGGTGCTGCTAGTGATAGATAACATACTCAGAATGTTACCTGGTGATATGGTGCTGATAGTGATAGATAACATACTCAGAATGTTACCTGGTGATATGGTGCTGATAGTGATAGATAACATACTCAGAATGTTACCTGGTGATATGGTGCTGCTAGTGATAGATAACATACTCAGAATGTTACCTGGTGATATGGTGCTGATAGTGATAGATAACATACTCAGAATGTTACCTGGTGATATGGTGCTGCTAGTGATAACATACTCAGAATGTTACCTGGTGATATGGTGCTGCTAGTGATAGATAACATACTCAGAATGTTACCTGGTGATATGGTGCTGCTAGTGATAGATAACATACTCAGAATGTTACCTGGTGATATGGTGCTGATAGTGATAGATAACATACTCAGAATGTTACCTGGTGATATGGTGCTGCTAGTGATAGATAACATACTCAGAAGGTTACCTGGTGATATGGTGCTGATAGTGATAGATAACATACTCAGAATGTTACCTGGTGATGTGGTGCTGATAGTGATAGATAACATACTCAGAATGTTACCTGGTGATATGGTGCTGATAGTGATAGACAACATACTCAGAATGTTACCTGGTGATATGGTGCTGATAGTGATAGATAACATACTCAGAATGTTACCTGGTGATATGGTGCTGATAGTGATAGACAACATACTCAGAATGTTACCTGGTGATATGGTGCTGATAGTGATAACATACTCAGAATGTTACCTGGTGATATGGTGCTGCTAGTGATAACATACTCAGAATGTTACCTGGTGATATGGTGCTGCTAGTGATAACATACTCAGAATGTTACCTGGTGATATGGTGCTGATAGTGATAGATAACATACTCAGAATGTTACCTGGTGATATGGTGCTGATAGTGATAACATACTCAGAATGTTACCTGGTGATATGGTGCTGATAGTGATAACATACTCAGAATGTTACCTGGTGATATGGTGCTGATAGTGATAACATACTCAGAATGTTACCTGGTGATATGGTGCTGCTAGTGATAACATACTCAGAATGTTACCTGGTGATATGGTGCTGCTAGTGATAACATACTCAGAATGTTACCTGGTGATATGGTGCTGATAGTGATAGATAACATACTCAGAATGTTACCTGGTGATATGGTGCTGATAGTGATAGATAACATACTCAGAATGTTACCTGGTGATATGGTGCTGCTAGTGATAGATAACATACTCAGAATGTTACCTGGTGATATGGTGCTGATAGTGATAGATAACATACTCAGAATGTTACCTGGTGATATGGTGCTGATAGTGATAGATAACATACTCAGAATGTTACCTGGTGATATGGTGTGCTGCTAGTGATAGATAACATACTCAGAATGTTACCTGGTGATATGGTGCTGATAGTGATAGATAACATACTCAGAATGTTACCTGGTGATGTGGTGCTGATAGTGATAGATAACATACTCAGAATGTTACCTGGTGATATGGTGCTGATAGTGATAGATAAACATACTCAGAATGTTACCTGGTGATATGGTGCTGATAGTGATAGATAACATACTCAGAATGTTACCTGGTTATATGGTGCTGATAGTGATAGATAACATACTCAGAATGTTACCTGGTGATATGGTGCTGATAGTGATAGATAACATACTCAGAATGTTACCTGGTGATATGGTGCTGATAGTGATAGATAACATACTCAGAATGTTACCTGGTGATATGGTGCTGATAGTGATAACATACTCAGAATGTTACCTGGTGATATGGTGCTGCTAGTGATAACATACTCAGAATGTTACCTGGTGATATGGTGCTGATAGTGATAGATAACATACTCAGAATGTTACCTGGTGAAATTGTGCTGATAGTGATAGATAACATACTCAGAATGTTACCTGGTGATATGGTGCTGATAGTGATAGATAACATACTCAGAATGTTACCTGGTGATATGGTGCTGCTAGTGATAGATAACATACTCAGAATGTTACCTGGTGATATGGTGCTGCTAGTGATAGATAACATACTCAGAATGTTACCTGGTGATATGGTGCTGATAGTGATAGATAACATACTCAGAATGTTACCTGGTGATATGGTGCTGATAGTGATAACATACTCAGAATGTTACCTGGTGATATGGTGCTGATAGTGATAGATAACATACTCAGAATGTTACCTGGTGATATGGTGCTGATAGTGATAGACAACATACTCAGAATGTTACCTGGTGATATGGTGCTGATAGTGATAGATAACATACTCAGAATGTTACCTGGTGATATGGTGCTGATAGTGATAGATAACATACTCAGAATGTTACCTGGTGATATGGTGCTGATAGTGATAGATAACATACTCAGAATGTTACCTGGTGATATGGTGCTGATAGTGATAGATAACATACTCAGAATGTTACCTGGTGATATGGTGCTGATAGTGATAGATAACATACTCAGAATGTTACCTGGTGATATGGTGCTGCTAGTGATAACATACTCAGAATGTTACCTGGTGATATGGTGCTGATAGTGATAGATAACATACTCAGAATGTTACCTGGTGATGTGGTGCTGCTAGTGATAACATACTCAGAATGTTACCTGGTGATATGGTGCTGCTAGTGATAACATACTCAGAATGTTACCTGGTGATATGGTGCTGCTAGTGATAACATACTCAGAATGTTACCTGGTGATATGGTGCTGATAGTGATAACATACTCAGAATGTTACCTGGTGATATGGTGCTGCTAGTGATAACATACTCAGAATGTTACCTGGTGATATGGTGCTGATAGTGATAACATACTCAGAATGTTACCTGGTGATATGGTGCTGCTAGTGATAACATACTCAGAATGTTACCTGGTGATATGGTGCTGCTAGTGATAACATACTCAGAATGTTACCTGGTGATATGGTGCTGATAGTGATAGATAACATACTCAGAATGTTACCTGGTGATATGGTGCTGCTAGTGATAGATAACATACTCAGAATGTTACCTGGTGATATGGTGCTGATAGTGATAACATACTCAGAATGTTACCTGGTGATATGCTGCTGCTAGTGATAGATAACATACTCAGAATGTTACCTGGTGATGTGGTGCTGATAGTGATAGACAACATACTCAGAATGTTACCTGGTGATATGGTGCTGATAGTGATAGATAACATACTCAGAATGTTACCTGGTGATATGGTGCTGATAGTGATAGATAACATACTCAGAATGTTACCTGGTGAAATTGTGCTGATAGTGATAGATAACATACTCAGAATGTTACCTGGTGATATGGTGCTGATAGTGATAGATAACATACTCAGAATGTTACCTGGTGATATGGTGCTGATAGTGATAGATAACATACTCAGAATGTTACCTGGTGATATGGTGCTGCTAGTGATAGATAACATACTCAGAATGTTACCTGGTGATATGGTGCTGATAGTGATAGATAACATACTCAGAATGTTACCTGGTGATATGGTGCTGATAGTGATAACATACTCAGAATGTTACCTGGTGATATGGTGCTGATAGTGATAGATAACATACTCAGAATGTTACCTGGTGATATGGTGCTGATAGTGATAGACAACATACTCAGAATGTTACCTGGTGATATGGTGCTGATAGTGATAGATAACATACTCAGAATGTTACCTGGTGATATGGTGCTGATAGTGATAGATAACATACTCAGAATGTTACCTGGTGATATGGTGCTGATAGTGATAGATAACATACTCAGAATGTTACCTGGTGATATGGTGCTGATAGTGATAGATAACATACTCAGAATGTTACCTGGTGATATGGTGCTGATAGTGATAGATAACATACTCAGAATGTTACCTGGTGATATGGTGCTGCTAGTGATAACATACTCAGAATGTTACCTGGTGATATGGTGCTGATAGTGATAGATAACATACTCAGAATGTTACCTGGTGATGTGGTGCTGCTAGTGATAACATACTCAGAATGTTACCTGGTGATATGGTGCTGCTAGTGATAACATACTCAGAATGTTACCTGGTGATATGGTGCTGCTAGTGATAACATACTCAGAATGTTACCTGGTGATATGGTGCTGATAGTGATAACATACTCAGAATGTTACCTGGTGATATGGTGCTGCTAGTGATAACATACTCAGAATGTTACCTGGTGATATGGTGCTGATAGTGATAACATACTCAGAATGTTACCTGGTGATATGGTGTTGATAGTGATAGATAACATACTCAGAATGTTACCTGGTGATATGGTGCTGCTAGTGATAACATACTCAGAATGTTACCTGGTGATATGGTGCTGATAGTGATAGATAACATACTCAGAATGTTACCTGGTGATATGGTGCTGCTAGTGATAGATAACATACTCAGAATGTTACCTGGTGATATGGTGCTGATAGTGATAGACAACATACTCAGAATGTTACCTGGTGATATGCTGCTGCTAGTGATAGATAACATACTCAGAATGTTACCTGGTGATGTGGTGCTGATAGTGATAGACAACATACTCAGAATGTTACCTGGTGATATGGTGCTGATAGTGATAGATAACATACTCAGAATGTTACCTGGTGATATGGTGCTGATAGTGATAGATAACATACTCAGAATGTTACCTGGTGATATGGTGCTGCTAGTGATAGATAACATACTCAGAATGTTACCTGGTGATATGGTGCTGATAGTGATAACATACTCAGAATGTTACCTGGTGATATGGTGCTGATAGTGATAGATAACATACTCAGAATGTTACCTGGTGATATGGTCCTGATAGTGATAGATAACATACTCAGAATGTTACCTGGTGATATGGTGCTGATAGTGATAGATAACATACTCAGAATGTTACCTGGGTGATATGGTGCTGATAGTGATAGATAAACATACTCAGAATGTTACCTGGTGATATGGTGCTGATAGTGATAGATAACATACTCAGAATGTTACCTGGTGATATGGTGCTGCTAGTGATAGATAACATACTCAGAATGTTACCTGGTGATATGGTGCTGCTAGTGATAGATAACATACTCAGAATGTTACCTGGTGATATGGTGCTGATAGTGATAGATAACATACTCAGAATGTTACCTGGTGATATGGTGCTGATAGTGATAGATAACATACTCAGAATGTTACCTGGTGATATGGTGCTGATAGTGATAGATAACATACTCAGAATGTTACCTGGTGATATGGTGCTGATAGTGATAGATAAACATACTCAGAATGTTACCTGGTGATATGGTGCTGATAGTGATAGATAACATACTCAGAATGTTACCTGGTGATATGGTGCTGCTAGTGATAGATAAACATACTCAGAATGTTACCTGGTGATATGGTGCTGATAGTGATAGATAACATACTCAGAATGTTACCTGGTGATATGGTGCTGATAGTCATAGATAACATACTCAGAATGTTACCTGGTGATGTGGTGCTGATAGTGATAGTTCAAACAGTTACCGCACTTTATATACAGCTAGGTAGAGTGAGAGAGAGCTAGAGGAGAGTATACCAATGTGACACCTTGTGTCAGTGGAACATCTCTGACCAGTAGCTAGCAGCTTGTCAGCAACACCTTGTGTCAGTGGAACATCTCTGACCAGTAGCTAGCAGCTTGTCAGCGACACCTTGTGTCAGTGGAACATCTCTGACCAGTAGCTAGCAGCTTGTCAGCGACACCTTGTGTCAGTGGAACATCTCTGACCAGTAGCTAGCAGCTTGTCAGCGACACCTTGTGTCAGTGGAACATCTCTGACCAGTAGCTAGCAGCTTGTCAGCGACACCTTGTGTCAGTGGAACATCTCTGACCAGTAGCTAGCAGCTTGTCAGCGACACCTTGTGTCAGTGGAACATCTCTGACCAGTAGCTAGCAGCTTGTCAGCGACACCTTGTGTCAGTGGAACATCTCTGACCAGTAGCTAGCAGCTTGTCAGCAACACCTTGTGTCAGTGGAACATCTCTGACCAGTAGCTAGCAGCTTGTCAGCAACACCTTGTGTCAGTGGAACATCTCTGACCAGTAGCTAGCAGCTTGTCAGCAACACCTTGTGTCAGTGGAACATCTCTGACCAGTAGCTAGCAGCTTGTCAGCAACACCTTGTGTCAGTGGAACATCTCTGACCAGTAGCTAGCAGCTTGTCAGCAACACCTTGTGTCAGTGGAACATCTCTGACCAGTAGCTAGCAGCTTGTCAGCAACACCTTGTGTCAGTGGAACATCTCTGACCAGTAGCTAGCAGCTTGTCAGCAACACCTTGTGTCAGTGGAACATCTCTGACCAGTAGCTAGCAGCTTGTCAGCAACACCTTGTGTCAGTGGAACATCTCTGACCAGTAGCTAGCAGCTTGTCAGCAACACCTTGTGTCAGTGGAACATCTCTGACCAGTAGCTAGCAGCTTGTCAGCGACACCTTGTGTCAGTGGAACATCTCTGACCAGTAGCTAGCAGCTTGTCAGCGACACCTTGTGTCAGTGGAACATCTCTGACCAGTAGCTAGCAGCTTGTCAGCGACACCTTGTGTCAGTGGAACATCTCTGACCAGTAGCTAGCAGCTTGTCAGCGACACCTTGTGTCAGTGGAACATCTCTGACCAGTAGCTAGCAGCTTGTCAGCGACACCTTGTGTCAGTGGAACATCTCTGACCAGTAGCTAGCAGCTTGTCAGCGACACCTTGTGTCAGTGGAACATCTCTGACCAGTAGCTAGCAGCTTGTCAGCGACACCTTGTGTCAGTGGAACATCTCTGACCAGTAGCTAGCAGCTTGTCAGCGACACCTTGTGTCAGTGGAACATCTCTGACCAGTAGCTAGCAGCTTGTCAGCAACACCTTGTGTCAGTGGAACATCTCTGACCAGTAGCTAGCAGCTTGTCAGCAACACCTTGTGTCAGTGGAACATCTCTGACCAGTAGCTAGCAGCTTGTCAGCAACACCTTGTGTCAGTGGAACATCTCTGACCAGTAGCTAGCAGCTTGTCAGCAACACCTTGTGTCAGTGGAACATCTCTGACCAGTAGCTAGCAGCTTGTCAGCAACACCTTGTGTCAGTGGAACATCTCTGACCAGTAGCTAGCAGCTTGTCAGCAACACCTTGTGTCAGTGGAACATCTCTGACCAGTAGCTAGCAGCTTGTCAGCAACACCTTGTGTCAGTGGAACATCTCTGACCAGTAGCTAGCAGCTTGTCAGCAACACCTTGTGTCAGTGGAACATCTCTGACCAGTAGCTAGCAGCTTGTCAGCAACACCTTGTGTCAGTGGAACATCACTGACCAGTAGCTAGCAGCTTGTCAGCAACACCTTGTGTCAGTGGAACATCTCTGACCAGTAGCTAGCAGCTTGTCAGCAACACCTTGTGTCAGTGGAACATCTCTGACCAGTAGCTAGCAGCTTGTCAGCAACACCTTGTGTCAGTGGAACATCTCTGACCAGTAGCTAGCAGCTTGTCAGCAACACCTTGACGGCTGCTAAAAAAGACAGTTGAGGGTTTGTGTTTTAAACAATCTTCTCTTTCACTCTCAGTCTCAGGAGGAGGTGTGTGACCTGCTACATGCCGCACCATTCCAGAACATTCTTCCCAGGGTCCATGTCAAGGGTAAGATTGTCTGTCTGTCTGTCTGTCTGTCTGAGTGGACCAGTGACTCTGTTATTTTTTCTCATTGTAGAGGGTGAGCGTCTTGATGCCAAGATGAAACGTCTGGAGGCTAAATACACAGCCCTGCACCTGGTTCCCCTGATAGAACGCCTGGGAACCCCACAGGTACCATCATACTGCCTTAGTTAACACCAGCCCTGCACCTGGTTCCCCTGATAGAACGCCTGGGAACCCCACAGGTACCATCACACTGCCTTAGTTAACACCAGCCCTGCACCTGGTTCTTCCCCCCTTCTATTCCCCTGTAGCAAATAGCCATTACCCGCGAAGGTGACCTGCTGACCAAAGAGCGTCTGTGCTGTGGCCTGTCCATGTTCGAGGTCATCCTGACTCGCGTCCGCGGGTTCCTGGACGACCCCATCTGGCGCGGCCCGTTGCCCAGCAACGGCGTGATGCACGTGGACGAGTGTGTGGAGTTCCACCGGCTGTGGAGCGCCATGCAGTTTGTTTACTGCATCCCTGTAGGAGCACACGAGTTCACCGTGGAGTGAGTAGTGACACAGCATCGGTCTAGAAGGATCTCTGAGGGGGTTACGCTGCTCTGTATAGAGGGGAGTGATCTCTGAGGGGTTTACACTGCTCTGTATAGAGGGGGGTGGTCTCTGAGGGGTTTACACTGCTCTGTATAGAGGGGGGTGATCTCTGAGGGGTTTACAATGCTCTGTATAGAGGGGGTGATCTCTGAGGGGTTTACACTGCTCTGTATAGAGGGGGGTGATCTCTGAGGGGTTTACAATGCTCTGTATAGAGGGGGGTGATCTCTGAGGGGTTTATACTGCTCTGTATAGAGGGGGGTGATCTCTGAGGGGTTTACACTGCTCTGTATAGAGGGGGGTGATCTCTGAGGGGTTTACACTGCTCTGTATAGAGGGGGTGATCTCTGAGTGGGTTACAATGCTCTGTATAGAGGGGGGTGGTCTCTGAGGGGTTTACACTGCTCTGTATAGAGGGGGGTGATCTCTGAGGGGTTTACAATGCTCTGTATAGAGGGGGGTGATCTCTGAGGGGTTTACACTGCTCTGTATAGAGGGGGTGATCTCTGAGGGTTTACAATGCTCTGTATAGAGGGGGTGATCTCTGAGGGGTTTACACTGCTCTGTATAGAGGGGGGTGATCTCTGAGGGGTTTACACTGCTCTGTATAGAGGTGGGTGATCTCTGAGGAATTCACACTGCTCTGTATAGAGGGGGGTGATCTCTGAGGGGTTTACACTGCTCTGTATAGAGGGGGTGATCTCTGAGGGGGTTACAATGCTCTGTATAGAGGGGGGTGATCTCTGAGGGGTTTACGCTGCTCTGTATAGAGGGGGGTGATCTCTGAGGGGTTTACAATGCTCTGTATAGAGGGGGGTGATCTCTGAGGGGTTTACGCTGCTCTGTATAGAGGGGGGTGATCTCTGAGGGGTTTACACTGCTCTGTATAGAGGTGGGTGATCTCTGAGGGGTTTACAATGCTCTGTATAGAGGGGGGTGATCTCTGAGGGGTTTACACTGCTCTGTATAGAGGGGGGTGATCTCTGAGGGTTTACACTGCTCTGTATAGAGGGGGGTGATCTCTGAGGGGTTTACAATGCTCTGTATAGAGGGGAGTGATCTCTGAGGGGTTTACACTGTTCTGTATAGAGGGGGATGTTGGCTTGTCAGTCAATTGTATATCATCTTAGTGTCTACATTTACAACCACATATCCCAGTAGTTAGTATATTCAGATAGCTAGGTGGGACAACCACATATCACAGTAGTTAGTATATTCAGATAGCTAGGTGGGACAACCACATATCCCAGTAGTTAGTATATTCATCTTCAGATAGCTAGGTGGGACAACCACATATCCCAGTAGTTAGTATATTCATCTTCAGATAGCTAGGTGGGACAACCACATATCCCAGTAGTTAGCATATTCATCTCCAGATAGCTAGGTGGGACAACCACATATCCCAGTAGTTAGTATATTCATCTCCAGATAGCTAGGTGAGACAAACACATATCCCAGTAGTTAGTATATTCAGATAGCTAGGTGGGACAACCACATATCCCAGTAGTTAGTATATTCAGATAGCTAGGTGGGACAACCACATATCCCAGTAGTTAGTATATTCAGATAGCTAGGTGAGACAACCACATATCCCAGTAGTTAGTATATTCATCTTCAGATAGCTAGGTGAGACAACCACATATCCCAGTAGTTAGTATATTCATCTCCAGATAGCTAGGTGAGACAAACACATATCCCAGTAGTTAGTATATTCAGATAGCTAGGTGGGACAACCACATATCCCAGTAGTTAGTATATTCAGATAGCTAGGTGGGACAACCACATATCCCAGTAGTTAGTATATTCAGATAGCTAGGTGAGACAACCACATATCCCAGTAGTTAGTATATTCATCTTCAGATAGCTAGGTGAGACAACCACATATCCCAGTAGTTAGTATATTCATCTTCAGATAGCTAGGTGGGACAACCACATATCCCAGTAGTTAGTATATTCATCTTCAGATAGCTAGGTGGGACAACCACATATCCCAGTAGTTAGCATATTCATCTCCAGATAGCTAGGTGGGACAACCACATATCCCAGTAGTTAGTATATTCATCTCCAGATAGCTAGGTGAGACAAACACATATCCCAGTAGTTAGTATATTCAGATAGCTAGGTGGGACAACCACATATCCCAGTAGTTAGTATATTCAGATAGCTAGGTGGGACAACCACATATCCCAGTAGTTAGTATATTCAGATAGCTAGGTGAGACAACACATATCCCAGTAGTTAGTATATTCATCTTCAGATAGCTAGGTGAGACAACCACATATCCCAGTAGTTAGTATATTCATCTTCAGATAGCTAGGTGGGACAACCACATATCCCAGTAGTTAGTATATTCATCTTCAGATAGCTAGGTGGGACAACCACATATCCCAGTAGTTAGCATATTCATCTCCAGATAGCTAGGTGGGACAACCACATATCCCAGTAGTTAGTATATTCATCTCCAGATAGCTAGGTGAGACAAACACATATCCCAGTAGTTAGTATATTCAGATAGCTAGGTGGGACAACCACATATCCCAGTAGTTAGTATATTCAGATAGCTAGGTGGGACAACCACATATCCCAGTAGTTAGTATATTCAGATAGCTAGGTGAGACAACCACATATCCCAGTAGTTAGTATATTCAGATAGCTAGGTGGGACAACCACATATCCCAGTAGTTAGTATATTCATCTTCAGATAGCTAGGTGAGACAACCACATATCCCAGTAGTTAGTATCTTCAGATAGCTAGGTGGGACAACCACATATCCCAGTAGTTAGCATATTCATCTCCAGATAGCTAGGTGGGACAACCACATATCCCAGTAGTTAGTATATTCATCTTCAGATAGCTAGGTGGGACAACCACATATCACAGTAGTTAGTACATTCAGATAGCTAGGTGGGACAACCACATATCACAGTAGTTAGTATATTCATCTTCAGATAGCTAGGTGGGACAACCACATATCACAGTAGTTAGTATATTCCTCTTCAGATAGCAGGTGAGACAACCACATATCCCAGTAGTTAGTATCTTCAGATAGCTAGGTGGGACAACCACATATCCCAGTAGTTAGTATATTCATCTTCAGATAGCTAGGTGAGACAACCACATATCCCAGTAGTTAGAATATTCATCTTCAGATAGCTAGATGGGACAACCACATATCCCAGTAGTTAGTATCTTCAGAAAGCTAGGTGGGACAACCACATATCGCAGTGTTTCGGAGACGGTCTCCACTGGGCTGGGTATATAACCTGTGTTGTATTTTCCAGGCAGTGTTTCGGAGACGGTCTCCATTGGGCTGGGTACATAACCTGTGTTGTATTTTCCAGGCAGTGTTTCGGGGACGGTCTCCACTGGGCTGGGTATATAACCTGTGTTGTATTTTCTAGGCAGTGTTTCGGGGACGGTCTCCACTGGGCTGGGTATATAACCTGTGTTGTATTTTCTAGGCAGTGTTTCGGGGACGGTCTCCACTGGGCTGGGTATATAACCTGTGTTGTATTTTCTAGGCCGTGTTTCGGGGACGGTCTCCACTGGGCTGGGTATATAACCTGTGTTGTATTTTCTAGGCAGTGTTTCGTGGACGGTCTCCACTGGGCTGGGTATATAACCTGTGTTGTATTTTCTAGGCAGTGTTTCGGGGACGGTCTCCACTGGGCTGGGTATATAACCTGTGTTGTATTTTCTAGGCAGTGTTTCGTGGACGGTCTCCACTGGGCTGGGTATATAACCTGTGTTGTATTTTCTAGGCAGTGTTTCGGGGACGGTCTCCACTGGGCTGGGTATATAACCTGTGTTGTATTTTCTAGGCAGTGTTTCGTGGACGGTCTCCACTGGGCTGGGTATATAACCTGCGTTGTATTTTCTAGGCAGTGTTTCGGGGACGGTCTCCACTGGGCTGGGTATATAACCTGTGTTGTATTTTCTAGGCAGTGTTTCGGGGACGGTCTCCACTGGGCTGGGTATATAACCTGCGTTGTATTTTCTAGGCAGTGTTTCGGGGACGGTCTCCACTGGGCTGGGTACATAACCTGTGTTGTATTTTCCAGGCAGTGTTTCGGGGACGGTCTCCACTGGGCTGGGTGTATGATCATCTCCCTACTGGGTCAACAGAGACGCTTTGACATCCTGGACTTCAGCTATCACCTGCTGAAGGTGCAGAAACACGATGGAAAGGATGAGATCATCAAGAGTGTGGTGAGTGGAAGGGTCAGGGGTCGGCAACACAAGAACCTTCAGACCCCAAACATCCGGGTTGTTCGTATTCATTAGCACAAGCTGTAGCAAAAGTGGTTCTTAGTGAATACAACCATGGGTGTCATGTTTAGGGTATTCTCCGCCAGACGGTCTTTAAGATCCGGTCAAAACAATTATTTATATAATCATTAGCCTGAATAATGTCTCTCCCTCCTCAGCCTCTGAAAAAGATGGTGGACAGAATCCACAAGTTCCAGGTCCTCAACGATGAGATCTACGCCATTCTGAACAGGTACCTGAAGTCCGGTGATGGAGAGAACATGCCAGTGGAGCATGTCCGGTGCTTCCAGCCTCCTATCCACCAATCCCTGGCCAGCAACTGAGATTGACAGGTTCACCATCCA
The DNA here is from genome assembly GCA_030435695.1 of Brachymystax lenok tsinlingensis. NCBI lineage: Eukaryota > Metazoa > Chordata > Actinopteri > Salmoniformes > Salmonidae > Brachymystax > Brachymystax lenok. The sequence goes on from CM059793.1 coordinate 1,449,678, forward strand.
ATAGCATGGATCAGCAATACATTTCCTATAGCACCATCCAATTATATTTAACTAAACACAAAGGATGGCATCTCAAAATGTTACCTTATTCCATATAACTGCACTACATAGGGAATAGGGTGCCTTTTTGGACACACTTATCAAATATTCCTCCATCTGCTTTTAAACAGCAGTGGCCCGTGAGACTAAGAGGTCTCTTTTCTTACATACCGTTTGTCAGGATGATTTTTGTACCTTATTGTGCCTTAAGTAGTCAATCGCAATGCTTATAGTTTGTGTGCTAAACTCTCGTGTTTCATACATCTGGAACACTGTAGACCAGGGAATGACTCAGTGGTTTATTTAAGGGGTTTGGGGTGGTGGGATATCGTTGTTGAACAGTAACCTGTATTCAATGAAGGGGAATTGGACGGAGTAGAGTATATTTGGTGTTAAACATTTACATACTTAGAACCTTAAAAATGGAAATCTGAAGTTACCAAGTTTGTTAAATGATAAGCAATTATTCACTTTGCCTTTTTGTGTTGGAATTATTTTAATCATTTTTCATTCAATAAATACGTAACAAATATCTGCTTGTTTCTGAGGGCATTTTTATGTAAAAGATACCCCCCAAAAAGTTGGTGATTTTCCGATAACTCTTCAAGTATCACAATTAGGAACACGTCTTAAGTGTCCGTTCCAAATTACCTCCTATTCCCTATACAGTGCACTACTTGTGACCAGATCCCTATGGGTAGTGCACTATGTAGGGAATAGGGTGAAATGTGAGACTGATCCTTATTGACGTGCCAAACCCAGAACTGGAGCCAGATTTTAAAAAGAAAATCAGACCTGGGATCTCCATCAAGAATATTACAAAAACAAAGCTGTTGATTTGTAGAAAGAAACTGTGCGTGTTTAAATACAGAATGTATAAGAGAATATTTCCAGCTCCAGAGGGAAGAGATGAACCTCCGTTATTCAGAGAAACAGAAGGCTAATCCAAATACAATCAGTTGGTCCATCAAGTCGAGAGTTGATTTTTTTAATATGTTTAAAAAAAACAAAAAACATCCACACCAGTGTAATCCTAGGCAAAACCCCCCTATCCTCTATATAGTGCACTAGTTTTGACCAGAGTATTGCACTATAAAAGGGAAAAGGGTGCCATTTGGGACGTAATCCTAGTCAGTAAGTGGGGGGGGTCTGCAGGGCCAGGTAGGTAGCTAGTTCCTCTAAGAGGCTGTCATGGCACCATTCCTCCTGGACAGGCTGTCAAACGGCAGGCCCGCCTCCCTCTCCTCCAGGTCCATCTCATTGTGCAGCAGTTGGTAGCTGCCATGTGTTGCCACTCCGTTAGCTGCCGGCCCGGGCCTCCCGTCCTTCCTGATGGACACAGCCAGCGCGGACAGGCTCACACTGAGGTCCTTGAAGGCATGGAGCAGGAAGATACCAACTATAATGGTCAGGAACCCACTCAGAGTCCCGATAACGTCAGCAGTAGCCATGTGCTCCCACTCCTTGAAGAGGATAGCAGAGCAGGAGAGGACTGAGGTGGTGAAGAACACGTAGTAGATGGGTGTGACCAGGGAGGTGTTGAAGATATCCAGAGCCTTGTTCAGGTAGTTGATCTGGGTGGAGACGCAGGCCACCAGCCCGAGCAGCAACACCCAGGCTAAAGGGTTCCCCGCCACGGGCCTCCCAGCTATGGCCTCTTTGATGGCGATGCCCAACCCCTTCACACACGACACAGACAGCGCTCCTATCACAGAGCAGATGGTAATATACACCATGATGTTGGTCTGGCCGTGCCGAGGGCCCACCACCACGATGAAGATGAGCGCTACGATGATGACGATGGTGGCAAACGCCAGGAAACCTGAGGAGACAAGAGGATGGCTTAGCTCACAGGAAGTTGAACAGAAGAATGAAGTGGCTGTGTCTGAAAAAGTTAGCCATCAAAGCACATTAGAGGGGAGCAGCCCCTATCGTCTACGGTAGAGCAGCCCCTGTCGTCTACGGTGGAGCAGCCCCTATCGTCTACGGTAGAGCAGCCCCTATCGTCTACGGTAGAGCAGCCCCTATCGTCTACGGTAGAGCAGCCCCTATCGTCTACGGTAGAGCAGCCCCTATCGTCTACGGTATAGCAGCCCCTGTCGTCTACGGTATAGCAGCCCCTGTCGTCTACGGTATAGCAGCCCCTGTCGTCTACGGTAGAGCAGCCCCTGTCGTCTACGGTAGAGCAGCCCCTATCGTCTACGGTAGAGCAGCCCCTATCGTCTACGGTAGAGCAGCCCCTATCGTCTACGGTAGAGCAGCCCCTATCGTCTACGGTAGAGCAGCCCCTGTCGTCTACGGTAGAGCAGCCCCTGTCGTCTACGGTGGAGCAGCCCCTGTCGTCTACGGTGGAGCAGCCCCTGTCGTCTACGGTAGAGCAGCCCCTATCGTCTACGGTGGAGCAGCCCCTATCGCTTCACGGTGGAGCAGCCCCTATCGCTCACGGTAGAGCAGCCCCTATCGCTCACGGTAGAGCAGCCCCTATCGCTTCACGGTAGAGCAGCCCCTATCGCTCACGGTAGAGCAGCCCCTATCGCTTCACGGTAGAGCAGCCCCTATCGCTCACGGTGGAGCAGCCCCTATCGCTTCACGGTAGAGCAGCCCCTATCGCTCACGGTGGAGCAGCCCCTATCGCTCACGGTAGAGCAGCCCCTATCGTCTACGGTAGAGCAGCCCCTATCGCTCACGGTAGAGCAGCCCCTATCGCTCACGGTAGAGCAGCCCCTATCGCTCACGGTAGAGCAGCCCCTATCGCTCACGGTAGAGCAGCCCCTATCGCTCACGGTAGAGCAGCCCCTATCGCTCACGGTAGAGCAGCCCCTATCGCTCACGGTAGAGCAGCCCCTATCGCTCACGGTAGAGCAGCCCCTATCGCTTCACGGTAGAGCAGCCCCTATCGTCTACGGTAGAGCAGCCCCTATCGTCTACGGTAGAGCAGCCCCTATCGTCTACGGTAGAGCAGCCCCTATCGTCTACGGTAGAGCAGCCCCTATCGTCTACGGTAGAGCAGCCCCTATCGTCTACGGTATAGTAGCCCCTATCATCTACGGTAGAGCAGCCCTATCGTCTACGGTAGAGCAGCCCCTATCATCTACGGTATAGTAGCTATAAAGTCCCAGCCTCAGACCATCTCCTCCAAAGAGCTTTAAGAGGACTTGAGGAAGCAGCTTGTCAGACACAGTAACTCATGTAGTTGAGGAGCTGGGTCTGTCCGGTACCGACCTGGGTCCACCAGTTTCTGAGCCATGTGGTCCAGGCTGCTGATCTCTTCCTCCTGAGGGGCGTGGATCACCATGGTAGTAGAGCCCAAGATACTGAGCAGACAGCCCAGCTTCCCGTGCAGGTTCAGACGCTCGGTCAGGAAGTACGACGACAGCACAGCACTGCCGCAAAACAATGAAAACACACACCGTTATATATCACAGTAACACAGTTAACCCAAAATACAGAACCGCAACACAGTCATAACCAATGATGCCTCAAATACTTCAGCTCTGAGCAAATGGCAGGTCTGCTGAGCGCAAACTTGAATAGTTCTGAAGATTCTGTGCAACTTCCAGCTTCCAGCTGTTTATCCACTCGTCCTTCAGACAAGGTGACTGAATGTTGTTTAATGCAAGAAACTGCATCATTATTCCAATAACATTACAGAGAATCAGACAAATCATGCTACCCTCTGCCTATTGGCTACTTAGCTTATTCAAGCCCGTCTCAAAATACAACACCGCCCCTTTAAGATAACAAAAAAAAAAGCTCTTTACCTGACTGGCTTTTCAAAGATGGCTAGAAATGTGCTCTTGTAGGCAGCAACCACTCCCCCTATTGCTGACTACAAATGATCCATAACTGGGCTAATAACTCACTAACTCACAAACGATATGAACAAACGTGCACACAAGGCTACATGTAGCACATCTACTCATGACCACTCATGCTGTAAACACAGTCCAGTTCACAATGAACGGCACAGAGCCATATATGGCAATGGTCTATTTGCATATAGGCCTACTGCAGATTGAATTGGTTATACAGGCTGAGTCGTGTGTGTCAATGCAATAGAATCCTCCTCCGATGCGTTCTGCCCACAACAAAATCTCTTGCATAGTTCGTTTTGTTTCGGTATGTTGCATTAAAAGTGGCTAATATTGTGTTGATTTGATCACAAATTGCCACAGTAAAGGAAAACGTTGAACCTCGCTCTTCACTCCGTGGGCTGATACAGTATTTCTATTTGCGCGGCAGTCTCAGGGAACATTGGTTATAACCTAAAATACAGTACCACACCTGCAATGAGATGAAGCGTTACATCAAACTCACTGAACAAAAATATAAAACGCAACAGTTGGTCCCGTGTTTCATGAGCTGAAATAAAAGATCCCAGAAATGTCCCATATGTACAAAAAGCATATTTCTCAAATAATCTGCACAAATGTTTCCATCCCTGTTAGTGAGCATTCCTCCTTTGCCAAGATATCAAGAAGCTGATTAAATAGCATGGTCATGACACAGGTGGACCTTGTGCTGGGGACAATAAAAGGCCACTTAAAATGTGCAGTTTTGTCACACAACACAATGCCACAGATGTCTCAAGTTGAGTGAGCGTTCAATTGGCATGCTGACTGCAGGAATGTCCACCAGAGCTGTTGCCAGAGAATTTTGTTAATTTCTCTACCATAAGCCGCCTCCAATGCAGTTTTAGAGAATTTGGCAGTATATCCAACCGGCCTCACAACCGCAGACTAATATTTCTGCAGAAACTGTCAGAACCCCGTCTCAGGGAAGCTCATCTGCTCGTCGTCCTCACCAGGGTCTTGACCGGACTGCAGTTTAGCATCGTAACCGACTTCAGTGGGAAAATGTTCACCTTTGATGGCCACTGGCATTTTGTAGAAGTGTGCTCTTCACAATGAATCCCGGTTTCAGCTGTACTGGGCAGATGACAGACCGTGTGGGCGAGCAGTTTGCTGATGTCAACGTTGTGAACAGTGCCCCATGGTGGCGGTGGGGTTATGGTATGGGGCAGGCATAAGATACGGTCAACGAACACAATTGGATTTTATCAATGGCAATTTGAATGCACAGAGATAACGTGACGAGATCCCGAGGCCCATTGTCCTGCCATTCATCCACCGCCATCACCTCATGTTTCAGCATGATAATGCATGACCCCATGTCACAAGGATCTGAACACAATTCTTGGAAGCTGAACATGCCCCAGTTCTTCCTTGGCCTGCACACTCACCAGACATGTCACCCATTGAGCCTGTTTGGGATGCTCTGGATCTACGTGTACGACAGCGTGTTCCAGTTCACGCCAATATCCAGCAACTTCACACAGCCATTGAAGAGGAGTGGGACAACAATCCACCGGCCACAATCAACAGCCTGATCAACTCTATGTGAAGGAGACGTGTCGCGCTGCATGAGGCAAATAGTGGTCACACCAGATACTGACTGGTTTCTGATCCACGCCCCTCTTTTAAGGTATCTGTGACCAACAGATCCATATCTGTATTCCCAGTCATGTGAAATCCATAGATTAGGGCCAAATGAATGTATTTCAATTGACTGATTTCCTGTAACTCAGTAAAATCTTTGAAATGGTTGCATGTTGTGTTGATATCTTTGTTCAGTGTTTAACAAACAGTTCACACACACAGAGCACTGACAGAAGTAGAATACAAAACATTGTCACACCTCTACAGGACAGCACTGCAACAACACACACACACACGGTTCAGTCATTCACACACCTGGTACAACTTCAAACAGTATGTAATAGATAAGATGTTATAGTTTATGGTCGAACATGTTGAACCAGTCAGCATAACATGACCTCCCTGACCAGCACACCGGGGGCCCCCAGAGGGGGGACCTCCCTGACCAGCACACCGAGGGCCCCCAGAGGGGTGACCTACCTGACCAGCACACTGAGGGCCCCCAGAGGGGTGACGAGCGTAGCAGGAGCGAAGGCATACGCTGCAAAGTTAGCCCCTTCTCCAGCCGCCACTGTGGACACACACAGAACAGGAACACAAGCCCACATATTTAAATTCCACCAGGTAAGTTGACAGAACACAACGACCTGGGGAATAGTTACAGGGGAAGACGAGGGGGAAGTATAGAAACTGAGGTGAACTGAACCACATCTTAAAGGAGAAACATTGTATCCATAGTCCTCACTTACTTGATAATAAGCCAGCCCACCAGAGCCATTCTTTAAGATATGCATGACCACCTTGGCCTAGACAAAAGACAAAAACAAGTACACTGAGTAGATGGCAACATGTCACATTACTAGCTTGAATTAGTTACTCAAACATTCTGATGTGTGTGTTCAATAAAATGTCCTGTAGTCACACCATATTATCACTGAGGCAGTTCAACTCCAGGGTGCTATGGTAAACGACCAGTGTAACACGTTACACGTTACCAGTGTAACACGTTCTCACGTTACATACTGTAGCTTTGGCAACAGTGAAACTTTAAAAACACTGTATGACACTAGCTGTATGTGTCCTTTCTGCGTGTTCCTGGGCTGTGTCCCAAATGACAGTGCACTACCCCTATGGGCCCTGGTCAACAGTAGTGCACTACCCCTATAGGCTGAGAGGCTACTGGACGCTAGTTAATGATTGGGTGTTTATATAGAAGGCAAGGTGCAGCAGAGAGCCTACTGGACGCTAGTTAATGATTGGGTGTTTATATAGAAGGCAAGGTGCAGCAGAGAGCCTACTGGACGCTAGTTAATGATTGGGTGTTTATATAGAAGGCAAGGTGCAGCAGATATATAAACACCCAATCATTAACTAGCGTCCAGTAGGCTCTCTGCTGCACCTTGCTGGACGCTAGTTAATGATTGCTGTATGTATAAAAGCTGAAGGGTGACAAACTGATCAAGTGTTCAACTCTGCCACACCCTTCTGCATGTTAGTTCCAGTCAGTTGCCACCACATTCTAATCTGAACACGCAAGACAAGCCAAGTTGTCAACAATTCCATTCACACCCAGTTATACACCCACACCTGGCAGATAAAAAAATTCCATTCACACACAGCTATACACCCACACCTGGCAGATAAAAAAAATTCCATTCACACACAGCTATACACCCACACCTGGCAGATAAAAAAATTACATTCACACACAGCTATACACCCATACCTGGCAGATTGTTTGGCATATCCCCAACCCCCTGAGAACACCCTCTGAGGGGTCATGGCCAGCCATTATCCCACCCCTCAGAGGGGTCAGTCTGCCATTATCCCACCCCTCAGGAGGGGTCAGTCAACCATTATCCCACCCCTCAGAGGGGTCACAGTCTGCCATTATCCCACCCCTAACAGCTAGGCTACCTACCACGCATCTACGCCTCCAGTACATATAAACAAGATTACCTGCTCTCTTGATCTCTTCCTCAACGTGTACAAATTCAACCAAACGATCCTGAGTACTCTACATGTTAGTCATTTACACTCTTATCCAGAGCAACAGTTGGTGACTGAACAGTAGCATGACCTTACCAGCTCTGCACTGTCCCTTCCTGGCCAGGCGGAGTAGTCCTTTCTTCTTCAGGATGAAGCTTCCTCCTATGAAGATGCTGGAGCTGATGGCTAGTCCCAGGCCGATGTAGAAATCATACTTCCCTCTGTCCTGGCCCATGGTGACGCTGGATGATTTGTTCCTACCGTCTGTTACATTGACCACCGCACACAGGAGTTGCTGACCAGCCGAACACTTGTCACCAACCCGTGACACCACTCTACCTTTAGTAAGAAAGCCAAAACGACACAAAACAAAATATTCAACTCATACATCAAATGTACCTAGGAAATAATGTACTTACTATGACTGTGATGTGGTGTCACCAGGTTTTAAGACAAATGCACTAAGTTGTTCGGGATAAAAAAAAAATTACAAATGTAAATTGAAATCAATATGCCTAGTTAAAACGTACCTAAAGTTTACAACTGTCAGTAATTCAATTGTAGAATCGGATTTCATTCCCCAGTGAGACTAACTTACCATGTCGACAAGTTACATCCCAGAGGGAACAACCCTGATCCACAACAGCTGGCACCATGCTAGAAGTGGCCCAATCCCGTCTGCTACAGGTGGACCCAACCCCTGTCTAGCACGTCCCGTCCCCCCCTGACCTGTACTCGTGTAAAACGTCCAATGAGTCCAGAACAACTCCGGGACTAAGACTGTAGCTGTCGGAAAAGGTCCTAATGTGGTGCTGCAAGACTCATTGCCTTGGCCCTGGAGGGGTTTTAATGTTGCCGTCTGGAAATACCGGTTGTCATTCCAACCTGCACGACGACACCACCACCACGATGTGATTTTGTGTTCATAGGATAACTAGTTTACTGCAGGAGATCGGTGTTCATAGGATAACTAGTTACTGTAACTAGTTAACTAAAAACGGTCACTGGTATGGTTATTGCTAACGTAACGTTAGTCAGCTAGCTAGCTAGCTAAATTAAAAAAGGCAACTAGCTAGCTAAATGACGACCTTAACTGTCCTAGCATCGCTCTCGGTTTACTAACTAGTATAGTTATCTAGTTATCATTTAGAGATGAAAGCTCAAGCCTCTCGGTTTACTAAATAGTATAGTTATCTAGTTATCATTTAGAGATGAAAGCTCAAGCCTTCTTGTTGTCCACCTCAGAGTCAGAACCAGCTAGCTTGTTAGCATAAGGGCTAAATCGGTTGCTAATTGTACCAGATAACTAACTAACTAGCTGTGTGAAAACCTGCGACCAGCTAACTAACTAACTAGCTGTGTGAAAGTTATCTGGTCCCAGGTTTTCACACAGCTAGTTAGTTATCTGGTCGCAGGTTTTAACACAGCTAGTTAGTTATCTGGTCCCAGGTTTTCACACAGCTAGTTAGTTATCTGGTCCCAGGTTTTAACACAGCTAGTTAGTTATCTGGTCGCAGGTTTTAACACAACTAGTTAGTTATCTGGTCGCAGGTTTTAACACAGCTAGTTAGTTATCTGGTCGCAGGTTTTAACACAGCTAGTTAGTTATCTGGTCGCAGGTTTTAACACAGCTAGTTAGTTATCTGGTCGCAGGTTTTAACACAGCTAGTTAGTTATCTGGTCGCAGGTTTTAACACAGCTAGTTAGTTATCTGGTCGCAGGTTTTAACACAACTAGTTAGTTATCTGGTCGCAGGTTTTAACACAGCTAGTTAGTTATCTGGTCGCAGGTTTTAACACAGCTAGTTAGTTATCTGGTCGCAGGTTTTAACACAACTAGTTAGTTATCTGGTCGCAGGTTTTAACACAGCTAGTTAGTTATCTGGTCGCAGGTTTTAACACAGCTAGTTAGTTATCTGGTCGCAGGTTTTAACACAGCTAGTTAGTTATCTGGTCGCAGGTTTTAACACAACTAGTTAGTTATCTGGTCGCAGGTTTTAACACAGCTAGTTAGTTATCTGGTCGCAGGTTTTAACACAGCTAGTTAGTTATCTGGTCGCAGGTTTTAACACAGCTAGTTAGTTATCTGGTCGCAGGTTTTAACACAGCTAGTTAGTTATCTGGTCGCAGGTTTTCACACAGCTAGTTAGTTATCTGGTCGCAGGTTTTAACACAGCTAGTTAGTTATCTGGTCCCAGGTTTTAACACAGCTAGTTAGTTATCTGGTCCCAGGTTTTAACACAGCTAGTTAGTTATCTGGTCCCAGGTTTTAACACAGCTAGTTAGTTATCTGGTCCCAGGTTTTAACACAGCTAGTTAGTTATCTGGTCCCAGGTTTTCACACAGCTAGTTAGTTATCTGGTCCCAGGTTTTAACACAGCTAGTTAGTTATCTGGTCGCAGGTTTTAACACAGCTAGTTAGTTATCTGGTCGCAGGTTTTAACACAGCTAGTTAGTTATCTGGTCGCAGGTTAACTAGCTATGTGAAAACCTGCGGCTAACTAACTAGCGAGCCGACATACTATCGTCAACAGGAATATGAGCTGTATGTTTCCATGCGAAATACCTGGTGAAGGATCCCTGGTTTCCCCCAACAAGGCGGCGGTAAGTTATCTCGCTATGTGATGGATAACTGGTTGTATCTAGGTAGCCGTCTCATTTCGGCACGGCCCGATTTAACGGCAAGGCGAAAGGGACATTCTTCACGCATGCGTAGACACCGGCCCCGGAGAAGTCATTCTCTACATTCATATTTTAATTAAACACTTCGTTAAAAAAATTAAATAAGTGTGCCCTATTTGATTGCCACATTCTAAATGGACTGTTACACCTTGAAATGTTTTTTTCTGGCACTTTTTAACTAAGCCTAGTCTACGTACAGCTTAGTGAAATGTTCTTGTCAGTCTTATCATATCATACTGTATTTTATTTTACCTTTATTTAACTGGGCAAGTCAGTTAAGAAACAAATTATTATTTTCAATGGTGGCCTAGGAACAGTGGGTTAACTGCCTTGTTCAGGGAGCAGAACGACTTTCGGGTTACAAGTCCAACACTAACCACTAGCCGTCTTATCGTATCTTACTGTGTCATACTGTACTGTATCATACTGTATTGTATCATACTGTATTATATCATACTGTATCATATCATAATGTATCATACTGTATTTATGTAAAACAACAAATATAGTTGATCTGATATTCATCAAACAGTGCTTCTTCAGAGCTGCAATGTATTTTCCAAGCAATAACAACAAATCCAAATATAATATCTACAGTTGTTGAATTAGCGAGAATAATATCTAACATTACCTGTAAGAGATGCAACCAAAATGTGGCTACAGTTTCCTTTCCAGCCTTTGTGAGTCCTTCAACTTCAACCCAATGTGACAAAAGAGTCCCAGTTCCCCCGCCACACAACCTGCACTGTTGTGAGTGTCTAGAATTACCCTCTAAATAATTCAATGACCCACAATGCTTGTGTGAATAGGCATAGTTTTAAGGTTTACAAATGGACTGAATGGTCATTGGACACGAAGGGAGTCTAAACTGACTGAAGAAGACTTTTTCTCACAAAGAGGAAGTGTGGCTAGGTGTCACAATAACCTGTTATGTGTGTTAGACCACATAATCAGATCCAAATTTAGAAGGCATTTTGTTTGTGAAATGACCTAGTGGTTCAACGACTCTCCCCCGTGAAGCGAAGAGATATACATGTAGTCAGTTGAAGCACAGAAATGCATTTAACCCTCCCTGAATAAGAGACGCACGGGGCTGCCTAATCCACAGCCGCGTCATCGGCACAGTTGTTGGAGGTTAAATGCCTTGCTCAAGGGCAGAACAGCAGTTTTTTTTTTTTTTTCCCCCACCTCGCCGACACGGGGATTAGAACCAGCGATCTTTCGGGTTACTAGCCCGACACTCTTACCCGCTAGGGTACCTGCGGGTGTGTCGTGGGGATGACAAGACAAAACACGGCACAAGGTAAGAATAATTTTTGTTGCCTTTATTGTAGTAAATTACAAAATCATTTGAGTTAATTTCACTTCATTATAAAAGATGACCCCATACTGACAATGTTGACCACATTTTGTTAAGTTGTAATGAAATTTTGACTTTTCAAATCGGCACCCGAGTTATGTTGTCTGGTTACAACCAGTCCACATGGATTGACACTGAGTATCACAATAGCAAACATCTAGCACATTGAACAGCAACAATGCTGGACTATTTGTCTGAACACAACATTACATTACTTCACTGCCTATCACTGAACCCTTGAGAATGGCGAGCAACAAATATTGCACAACAGATATGTTGATCGCAAATCCACAGCAAGATTCTTACACTTCCATTCCAAGTATTTTATTAGATACAATGCAATTCACAATACAATTATATATGTTATTCAAGATTAAAAAAAAAAAAATACCCCAAAAACACTGCATTAATCTCCCTGAGACTGACAAGCCTCTGATCAATCCATTTTATCCGGTCCTTTAGCAGCTTGCTTCCAGGTGAGTGAGGCCTCTGAGGAGACACGGAGCAGCAGTACTCCTACAGCCACAGTGGTTAGCCCACACAGCATGCCCAGGCAGTCTACTAAACCCACTGTGGTCCACTCTCTGAACAAGATGGCTGAAGCTGTGAGGACTGTAGATGTGAAGGTCACGTAGTAAATGGCTTCGAACACGTTGGAGCTGTAGTGCTCCAGAGCCTTGTTGATGAAGGTGAACTGGATGAGGATGCTGACGGCCAGGGTTCCCAGTAGACCCAGGAAGAGACCTAGGGCTCGGCTGCTGGAAGGCCCCCCGCTGAAGGCATCCTGGGCGGCCAGGCCCAGCCCCTTACTGCTGGTGACTGTGAAACTCCCCAGGAGGGAGCAGATGGATACGTACACCATGATGTTGGACGTGCCGTGAGCTGGGGCCACCCACACCATCAGCACAACCAGTAGTAGGAGCACCAACAAGGAATAGGTGACGAACACTGCGTGGAGAGAAAACAAATCAGACTCACCTCAGAATTACCTCTCAATTGAACTTAGATGTAAAGTCCCTATTTAGAGGACTTTTAGCTGTTCTGGACCGGTTGCAACTAACATTTCAGTGTACAAAGCACTCTGTGAACGGTGCAACGTCAGTTGCTGTGAACTCAGCAAAAGAGCTGAGTCTCCCGGGTTCAGGCGCTGCCTGCGTGGAGCTGCGATGGAGAGTGTGGAATCTGACACCTCATTTGCACAGGCTCAGGCATGTCACTTTTTCTGGCCCTTCCAAACAAAGGATCGATTTCCTCTGGCTGTGAATCTCGGAGAGCCCCGTTTTGCAATACCCGCATATGAAAGGGGAGAGGAACGTCTCACTGTGATTTATTTTCCTCGGACGGATTTGGAGCTCTCAACAGAGTGGTGTCTCGGCATCCCAGAGGACACAGGGCAGAACATTGTCTGTCATCAGTTAGATGAAATGGTTCCAATTTTGTACTGTCACTAAGTACGATCATATTTATTTTACAGTTATAAGGTGAAATCTAATAGTAAGTAATGTGATTGTTATTATACTTAGAAAGCAATTAAATCATTTCAAGCCCTATTTTCCCCATTCTTGTTGAATATGGAAAGAAATGATGTATGATTTTTCATAATATTTGTAATAGTCCACAAAAGGGAGTACAACTATTTTTTACCAGAAAGGTCCCAGACCTTTCTAGAAACAATGTAGCATTCATTACCAGTTATTGTTTATTGGCCATCTCATGAAAAATAATTACTTTTGGGTATGTCTACTTAGGCGGAAATCTACAATTGCCGTTCAAGCGGTTAAAGACCCCCCTCTTCAACAACATGAATCAAGGATTCTCGAGGATACTGGTACACAAATAACATGACAACTATGTGAAATGTTCCTGTCTCATCATATAAGAGAAGTGAATAAACGTGTCCCAAATAGCATCCTATTTGGGACACAGTAGTGCACTATATAGGGAATAGGGCTCTCGTCAAAAGTAGTGCACTTTATAGGGAATAGGGCTCTGGTCAAAAGTAGTCCACTGTATAGGGAATAGGGTGCCATTTGGGACATAATAAATATATCCAGGTCCCACACACCTGGATCAGCAAGCCTCTCTTCCAGCTCCAGACTAGAGGTGACGCTCTCTGATTTAGGGGAGTGAAGGATGAGCACTACAGAACCACAGCAACACAAGACACAGCCCAGCTTCCCCAGGACATTCAGCTGTTCCTGGAGGATATAGGAGGCCAGTACAGCCCTGGATCACAAAGCAACCAGTTGAGTGTTAAAAACAGCAAGGCATGCAGCTAGCTAGGCAAACATCACATCCCTGTAAACACCGCTGTACTGTAGCAAACATCACATCCCTGTAAACACCTCTGTACTGTAGCAAACATCACATCCTTGTAAACACCGCTGTACTGTAGTAAACATCACATCCCTGTAAACACCGCTGTACTGTAGTAAACATCACTTCACTGTAAACACCTCTGTACTGTAGTAAACATCACATCACTGTAAACACTGCTGTACTGTAGTAAACATCACATCCCTGTAAACACCTCTGTACTGTAGTAAACATCACATCACTGTAAACACTGCTGTACTGTAGCAAACATCACATCCCTGTAAACACCGCTGTACTGCAGCAAACATCACATCCCTGTAAACACCGCTGTACTGTAGCAAACATCACATCCCTGTAAACACCGCTGTACTGTAGCAAACATCACATCCCTGTAAACACCGCTGTACTGTAGCAAACATCACATCCCTGTAAACACCGCTGTACTGTAGCAAACATCACATCCCTGTAAACACCTCTGTACTGTAGTAAACATCACATCACTGTAAACACCGCTGTACTGTAGCAAACATCACATCCTGTAAACACCGCTGTACTGCAGCAAACATCACATCCCTGTAAACACCGCTGTACTGTAGCAAACATCACATCCCTGTAAACACCGCTGTACTGTAGCAAACATCACATCCCTGTAAACACTGCTGTACTGTAGCAAACATCACATCCCTGTAAACACCTCTGTACTGTAGTAAACATCACATCACTGTAAACACCGCTGTACTGTAGCAAACATCACATCCCTGTAAACACCGCTGTACTGCAGCAAACATCACATCCCTGTAAACACCTCTGTACTGTAGTAAACATCACATCACTGTAAACACCGCTGTACTGTAGCAAACATCACATCCCTGTAAACACCGCTGTACTGCAGCAAACATCACATCACTGTAAACACCGCTGTACTGCAGCAAACATCACATCACTGTAAACACCCCCACCAGAAAACAAAAGACAATAGTAGTCCCACCGTGCATGATAACTCACCCGAACAGCACCCCCAGGGCTCCTAAAGGTGTGACCACCACAGCCGGGGCTGCGTTATAGGCCAGGAAGTTCCCAATCTGGCCCACAATCACTTGTTCGGAGGGGAGTTCAGAGGTCAATGTTATTCATGACATATGATCAATCACATCAACGCAATCGGTTCAGTGGCGATAGTTACCGTAGTAGTGAAATGTGTTTATTATTAGGAAAATACTGTGTGTGTGAGACAGAATTCTCCATGAGGATGTAGGTCAGCTAATAAATGACAGACGGTACTGTTATCTCGGCTACTTACTGGAGAGGGTACCGCTCCACCACACGCCGTCTCTTAGATAGGACCCACCTACAAAGAAAGACATACACGCAGTGTTTTGTGCTGTTACAAAGTACACTCCATGTCTAATTATCCTTTTTGACACGAAAGCAGTATTCTTTGTTTTGTTTTGGGGGGGGTTTTCTAAGCATTAAAATGGCGAACAGTCCCTGGGGGACCGAATGAAGTCGTTAAGAGATGTGTGTACTTACTGTACAGTAGTAATGTTGCTGTGTATTCAACAACACTGTGGCCAACAAATGACCCTACAAAAACATCATTCTACTCGGGAAGTCCCAGCACTCTACCTCTTTTACGGGATCGTAATATTCCCTTTTTCTGAAGCACAAACGTCGATCCATTGATGAAACTTGATATGACAGCTATCCATACACCAGTAGCAATTGGTGGCGAAGTCCCTGTGATTTCTGAAGTCATCATTGATCACACATGTTCCCATAAGTGACACAAATGGAGAGGTGAAGTTAAATGTGTGACTAGGCGAGGCAAGTCCGAAACACACGGTACACATAGCGCCCTCCATAGGCTGTCGTCGACCTCGCAGGTCCTCCTCTTTATTCGGGATGATTTCCAGTCAGAATATCAGTGAAAAGACTTAACCAGCAGGCAAGGATCAGTCACACAATGACACATTGATATCTATTCAAAAGTCTAGTAAACATTTAGGCCTACACATCTACAAAGTCAGGGAGAGGATAGCAAATCAATATCCGTATCAATTCATTGATAATGATACCATTTCCCCGATATGGGATGCACCGGCTGGCTGATGGGTGGCTGAACGTGATGTGCTTTACACCTATACCAGCCTGCATTAGATCAAATCATTCAGCTACTTCACAGGAGGAATGCAGCATTGTTGTCATTTGATAAAACGGACCGTGACCAGGACAAAATCTAGCCACGTCATCTGTTTTTTCACGCCTTGGCTGTTTAGCTGTCAATCATATGGGTCCAACGTGGACGACTTGGAAATGCAGCAACGCCGGTGACTGTAGGGACTGTAGAGGATAGAAATAAGAAAAGCTCGCAGGTAAATTCCACAACAAAACCTAATATATCTAACAATTCCACAACAAAACCTAATATATCTAACAATTCCACAACAAAACCTAATATCTAACAATTCCACAACAAATCCTAATATCTAACAATTCCACAACAAAACCTAATATCTAACAATTCCACAACAAAACCTAATATCTAACAATTCCACAACAAAACCTAATATCTAACAATTCCACAACAAATCCTAATATCTAACAATTCCACAACAAAACCTAATATCTAACAATTCCACAACAAAATCTAATATCTAACAATTCCACAACAAATCCTAATATCTAACAATTCCACAACAAAACCTAATATCTAACAATTCCACAACAAAACCTAATATATCTAACAATTCCACAACAAATCCTAATACACACAATCTAGTAAAGCAATGGGATGAGAATATATAAATATTAGTTATATGGATGAGTAGTGACAGAGCGGCTAAGATGCAATAGATAGTAAAGAATAGATAGTGAAGGATACAGTATACAGTATATACATATGAGATGAGTAATGAATAGATAGTGAAGGATACAGTATACAGTATATACATATGAGATGAGTAATGAATAGATAGTGAAGGATACAGTATACAGTATATACATATGAGATGAGTAATGAATAGATAGTGAAGGATACAGTATACAGTATATACATATGAGATGAGTAATGAATAGATAGTGAAGGATACAGTATATACATATGAGATGAGTAATGAATAGATAGTGAAGGATACAGTATACAGTATATACATATGAGATGAGTAATGAATAGATAGTGTAGGATACAGTATACAGTATATACATATGAGATGAGTAATGAATAGATAGTGAAGGATACAGTATACAGTATATACATATGAGATGAGTAATGAATAGATAGTGAAGGATACAGTATACAGTATATACATATGAGATGAGTAATGAATAGATAGTGAAGGATACAGTATATACATATGAGATGAGTAATGAATAGATAGTGAAGGATACAGTATACAGTATATACATATGAGATGAGTAATGAATAGATAGTGAAGGATACAGTATACAGTATATACATATGAAATGAGTAATGAATAGATAGTGAAGGATGCAGTATACAGTATATACATATGAGATGAGTAATGAATAGATAGTGAAGGATACAGTATACAGTATATACATATGAGATGAGTAATGAATAGATAGTGAAGGATGCAGTATACAGTATATACATATGAGATGAGTAATGAATAGATAGTGAAGGATACAGTATATACATATGAGATGAGTAATGAATAGATAGTGAAGGATACAGTATACAGTATATACATATGAGATGAGTAATGAATAAATAGTGTAGGATACATTATACAGTATATACATATGAGATGAGTAATGAATAGATAGTGTAGGATACAGTATACAGTATATACATATGAGATGAGTAATGAATAGATAGTGAAGGATACAGTATACAGTATATACATATGAGATGAGTAATGAATAGATAGTGAAGGATACAGTATACAGTATATACATATGAGATGAGTAATGAATAGATAGTGTAGGATACAGTATACAGTATACAGTATATACATATGAGATGAGTAATGAATAGATAGTGAAGGATACAGGATACAGTATATACATATGAGATGAGTAATGAATAGATAGTGAAGGATACATTATACAGTATATACATATGAGATGAGTAATGAATAGATAGTGTAGGATACAGTATACAGTATACAGTATATACATATGAGATGAGTAATGAATAGATAGTGAAGGATACAGTATATACATATGAGATGAGTAATGAATAGATAGTGAAGGATACAGTATACAGTATATACATATGAGATGAGTAATGAATAGATAGTGTAGGATACAGTATATACATATGAGATGAGTAATGAATAGATAGTGAAGGATACAGTATATACATATGAGATGAGTAATGAATAGATAGTGAAGGATACAGTATACAGTATATACATATGAGATGAGTAATGAATAGATAGTGTAGGATACAGTATATACATATGAGATGAGTAATGAATAGATAGTGAAGGATACAGTATACAGTATATACATATGAGATGAGTAATGAATAGATAGTGTAGGATACAGTATACAGTATATACATATGAGATGAGTAATGAATAGATAGTGTAGGATACAGTATATACATATGAGATGAGTAATGAATAGATAGTGAAGGATACAGTATATACATATGAGATGAGTAATGAATAGATAGTGAAGGATACAGTATACAGTATATACATATGAGATGAGTAATGAATAGATAGTGTAGGATACAGTATACAGTATATACATATGAGATGAGTAATGAATAGATAGTGTAGGATACAGTATATACATATGAGATGAGTAATGAATAGATAGTGAAGGATACAGTATATACATATGAGATGAGTAATGAATAGATAGTGAAGGATACAGTATACAGTATATACATATGAGATGAGTAATGAATAGATAGTGTAGGATACAGTATATACATATGAGATGAGTAATGAATAGATAGTGAAGGATACAGTATACAGTATATACATATGAGATGAGTAATGAATAGATAGTGTAGGATACAGTATACAGTATATACATATGAGATGAGTAATGAATAGATAGTGTAGGATACAGTATACAGTATATATGAGATGAGTAATGAATAGATAGTGAAGGATACAGGATACAGTATATACATATGAGATGAGTAATGAATAGATAGTGAAGGATACAGTATATACATATGAGATGAGTAATGAGTAGATAGTGTAAGATACAGTATACAGTATATACATATGAGATGAGTAATGAATAGATAGTGAAGGATACAGTATATACATATGAGATGAGTAATGAATAGATAGTGAAGGATACAGTATACAGTATATACATATGAGATGAGTAATGGGAGATATGTAAACATCATTAAAGTGGCATTATTAAAGTGACTAGTGTTCCATTTAAAGTGGCCAATGATATAAAGTCTGTAGGTAGGCAGCCGCCTCTCTGAGTTAGTGATGGATGTTTAAGAGTCTGATGGCCTTGAGATAGAAGCTGTTTTTCAGTCTCTCGGTCCCAGCTTTGATGCACCTGTACTGGACTCGCCTACTGGAAGGAAGCGGGGTAATTAGACAGTGGCTCGGGTGGTTGTTGTCCTTGATCTTTTTGGCCTTCCTGTGACATCAGGGCTGTAGGTGTCCTGGAGGGCAGGTAGTTTACCCCCGGTGATGCGTTGTGCAGTTCTCACTACCCTCTGGAGAGCCCTGCGGTCGTGGGCAGTGCAGTTGCCGTACCAGGCGGTAATACAGCCCGACAGGATTGTGCATCTGTAGAAGTTTGTGAGTGTTTTCGATGACAAGCCACATTTTTTCAACCTCCTGTTGAAGAGGCACTGTTGCGCCTTCTCCACCACACTGTCTGTGTGGGTGGACCATTTCAGTTTGTCAGTGATGTGTACGCCGAGGAACTTTAAACTGTCCACCTTCTCCACTGCTGGGGGGTGATAGGGGGGTGCTCCCTCTGCTGTTTCCTGAAGTCCACGATCATCTCCTTTGTTTTGTTGACGTTGAGTGAGAGGTTATTTTCCTGACACCACACTCCGAGGGCCCTCACCTCCTCCCTGTAGGCCGTCTCGTCGTTGTTGGTAATCAAGCCTACCACTGTTGTGTCGTCTGCAAACTTGATGATTGAGTTGGGAGTCGTGCATTGCCAAATCCTTTGTCCTCTCAGTGTGAAGGATTGGAATGTGTGAGTGGGCCCTGTGGAGAATCTAACTCAAAACGGTAGTGTTTGGAAGTTTTCCTCTCTGACCTGCAGTTGCCACGCCCCATTTTCTTTGCCACTCAGTTCCCCATGCAGTTCACCACACCTTCAACTAATTAACTTCAATCAGCCACAGACTTCATTAGACAGCACCTGTATACACAGCCACTTCCCTTTGTTCATGCCACTTGGAGGAATCCTTGTGTGTTGCTGTTGGATAAGTTTCTCTTTTGGTGGTATGTCGAGTTAATGATGAGAAAGTGAGCACGAATCTTGCATTCCTTTAAGTTTGTCTGTTTTAATGTACTACTAGATTGAACAGTTTAACTTTTTTTTTAAATATTGCTCATGTGACTCACTGTGGTAATTGTAAGAATATGTGCATCTGAGCGTTTATAGGCCTTATCAGTATGAATTACGGTGCAGAGAAAATGTATGTAGGGACTTGTTTGTAGGCGACCTAGCTAACATCCTGCATTCTAAGTTCTTGTACAAATGTTTGATTGTCATTCAAATGAATTGTGGCCTTGTATTGTGGTCATTATGTAGCACACACACACACACACACACACACACCTAATAAAGAAAGACATTGTGCAATTAAAGTGACTGGACAGGACTGTTCTTACCGACACATCCCTCTCAAACCCTCCTCGTCAGTTACGTTGCAATAAATGGACTTCGGGACAAAATATTTCATCAGCCAAAATGGTGGTAATAACGATGGATGGAATATGAAAATGAATGTTTTGTCATGTTATTAAAAGTTAAATTACGTTTATAATGAAAACATTGCAGCTTGAGTTTCCATAATATGCACATGTTTATATATTGTACGTTGTGTGGAAAATGTACAGATCAAAGAGAATGTTTTTTGTTGTAAAAGTGAACTGTGAAATGAGTTGACTAAACTGATCTTGACGCCTCGTAACTTACATACGCCCAGAGAACTTGCCATCGAGGCGGAAACGTATTCAGAAGACCCACTTTCAGAACAAATGTATCCAAGTCGCTCTCTCTCGCTTCCCCCCCTTGTGTAACGTGTCATATTGTGTTGGCCCGCTAGGGACCTGTTTTGTCGTACTAATTGATCAATAGCCCAGACTGTGTTTGTATCATATCTTTTTAGTAAATAAATAATCAACTCCATTGGTGTGGTACGAACTCATTGGTAGGACTCGGCTTTGTGCAGATTCACGAATTATGCAACGTTCATAACGAGACTGTAGAGGAAATTAATTAATTGGCGACTTGTAGAATGGATATTCTTTGAGTCGTAGCTGTTTGTGTGCCGGGGTCATGTTGTGGGGTTAGGTTCTCTTATGATAGTCGATACATATGTTTTCTCTGACCTCAGTGAGTTGTTGAAAGAGCTAACGTCATTGGGTTTGACGTTGAACAACATAAATCTTTACTTTTCAAATACGTTTTATTCCTTCACACAACCATGTATTCTATATTTATTTTCAATGAAAGGAAAAGTTGGCCTCCATCCTCCGAGAACAAGGACCCTGGTATTTCTGAACGGAATGATGAGATCAAGGAATAACAAAAATATATTTAACTACAGTAACTATATACAAGTAACAATTGTGTGTGTGTGTGTGTGTGTGTAGTCCGTAATCAGTAGTGTAGGTGAGTGGTGACGTGCATAGATGTTGATAATGAAGGGTGTTGAGAGGTGTCAAAGCAAACAAAATCCAACAGTGTGTCTGCGTGGAGAGTCTCCCCGGTGTACCGGGGAGAGGGGGCCCCCCGGTGGACCGGGGAGAGGGGGCCCCCGGTGTACCGGGGAGAGGGGGCCCCCCGGTGGACCGGGGAGAGGGGGCCCCCCGGTGGACGGGGGAGAGGGTGGTGTTTCCTTTCATGCTGGGTTGACCGGGTCTTTCTGCATTACATTTTTGGGGTTATTTAATGGAGGCGTGGCTTCTTAGTTGTGTGGCTTTCAGATAGATGTTATTTCTGTTCATGTTAAATTTAAATACTGCAAATTAAAACATTATTAAAACAATGTTGCATTGTACAAATTCTTCTAGAATACTAAGATTGTGTTACATATGATGAGGTATCTTACCCAACAATGGGATTTGCATAGGCTTTTAGTGAACTCACACTTCTGTAAGCCTCATTGAAGCTACAAACATGTAAATGTTCAACCTTAACATGTGGTAACTATACAACAGAACAGATGAAAAGGAATGACATTTACTCTCAAAGGAGGCTAAAAATAACTACCTAAACTACACCTCCAGTCTTATGATTTGACCCACTGGGTCATCTCAATAACCCAGCACCGGTAACCCACCCCCCAGCACCGGTAACCCACTACCCAGCACCGGTAACCCAGCACCGGTAACCCACTACCCAGCACCGGTAACCCAGCACCTGTAACTCACTACCCAGCACCGGTAACCCAGCACCGGTAACCCACTACCCAGCACCGGTAACCCAGCACTGGTAACCCACTACCCAGCACCGGTAACCCACTACCCAGCACCTATAGCCCAGCACCAATAGCCCAGCACCAGTAACCCACCCCCCAGCACCAGTAACCCACCACCAATAGCCCAGCACCTATAACCCACCACCCAACACCAGTAACCCAGCAACCCAGCACCAATAACCCAGCACCAGTAACCCACCCCCCAACACCAATAACCCACCCCCCAACACCAATAACCCACCCCCCAACACCAATAACCCAACACCAATAGCCCAGCACCAATAGCCCAGCACCAGTAACCAAACACCAGTAACCCACCCCCCAGCACCAATAGCCCAGCACCAGTAACCCACCCCCAGCACCAATAGCCCAGCACCAATAGCCCAGCACCAGTAACCCAGCACCAATAACCCAGCACCAATAGCCCAGCACCAGTAACCTACCACCCAACACCAATAACCCACCACCCACCACCCAACACCAATAGCCCAGCACCAATAACCCAGCACCAGTAACCTACCACCCAACACCAATAACCCACCCCCCAACACCAATAACCCAACACCAATAGCCCAGCACCAATAACCCAGCACCAGTAACCTACCACCCAACACCAATAACCCACCCCCCAACACCAATAACCCAACACCAATAGCCCAGCACCAATAACCCAGCACCAGTAACCTACCACCCAACACCAATAACCCACCCCCCAACACCCAACACCAATAGCCCAGCACCAATAACCCAGCACCAGTAACCTACCACCCAACACCAATAACCCACCCCCCAACACCAATAACCCAACACCAATAGCCCAGCACCAATAACCCAGCACCAGTAACCTACCACCCAACACCAATAACCCACCCCCCAACACCAATAACCCAACACCAATAGCCCAGCACCAATAACCCAGCACCAGTAACCTACCACCCAACACCAATAACCCACCCCCCAACACCAATAGCCCAGCACCAATAACCCAACACCAATAACCCAGCACCAATAGCCCAGCACCAGTAACCTACCACCCAACACCAATAACCCACCACCCACCACCCAACACCAATAGCCCAGCACCAATAACCCAGCACCAGTAACCTACCACCCAACACCAATAACCCACCCCCCAACACCAATAACCCAACACCAATAGCCCAGCACCAATAACCCAGCACCAGTAACCAAACACCAGTAACCAAACACCAGTAACCCACCACCCACCACCCAACACCAATAACCCACCCCCCAACACCAATAACCCAACACCAATAGCCCAGCACCAATAACCCAGCACCAGTAACCAAACACCAGTAACCCACCCCCCAACACCAATAACCCAACACCAATAGCCCAGCACCAATAACCCAGCACCAGTAACCAAACACCAGTAACCCACCACCCAACACCAATTAGCCCAGCACCAATAGCCCAGCACCAGTAACCAAACACCAATAACCCAGCACCAATAGCCCAGCACCAGTAACCCACCCCCCAGCACCAATAGCCCAGCACCAGTAACCCAGCACCAATAACCCAGCACCAGTAACCCACCACCCAACACCAATAACCCAACACCCAACACCAATAACCCAGCACCAGTAACCCACCCCCCAGCACCAATAGCCCAGCACCAGTAACCCAGCACCAATAGCCCAGCACCAATAGCCCAGCACCAGTAACCCAGCACCAATAGCCCAGCACCAGTAACCCACCACCCAACACCAGTAACCAAACACCTATAACCCACCCCCCAACACCAATACCCAGAACCAATAACCCAACACCTATAACCCAGCACCAATAGCCCAGAACCAGTAACCCACCGCACCAGCACCAATAACCCACCCCCCAGCATCATTGTCAACAGCTGGTATTATCAGTAGGCCTATAGCCAATAGTTTATTTGGGCATTAGGTTGATATTGTAATGAATACTCAGGGAGAAAAAGGTGTAGAATCACACGCAGAGCACTGCAGGTGTTTATTACGCCTTCCCAGAAGGCAGGAATCGTGGTCACAGGCAGGCAATGGTCAAACACAGGTAGGCAAACAGGCAGGTGAATCAAAACTAGGACTGAAGGCTATAACTGGTTCTCACAAACGAGCTAGGAAAAGGCTTGGTAGAGTCAAAACGAACAATACCTCATGTCTCCGGACCTTCTCACTGCCACAGAGCCCTCACTGCTGCTCGATCATCCTATTTTCCCAACTTGATTGAGGAAAATAAGAACAATCCCAAATGTATTTTTGATACTGTCGCAAAGCTAACTAAAAAGCAGCATTCCCCAAGAGAGGATGGCTTTCACTTCAGCAGTGATAAATTCATGAACTTCTTTGAGGAAAAGATCATGATCATTACTCTGCCAGGACCTAGGATCAAGGGAGACACTCAAGTTTTTTTAATACTATTTATCTTGACACATTGATGAAAATAATCATGGCCTCTAAACCTTCAAGCTGCATACTGGACCCTATTCCAACTAAACTACTGAAAGAGCTTCTTCCTGTGCTTGGCCCTCCTATGTTGAACATAATAAACAGCTCTCTATCCACCGGATGTGTACCAAACTCACTAAAAGTGGCAGTAATAAAGCCTCTCTTGAAAAAGCCAAACCTTGACCCAGAAAATATCAAAAACTATCAGGCTATATCGAATCTTCCATTCCTCTCAATTCTTTTTGAAAAAGCTGTTGCGCAGCAACTCACTGCCTTCCTGAAGACAAACAATGTATACGAAACGCTTCAGTCTGGTTTTAGACCCCATCATAGCACTGAGACTGCACTCGTGAAGCTGGTAAATTACTTTTTAATGGTGTCAGACCGAGGCTCTGCATCTGTCCTCGTGCTCCTAGACCTTAGTGCTGCTTTTGATATCATCGATCACCACATTCTTTTGGAGAGATTGGAAATCCAAATTGGTCTACATGGACAAGTTCTGGCCTGGTTTAGATCTTTTCTGTCGGAAAGATATTAGTTTGTCTCTGTGGATGGTTTCTCAAATCAACTGTAAATTTCGGTGTTCCTCAAGGCTCTGTTTTGGGACCACTATTGTTTTCACTATATATTCTACCTCTTGGTGATGTCATTCAGAAACATAATGTTTCACTGCTATGCGGATGACACACAGCTGTACATTTCAATGAAACATGGTGAAGCCCCAAAATTGCCCTCCCTGGAAGCCTGTGTTTCAGACGTAAGGAAGTGGATGGCGGCAAATTTTCTACTTTTAAACTCGGACAACAGAGATGCTAGTTCTAGGTCCCAAGAAACAAAGAGATCTTCTGTTGAATATGACAATTAATCTTGATGGTTGTACAGTCGTCTCAAATAAAACTATGAAGGACCTCGGCGTTACTCTGGACCCTGATCTCTCTTTTGACAAACATATCAAGACTGTTTCAAGGACAGCTTTTTTCCATCTACGTAACATTGTAAAAATCAGAAACTTTCTGTCCAAAAAGTATGCAGAAAAATTAATCCATGCGTTTGTAACTTCTAGGTTAGACTACTGCACTAAATAAACTTCAGTTAGTGCTAAACACGGCTGCTAGAATCTTGACTAGAACCCCAAAATGTGATCATATTACTCCAGTGCTAGCCTCTCTACACTGGCTTCCTGTTAATGCTAGGGCTGATTTCAAGGTTTTACTGCTAACCTACAAAGCATTACATGGGCTTGCTCCTACCTATCTCTCCGATTTGGTCCTGCCGTACTTACCTACACGTACGCTATGGTCACAAGACGCAGGCCTCCTCTCTGTCCCTAGAATTTCTAAGCAAACAGCTGGAGGCAGGGCTTTTTCCTATAGAGCTCCATTTTTATGGAATGGTCTGCCTATCCATGTGAGAGACGCAGACTCAGTCTCGACCTTTAAGTCTTTATTGAAGACTCATCTCTTCAGTAGGTCCTATGATTGAATGTAGTCTGGCCCAGGAGTGTGAAGGTGAACGGAAAGGCACTGGAGCAACGAACCACCCTTGCTGTCTCTGCCTGGCCGGTTCCCCACTCCACTGGGATTCTCTGCCTCTAACCCTATTACAGGGGCTGAGTCACTGGCTTACTGGTGCTCTTCCATGCTGTCCCTTGGGTGGGGGAGAGGAGGTGCGTCATCGGCTATGAAAAGCCAACTGACATTTACTCCTGCAGGTCGGTGCTGACCTGTTGCACCCTCGACAACCACTGTGATTATTATTATTTGACCATGCTGGTCATCTATGAACATTTGAACATCTTGGCCAGGTTCTGTGATAATCTCCACCCGGCAGAGCCAGAAGAGGACTGGACACCCCTTATAGCCTGGTTCCTCTCTAGGTTTCTTCCTAGGTTCTGGCCTTTCTAGGGAGTTTTTCCTAGCCACCGTGCTTCTACATTTGCATTGCTTGCTGTTTGGGGTTTTAGGCTGGGTTTCTGTACAGCACTTTGATTTGACTTGATTACTATCTACACTACAACCTACACTATGTACACTACTATTTATACAACAGCTAACTACACCACAGCTACCTACAATACTGCCAAATTGAGACTGCATGCAGAATTCTGCAAAAATATATTTTGTGTACAATGTAAAACACCAAATAATGCATGCGAACAGATTTAAGCCGATACCCGCTAATTATAAATATCCAGAAATTCTACGACCACCTAAAAGGAAGCGATTCCCAAACCTTCCATAACAAAGCCATCACCTACAGAGAGATGAACCTGGAGAAGAGTCCCCTCAGCCAGCTGGTCCTGGGGCTCTGTTCACAAATACAAACAGACCCAGAAATAACGAAAGCCCCAGCACAGCAACACAATTAGACCCAACCAAATCACGAGAAAACAAAAAGCTAATTACTTAACACATTGGAAAGAATTTACAAAAAAACAGAGCAAACTAGAATGCTATTTGACCCTAAACAGAGAGTATAGTGGCAGAATACCTGACTACTGTGACTGACCCCAAAATAAGGACATATTTGACTATGTACAGACTCAGTGAGCATAGCCTTGCTATTGCCTGTATCTCTGCTGTTCTCTCTGTTTCTGTCTGCCTGTATGTCTGCTTTTCTCTCTGTTTCTGTCTGCCTGTATGTCTGCTTTTCTCTCTGTTTCTGTCTGCCTGTATGTCTGCCTACACATCAGAACATCATCCAGATGAACAATCCTGGTGTAAAGGGTTCTGGGAGCACTGAGGGGCTATAGCGGCGTGCCAGTGTATCTGGCTTGACCTTCTTGGATACCAGTCGGTGCTGCAGAAGCGAAGTGGCCCGGGCCTTACTGAACCCCTCCCGGAGGTCCTGGCATAGAGACCCGGGGCAATTTCCTAGCCCCCAGGAAGACGCCCCGGGGCAGGCAGAGCTGACTTCAGGCAATGAGTGTGGCAGGACGGGCTCCAGTAGCCCAGTCAATAGAGGGATTGTGTCGATGGAGCCAAGAGAATCCCAATACCACGGGAACCTGCGGAGACTCAATTAGCAGGAACTGGACCGTCTCGCTGTGGTTCCCCGACACTCGTAGGTTGATGGGGGTGGTATGGTGGGTTACCCAGCCTATAGAGCGCCCGTCCAGCGCGCTAACATCCATAGGAATGGAGAGAGGTTGAGTGGGGATACACAGGGGATAATGGGGAAGATGGGCGACACCTGGAGGGGGGTGGAGACAAGCACAAAGACAGGTAAAACAGATCAGGGCGTGACAATAATGCTGTAATTATCAATGCTAAGATAATGGAGTAATTATGGATGATACGCGAATGCAGTAATCATCAATGATAAGATAATGGAGTAATTATGGATGGAAAGATAATGCCGTAATTATCAAAGCTATCGAAGATAAAATAAATATTGTTCATCCCATTGACTTTCTGACTGCCTTTAAGAAATGACATGAACCCACTACACTTTCAGCAACCTTAGGTTGATCTCTATAGAACCACTGTAAATGACATGAACCCACTACACTTTCAGCAACCTTAGGTTGATCTCTAATGAACCACTGTAAATGACATGAACCCACTACACTTTCAGCAACTTGAGGTTGATCTCTATAGAACCACTGTAAATGACATGAACCCACTACACTTTCAGCAACCTTAGGTTGATCTCTATTGAACCACTGTAAATGACATGAACCCACTACACTTTCAGCAACTTGAGGTTGATCTCTATAGAACCACTGTAAATGACATGAACCCACTACACTTTCAGCAACCTTAGGTTGATCTCTATAGAACCACTGTAAATGACATGAACCCACTACACTTTCAGCAACCTTAGGTTGATCTCTATAGAACCACTGTAAATGACATGAACCCACTACACTTTCAGCAACCTTAGGTTGATCTCTATTGAACCACTGTAAATAACATGAACCCACTACACTTTCAGCAACTTGAGGTTGATCTCTATAGAACCACTGTAAATGACATGAACCCACTACACTTTCAGCAACTTGAGGTTGATCTCTATAGAACCACTGTAAATGACATGAACCCACTACACTTTCAGCAACTTGAGGTTGATCTCTATAGAACCACTGTAAATGACATGAACCCACTACACTTTCAGCAACTTGAGGTTGATCTCTATAGAACCACTGTAAATGACATGAACCCACTACACTTTCAGCAACTTGAGGTTGATCTCTATAGAACCACTGTAAATGACATGAACCCACTACACTTTCAGCAACTTGAGGTTGATCTCTATAGAACCACTGTAAATGACATGAACCCACTACACTTTCAGCAACTTGAGGTTGATCTCTATAGAACCACTGTAAATGACATGAACCCACTACACTTTCAGCAACTTGAGGTTGATCTCTATAGAACCACTGTAAATGACATGAACCCACTACACTTTCAGCAACTTGAGGTTGATCTCTATAGAACCACTGTAAATGACATGAACCCACTACACTTTCAGCAACTTGAGGTTGATCTCTATAGAACCACTGTAAATGACATGAACCCACTACACTTTCAGCAACTTGAGGTTGATCTCTATAGAACCACTGTAAATGACATGAACCCACTACACTTTCAGCAACTTGAGGTTGATCTCTATAGAACCACTGTAAATGACATGAACCCACTACACTTTCAGCAACTTGAGGTTGATCTCTATAGAACCACTGTAAATGACATGAACCCACTACACTTTCAGCAACTTGAGGTTGATCTCTATAGAACCACTGTAAATGACATGAACCCACTACACTTTCAGCAACTTGAGGTTGATCTCTATAGAACCACTGTAAATGACATGAACCCACTACACTTTCAGCAACTTGAGGTTGATCTCTATAGAACCACTGTAAATTACATGAACCCACTACACTTTCAGCAACTTGAGGTTGATCTCTATAGAACCACTGTAAATGACATGAACCCACTACACTTTCAGCAACTTGAGGTTGATCTCTATAGAACCACTGTAAATGACATGAACCCACTACACTTTCAGCAACTTGAGGTTGATCTCTATAGAACCACTGTAAATGACATGTTTAGGTTCAGCAACTTGAGGTTGATCTCTATAGAACCACTGTAAATGACATGTTTAGGTTCAGCAACTTGAGGTTGATCTCTATAGAACCACTGTAAATGACATGTTTAGGTTCAGCAACTTGAGGTTGATCTCTATAGAACCACTGTAAATGACATGTTTAGGTTCAGCAACTTGAGGTTGATCTCTATAGAACCACTGTAAATGACATGTTTAGGTTCAGCAACTTGAGGTTGATCTCTATAGAACCACTGTAAATGACATGTTTAGGTTCAGCAACTTGAGGTTGATCTCTATAGAACCACTGTAAATTACATGTTTAGGTTCAGCAACTTGAGGTTGATCTCTATAGAACCACTGTAAATGACATGTTTAGGTTCAGCAACTTGAGGTTGATCTCTATAGAACCACTGTAAATGACATGTTTAGGTTCAGCAACTTGAGGTTGATCTCTATAGAACCACTGTAAATGACATGTTTAGGTTCAGCAACTTGAGGTTGATCTCTATAGAACCACTGTAAATGACATGTTTAGGTTCAGCAACTTGAGGTTGATCTCTATAGAACCACTGTAAATGACATGTTTAGGTTCAGCAACTTGAGGTTGATCTCTATAGAACCACTGTAAATGACATGTTTAGGTTCAGCAACTTGAGGTTGATCTCTATAGAACCACTGTAAATGACATGTTTAGGTTCAGCAACTTGAGGTTGATCTCTATAGAACCACTGTAAATGACATGTTTAGGTTCAGCAACCTTAGGTTGATCTCTATAGAACCACTGTAAATGACATGTTTAGGTTCAGCAACTTGAGGTTGATCTCTATAGAACCACTGTAAATTACATGTTTAGGTTCAGCAACTTGAGGTTGATCTCTATAGAACCACTGTAAATTACATGTTTAGGTTCAGCAACTTGAGGTTGATCTCTATAGAACCACTGTAAATTACATGTTTAGGTTCAGCAACTTGAGGTTGATCTCTATAGAACCACTGTAAATGACATGTTTAGGTTCAGCAACTTGAGGTTGATCTCTATAGAACCACTGTAAATGACATGTTTAGGTTCAGCAACTTGAGGTTGATCTCTATAGAACCACTGTAAATGACATGTTTAGGTTCAGCAACTTGAGGTTGATCTCTATAGAACCACTGTAAATGACATGTTTAGGTTCAGCAACTTGAGGTTGATCTCTATAGAACCACTGTAAATGACATGTTTAGGTTCAGCAACTTGAGGTTGATCTCTATAGAACCACTGTAAATGACATGTTTAGGTTCAGCAACTTGAGGTTGATCTCTATAGAACCACTGTAAATGACATGTTTAGGTTCAGCAACTTGAGGTTGATCTCTATAGAACCACTGTAAATGACATGTTTAGGTTCAGCAACTTGAGGTTGATCTCTATAGAAAAACTGTAAATGACATGTTTAGGTTCAGCAACTTGAGGTTGATCTCTATAGAACCACTGTAAATGACATGTTTAGGTTCAGCAACTTGAGGTTGATCTCTATAGAACCACTGTAAATGACATGTTTAGGTTCAGCAACTTGAGGTTGATCTCTATAGAACCACTGTAAATGACATGTTTAGGTTCAGCAACCTTAGGTTGATCTCTATAGAACCACTGTAAATGACATGTTTAGGTTCAGCAACTTGAGGTTGATCTCTATAGAACCACTGTAAATGACATGTTTAGGTTCAGCAACTTGAGGTTGATCTCTATAGAACCACTGTAAATGACATGTTTAGGTTCAGCAACTTGAGGTTGATCTCTATAGAACCACTGTAAATGACATGTTTAGGTTCAGCAACTTGAGGTTGATCTCTATAGAACCACTGTAAATGACATGTTTAGGTTCAGCAACTTGAGGTTGATCTCTATAGAACCACTGTAAATGACATGTTTAGGTTCAGCAACTTGAGGTTGATCTCTATAGAACCACTGTAAATGACATGTTTAGGTTCAGCAACTTGAGGTTGATCTCTATAGAACCACTGTAAATGACATGTTTAGGTTCAGCAACTTGAGGTTGATCTCTATAGAACCACTGTAAATGACATGTTTAGGTTCAGCAACTTGAGGTTGATCTCTATAGAACCACTGTAAATGACATGTTTAGGTTCAGCAACTTGAGGTT
Organism: Brachymystax lenok tsinlingensis; assembly: GCA_030435695.1. Classification (NCBI taxonomy): domain Eukaryota; kingdom Metazoa; phylum Chordata; class Actinopteri; order Salmoniformes; family Salmonidae; genus Brachymystax; species Brachymystax lenok. The sequence continues at coordinate 1,481,763 of CM059793.1, forward strand.
GATCTCTATAGAACCACTGTAAATGACATGTTTAGGTTCAGCAACTTGAGGTTGATCTCTATAGAACCACTGTAAATGACATGTTTAGGTTCAGCAACTTGAGGTTGATCTCTATAGAACCACTGTAAATGACATGTTTAGGTTCAGCAACTTGAGGTTGATCTCTATAGAACCACTGTAAATGACATGTTTAGGTTCAGCAACTTGAGGTTGATCTCTATAGAACCACTGTAAATGACATGTTTAGGTTCAGCAACTTGAGGTTGATCTCTATAGAACCACTGTAAATGACATGTTTAGGTTCAGCAACTTGAGGTTGATCTCTATAGAACCACTGTAAATGACATGTTTAGGTTCAGCAACTTGAGGTTGATCTCTATAGAACCACTGTAAATTACATGTTTAGGTTCAGCAACTTGAGGTTGATCTCTATAGAACCACTGTAAATTACATGTTTAGGTTCAGCAACTTGAGGTTGATCTCTATAGAACCACTGTAAATTACATGTTTAGGTTCAGCAACTTGAGGTTGATCTCTATAGAACCACTGTAAATGACATGTTTAGGTTCAGCAACCTTAGGTTGATCTCTATAGAACCACTGTAAATGACATGTTTAGGTTCAGCAACTTGAGGTTGATCTCTATAGAACCACTGTAAATGACATGTTTAGGTTCAGCAACTTGAGGTTGATCTCTATAGAACCACTGTAAATGACATGTTTAGGTTCAGCAACTTGAGGTTGATCTCTATAGAACCACTGTAAATGACATGTTTAGGTTCAGCAACTTGAGGTTGATCTCTATAGAACCACTGTAAATTACATGTTTAGGTTCAGCAACTCAAAACCACCGTTTTTTTATTTGGTTTAAAAAAATGTAGATGATAAATCCCTTTGTTTTATTCAAGATCGTCCTTAATTTCCCAAACTAATTATCTGACGAAAACTGGTTTCTATTAGCAGAGGGAGTGGTCATCTGAGCATGGTTTACTCTCTCAGAGCCGTGGAATGACTCTGTGTGGTTGTTCCCAAAATCAGACCTACTGCTCCATCCTTTTCCAGAGTCACTCGTATAAAACACGTCAGTCCTCTAAACTAATGGAGTGTGTATAGGGATTTAGATGGTCTCTACTCTGAGCCACTTCTCTGTCTGTCTGGCCCACACAGCAATGCCCATGCAGTCTGACAATTAACAACTAAAGTCATTCAAATGAACACAAATCTACTTACTGTCACAATATTGGTGTAGCATATCAACTCTGTGCTAAATGTTCAGGATTTAAAATCAGCCATTTCATGAAAGTTGAATACCCAGTGAAATCAGTCTGTGTTAGAATCTGATGGATTATTGTCTCTCTTTTCGTGATGTGTGTTTTGTCCTATATTTTTTGTATTTATTTTTAATCACAGACCCGTCCCCGCAGGAGGCCTTTTGCCTTTTGGTAGGCCGTCATTGTAAATAAGAATTTGTTCTTAACTGACTTGCCTAGTTAAATAAAGGTTCAATAAAATAAATAAAATAAAAATTATGACATGGTCTGGAAACATAGAAGTTTTATATCCAACATGACCTCATCAACAGTCTATTGATGGTAATTGGTTTGATCACTGAGACCATCACAGAGACCATCACTGAGACCATCACAGAGACCATCACAGAGACCATCACTGAGACCATCACAGAGACCATCACAGAGACCATCACAGAGACCATCACTGAGACCATCACAGAGACCATCACTGAGACCATCACTGAGACCATCACAGAGACCATCACAGAGACCTCCTCATCTCCATGAGTATCATTATTAGCATAGTAGTGTGGAGGACTGGTAGCCTATTGGACTTTACACTGCTACACACTGTGATGTCTGTATGTCTTACTGTCTGTCTGTTTGTAATGTGATGCTGCCAGACCCCCCCATTAGTGCTCAGAATCAATACGATGGCTCCCTATCTCTCACAGTGTCCCCTGTCTGCACGTTGACATCTGGTCTATGAAAGGATATACTACCTTGTTGAATGATAGACTACTACCTTGTTGAATGATAGACTACTACCTCGTTGAATGATAACATACTACCTCGTTGAATGATATACTACTACCTCGTTGAATGATATACTACTACCTCGTTGAATGATAGGATACTACCTCGTTGAATGATAGACTACTACCTCATTGAATGATAACATACTACCTTGTTGAATGATAGACTACTACCTCGTTGAATGATATACTACTACCTCATTGTATGATAGACTACTACCTCGTTGAAAGATAGTATACTACCTCGTTGAATGAGACTACTACCTCGTTGTAAGATAGGCTACTTCCTGTCACAATGGACTCATCCATTACACACATAGTCAAAGGCAAGAGAGCAGTTCTTCACTGAGCTGACATCTTCTCTAGGTTAACACACATAACACAGATCTGATCTAGGTTAACACACATAACACAGATCTGATCTAGGTTAACACACATAACACAGATCTGATCTAGGTTAACACACATAACACAGATCTGATCTAGGTTAACACACATAACACAGATCTGATCTAGGTTAACACACATAACACAGATCTGATCTAGGTTAACACACATAACACAGATATGATCTAGGTTAACACACATAACACAGATCTGATCTAGGTTAACACACATAACACAGATCTGATCTAGGTTAACACACATAACACAGATCTGATCTAGGTTAACACACATAACACAGATCTGATCTAGGTTAACACACACAACACAGATCTGATCTAGGTTAACACACATAACACAGATCTGATCTAGGTTAACACACATAACACAGATCTGACCTAGGTTAACACACATAACACAGATCTGATCTAAGTTAACACACATAACACAGATCTGATCTAGGTTAACACACATAACACAGATCTGATCTAGGTTAACACACATAACACAGATCTGATCTAGGTTAACACACATAACACAGATCTGATCTAGGTTAACACACATAACACAGATCTGATCTAGGTTAACACACATAACACAGATCTGATCTAGGTTAACACACATAACACAGATCTGATCTAGGTTAACACACATAACACAGATCTGATCTAGGTTAACACACATAACACAGATCTGATCTAGGTTAACACACATAACACAGATCTGATCTAGGTTAACACACATAACACAGATCTGATCTAGGTTAACACACACAACACAATATAACTTGGTACAGATTTAGAAATACAGTATAATTCATAGGAGTAACTTGAGTAACACTTGCAGTCGACCTGTGTAATAACTCTGTAAAACGGCAACACACTGTAATGAACCATACATTTACTCCACAGCTAGCTTGAAATGTTGCAGATGGAGCCACCAATTGGTCCCTATCGGGTGACTCAACCCGTTGGGATGTTGTCGAGGAGGGCGTTTGTTAGCAAACCAGAGGTCCCGAGTTTGAGCCAAGTACTGAACTAGAAAAATGTCAATGCTTCCCGTGTTTAAGTTGAGTTTTTTTGTATCCTATGCTTTCGGTGTTGTACACCAGATGAAAATTCTGGTTATGGAGAATATATTTCAAAGTGGTTCAGACAGTGCAATGATTCTCCACTTGTTTTGTCACAAAACTGAAATTGTCAAACTATTAGAATTTTAACAACCGGGAAATGGAAGTGTGATTTCTGAATAGTGCGTCTTTAACTGGTTTGCTGGAAGACAATCCACCATAGGCTAAATAGTCAATCAGACGCAAAACCGTACACCTCATAATTAAGCAATAAGGCCCGAGGGGGTGTGGTATATGGCCAATATACCATGGCTGAGGGCTGTTCTTACGCATGAAGAAACGCAGAGTGCCTGGAGACAGCCCATAGCCGTGGTATATTGGCCATACACCACAACCCCCCAGGTGCCTTATTGCTATTATAAACTAGTTACCAACGTAATTAGACCAGTAAAAATACATGTTTTGTCATACCCGGTGGTATACGGTCTGATATACCACGGCTTTCAACCAATCAGCATTCAGGGTTCGAACCACCCAGTTTACAAATAGTAATATACACTATGTAGCAGACTGCTGTATCGGTCCTACAGGTGGCCGTAGAGGGAATCGAACCCATAAACGTTTACTGTTGTAATCGCCCTACACTACCGACTGAGCCGCATAGAACCACCACATTACATGGTGGCATATTAAGCTAATGATGCCAGGGCATTTTTACCCATGTAGATAATAGATGAATTTCCGCTTAGTGAATTGTTGCTGGCTGTCCAGCCGAGTCAATATGAATTCCGCTGTTCTACCAATCAGCTCGCAAACTGTAGCATCACGTAACCTGGTCCATTTAGCTGCTCTGTTATACAGAGAGGCCGTTTCTTCAGACTCCGGACAACGAGGTATGAATCAGTGGCGGGATGAAAACCTGGCGTGGCATAGCAAACACCCCGGTGACAGCATGGATAATGTAGGCTAGATGAGTTTTTGCGCACTCGGAATGAATTGGTCTCTAATCCAAACCACACAGAAGTGACATTCGGGGTTTTTCTACATTGCTGTGGATGTGATAGTCTGAAAATGCAAGCCATGGCTTGGATAATGTAGGTTAGGATGAGTTCAAACCACGGCGGGGTCTCGCCGGTAACGGTTTCGGCCAAATGTTTGGTGTTCACCTAATGCGCAGTGCAATAACATCTTCCGATTCCATCAGAAACAGAGAGATTTCCGACTGATGTGAAACATTTGAACTGATCTAAGATACGTGGTTTTCCAAGGGCTTTTTAAACACCTGTTTGGAGTGTAGAAGCGTGATCCCCTGTGGGAGAGATCCCAAGACATGTGTGGCTTCCAGAGAAGAGGGGGATTTGACCGTCTTTCTGTCCCGCTCATAGTGGCGGTGATGTGCTGCGCGCAGAGGTGAGTGTTGGACAAGACACCGGTCGTACAGATGGGATGGTCCCGTCGTTTTGGAAAAAGTTACTTTAATGGTCTCTCTCTTGTTTTTCAGCGCCAACGAACCGGGGAATATGTCTTTCGTAAAGGAGACGGTGGACAAACTGTTAAAGGGGTATGATATCCGCCTTCGACCAGACTTTGGAGGTACATCTACATTTACATTTTTGTTGCGCGCGCTGATGATGGTGCAAATGATTGCCCTATAATATTACTATCATGAATATAATAGTGTACGTTATTTGTCATGTTAATGGTGATTTGATTATTGGTCCTATTTCTCAGGCGCACCGGTTTCTGTGGGCATGAGTTTAGATGTGGCAAGCATAGACATGGTGTCAGAGGTCAACATGGTAAGTAGTATCAATCCGTATACTTCCATTTGACCATTGATCGACTGTGGGTGATGCTTTATGTTGACCTACAGTATTGCACACATCCATATGGCTTACCTTTTCCTTATTGACAATGTTGTCTTCATGTTGTTTGAACGGTTGAGAGGTTAACGTCGTAATGCTTTATGTTGACCTACAGTATTGCACACATCCATATGGCTTACCTTTTCCTTATTGACAATGTTGTCTTCATGTTGTTTGAACGGTTGAGAGGTTAACGTCGTAATGCTTTATGTTGACCTACAGTATTTCACACATCCAGTGTCTATTACCTTTCCACTGTCTTTGCTTGTCAGAAGTGAAAACCTTTTGTTTGAGAGGTTAGCAGCAGATGATAGTGGCTTGGTTGAGCAGGACAAGGGTGATACTTAGTCAGCGTTTCTTACAGAAATACATGTTTCACATTGCAATACATGGTCCTATGAAGTCATTGCTTTTCCCAGTGCAACGCTCACATTGCTTTTGATATGATTCTCGTCTCATTCGTTAAGACACGTTTTACCGTCACTTAATCCGACGGCACTTAAATTGATCATCATTAAACCATTTGGTAAACCTATTGATTTCTTACTAGCTTCTACAGATGTACATAATGAAAGTGTAACTTTGTAAAGTATAAACATTTTAAAGTATGATTGCAGTATACACTGTAATGGATTATTATGGTTACGATTTATGATTCAAAGTAAGTGGAAAAATAAATAATCTGATATTGACAAGATCAGAGATGTTGTCACGCTTTTCTTCCCTCGGGAATGACCAAAGCGCAGCGACTTTACCAGAATACAAGACGGACGAGACGGAACAAAACAATAAACGGAGAACGTGAACCCTAACGCTAAATCCTAAACTGGACACAGAGAACTAAACCTAAACACGACTGGCGAAACCTAACTAAACACGAAGGGCAGAACCTAACTAAACACGAAGGGCAGAACATAATCAATAACCCACGAAACTAAAGTGCAACCCCCAAACATATATATGGTTCCCAATTAGAGGTAACGAGACTCAGCTGCCTCTAATTGGGAACCATTATCCCAACAGAAATAGACACCATAGAACACAAGAAACCCCTACACCAAAACGAAGCCAAAACGCTCCAGCCTGTCATCTCGGGCCTGGGCGTTACAGTACCCTCCCTCTCTGGCGCCGGACTCGGACGCGCCCAAAAGTCTGTGGGGGGGTCTTCGGGTGGGTCCCTTTGTCCCAGGTGGGGGCTCGGGTGCTGGCCGTGCTGGTCTGAAGTCACGCACCGGAGGCCCTGGACCATTTCCTGGAACTCTGGTGCGTGGAGCAGGAACTGGCAGTACCGGACTCGTGATGCTCACTGGAACTCTGGTGCGTGGAGCAGGAACTGGCAGTACCGGACTCGTGATGCTCACTGGAACTCTGGTGCGTGGAGCTGGAACTGGCCGTACTGGACTCGTGATGCTCACTGGAACTCTGGTGCGTGGAGCAGGAACTGGTCGTACTGGACTCGTGATGCTCACTGGAACTCTGGTGCGTGGAACAGGAACTGGCCGTACTGGACTCATGACGTGCACTCTGGTGCGGGGAGCGGGAACAGGCCGAACTGGGCTCGGGACGTGCACTCTGGTGCGGGAACAGGCCGAACTGGGCTCGGGACGTGCACTCTGGTGCAGGGAGCGGGAACAGGCCGAACTGGGCTCGGGACGTGCACTTTGGTGCGGGGAGCGGGAACAGGCCGAACTGGGCTCGGGACGTGCACTCTGGTGCGGGGAGCGGGAACAGGCCGAACTGGGCTCGGGACGTGCACTCTGGTGCGGGGAGCGGGAACAGGCCGAACTGGGCTCGGGACGTGCACTCTGGTGCGGGAGCGGAACAGGCCGAACTGGGCTCGTGACGCGCACTCTGGTGCGCGGGAGCGGAACAGGCCGAACTGGGCTCGTGAAGCGCACTCTGGTGCGGGAGCGGGAACAGGCCGAACTGGGCTCGTGACGCGCACTCTGGTGCGGGGAGCGGGAACAGGCCGAGCTGGGCTCTCTAAGCGCACGGGGAGCCTGGTGTGCGGAGCCGGAACAGGACGTGCTGGACTCTCTAAGCGCACAGGGAGCCTGGTGCGCGGAGCCGGAACAGGACGTGCTGGACTCTCTAAGCGCACGAGGAGCCTGGTGCGCGGAGCCGGAACAGAACGTGCTGGACTCTCTAAGCGCACGGGGGGCCTGGTGCGCGGAGCCGGAACAGGACGTGGCGGGCTCTGAAGGCGCACAGGGGGCCTGGTGCGTGGAGCCGGGACAGGACATGCCGGGCTCTGGAGGCGCACAAGGGGCCTGATGCGTGGAGCCGGGACAGGACGTGTTGAATCCACAACACGGACATGGATCGTGGAACTCGGAACAGGGACTGGACGTGTTGACTCCACAACACGGACTGGGATCTTAGAACTCGGAACAGGGACTGGATGTGTTGACTCCACAACGCGAACTGGGATCTTGGAACTCGGGACAGGGACTGGACGTGTTGACTCCACAACACGAATTGGGATCTTGGAGCGTGGAACAGGGACTGGACGGGTTGACTCCACAACCCGAACTGGGGACCTGATGCGGAGAGCAGGCACCACTCTACCAGGTAGCACACTGACCTTGACCTGACCGATGAGGGGAGCTGGAATCTCTCGGACTGGGCTGTGGATTCGCACCGGAGATTCTGCCCGTAGGACCGCAGGATATCTTGGTCCCAAAAGGCGCACTGGAGACCTGGCGCGCAGAGCTGGCACCACTCTACCAGGCTGCACACTGACCTTGGCCTGACAGACGAGTGGCGCTGGGATCTCTCGCACTGGGCTGTGGACACGTACCGGAGACACTGCACGCAGAACCGGTGCAGGATATCCTGGTCCAAGGAGGCGTACCGGAGACCAGGAGCGCTGAGCCGGCACCACTCTACCAGGCTGCACACTCATCGTAGCCTGACAGACGAGTGGCGCTGGAATCTCCCGCACCGGGCTGTGAATGCGCACAGGAGAAATCGTGCGCAAAACTGCATAACACGGTGTCCTTTCCATGCGACGCTCTCCCCAACGCTCTCTCCACAAAGCACGAGGAGTTGGCTCAGGAGTCCCTCCTGAACCGGCCAACCTCCTCGTGTGCCCCCCCAAAAAAGTTTTTTGGGGCTGTCTTTCGGGCCTCCGTGCCCGGCGAGGTCTGACGAACTTGCCTCGTACGGGATCCCATGCTCCATACAGGTCCTCACACCTGCGCCGCTCAGCCGCCGCTGCTTCCAGTTCCTCTCTTGGAGGGCAATACTCTCCGGACTGGTCCCAATCTCCCCCATTGAACAGCTCCTCCTCCCAAGGCCTGAACTCCCGGGTCTCTCGCTGCTGGGTCTTCTTTTGGTGGGTTATTCTGTCACGCTTTTCTTCCCTCGGGAATGACCAAAGCGCAGCGACATTACCAGAATACATGTTTTATTAACAAGACGGGACGAGACGGAACAAAACAATAAACGGAGAACGTGAACCCTAACGCTAAATCCTAAACTGGACACAGAGAACTAAACCTAAACATGACTAGCGAAACCTAACTAAACACGAAGGGCTGAACCTAACTAAACACGAAGGGCTGAACCTAACTAAACACGAAGGGCTGAACCTAACTAAACACGAAGGGCTGAACCTAACTAAACACGAAGGGCAGAACCTAACTAAACACGAAGGGCAGAACCTGACTGACTGACTAGCTCCTACAGTGCAGTGGAATAGTGGTGTTTCTAGCTCCTACAGTGCAGTGGAATAGTGGTGTTTCTAGCTCCTACAGTGCAGTGGAATAGTGGTGTTTCTAGCTCCTACAGTGCAGTGGAATAGTGGTGTTTCTAGCTCCTACAGTGCAGTGGAATAGTGGTGTTTCTAGCTCCTACAGTGCAGTGGAATAGTGGTGTTTCTAGCTCCTACAGTGCAGTGGAATAGTGGTGTTTCTAGCTCCTACAGTGCAGTGGAATAGTGGTGTTTCTAGATCCTACAGTGGAATAGTGGTGTTTCTAGCTCCTACAGTGGAATAGTGGTGTTTCTAGCTCCTACAGTGCAGTGGAATAGTGGTGTTTCTAGCTCCTACAGTGCAGTGGAATAGTGGTGTTTCTAGCTCCTACAGTGGAATAGTTGTGTTTCTAGCTCCAATGGTGCTGTAATACAATAAGGAAATAATCCAGAAAGTCAGTACTGTAATATAGACCAATACAGTACTGTAATATAGACTAATACAGTACTGTACTATAATATACATTGGTACAATACCAAAGTGCTTGGTTATGTTGCTGACTTCTTAACTTTGTAACCACTATTTCAGGAGTCTCATAATTACTCAGCAGAACATAGCTAAGTGGCCGAGCCCAGAGAGAGGGCCATTAAAAGCATTACCCCCAACAGTAGAACCAGTCTTAAAGGGTGTGTCCCAAATGGAACACCATTTCCTATACAGTTGCACTACTTTTGACCACATCCCATCGGGCTCTGGTGAAGAGTAGTGCACTATGTAGGGAATAGGTTGCCAATTGGGACAAAGCATCAGAATGGTTTCTGAATAATTCACAGCCTGACTCTGTTTACTTGATGTGTGGTAGATTGTTACAACCCTGTCCTAGCCTGCTTGATGTGTGGTAGGTTGTGACCAACCCTGTCCTAGTCTGCTTGATGTGTGGCAGGTTGTGACCAACCCTGTCCTAGCTTCAAAGTTATTATTTTTATTTGAAGATTCAGTTTGCAGCATGGTGAGGTTATCGGCCAGCCGTACAGACTGAAACCGACAGTAGTATTCAAAGTCACCATTATTAGTCAGTTGTACAACCGAATTCCTTCAACTGAAATGTGTCTTCCGCATTTAACCCAACCCCTCTGAATCAGAGAGGTGCAGGGGGCTGCCTTAATCAACATCCACGTCTTCGGCGCCCGGGGAACAGTGGGTTAACTGCCTTGTTCAGGGGCAGAATGACAGATTTTTACCTTGTCAGCTCGGGGATTCGAACTTGCAACCCTCCGGTTACAAGTCCAACGCTCTAACCACTAGTCTACCTGCCGCCCAGTATTGACGCTGTGGCTCAGTTGGAAACGCATGGCTCTTGCAATGCCAAGGTTGTGGGTTTGATTCCCATGGGGGACCAGTAAAAAGGAGGAACATTTTATCCACTTACTACTGCAAGTCGCTCTAGAGTGTCTGCTAAATGACTAAACTGTACGGTCTGAGGGCTAGATCCTGTCTATGTCCCAAATGGCTCCCTTAATAGTGCCCTATGTTTGACCAGGGGCTCAGGTGAAAGGTAGGGGACTATATATCAGACTAGGGGCTCTGGTGAAAGGTAGGGAACTATATATCAGACCAGTGGCTCTGGTGAAAGGTAGTAGGGTGCATTTGGGACACAGACCCTGCCTGGGTCTATACTAGACACCCCCTGGCTGGGTCCGTACTAGACACCCCCTGGCTGGGTCCGTACTAGACACCCCCTGGCTGGGTCCGTACTAGACACCCCCTGGCTGGGTCCGTACTAGACACCCCCTGGCTGGGTCCGTACTAGACACCCCCTGGCTGGGTCCGTACTAGACACCCCCTGGCTGGGTCCGTACTAGACACCCCCTGGCTGGGTCCGTACTAGACACCCCCTGGCTGGGTCTGTACTAGACACCCCCTGCCTGGGTCTATACTAGACACCGCCTGCTTTTCTGCTGCTCAAAATACCTGTGGAAGAGGGGGTCTATACTAGACAGGTCCTGAATAATGTCTGCTCTATGAAACAATGTAAATTACAGTGTTTTATTTGATACACCTGATCGTAACCCTGCTCTATGTCTATATATACAGACACATACTGTACCAGTCTGACTGTATGACTGTTTTAACCTTGTTCTCTGTGTGTCTCCAGGACTACACGTTGACCATGTACTTCCAGCAGTACTGGAGGGACAAGAGGCTGGCATACGCTGGGATCCCCCTCAACCTGACGCTGGATAACCGGGTCGCCGACCAGCTCTGGGTCCCCGACACCTACTTCCTCAATGATAAGAAGTCCTTTGTGCATGGGGTCACCGTGAAGAACCGTATGATCCGACTGCATCCGGACGGAACCGTGCTCTACGGACTGAGGTTAGTACTGTCACTCCATATATACAGTGGGGGAAAAAAGTATTTAGTCAGCCACCAATTGTGCAAGTTCTCTCACTTAAAAAGATGAGAGAGGCCTGTAATTTTCATCATAGGTACACTTCAACTATGACAGACAAAAGGAGGGAAAAAAATCCAGAAAATCACATTGTAGGATTTTCTATGAATTTATTTGCAAATTATGGTGGAAAATAAGTATTTGGTCAATAACAAAAGTTTATCTCAATACTTTGTTATATACCCTTTGTTGGCAATGACAGAGGTCAAACGTTTTCTGTAAGTCTTCACAAGGTTTTCACACACTGTTGCTGGTATTTTGGCCCATTCCTCCATGCAGATCTCCTCTAGAGCAGTGATGTTTTGGGGCTGTCGCTGGGCAACACGGACTTTCAAAGATTTTCTATGGGGTTGAGATCTGGAGACTGGCTAGGCCACTCCAGGACCTTGAAATGCTTCTTACGAAGCCACTCCTTCGTTGCCCAGGCGGTGTGTTTGGGATCATTGTCATGCTGAAAGACCCAGCCACATTTCATCTTCAATGCCCTTGCTGATGGAAGGAGGTTTTCACTCAAAATCTCACGATACATGGCCCCATTCATTCTTTCCTTTACACGGATCAGTCGTCCTGGTCCCTTTGCAGAAAAACAGCCCCAAAGCATGATGTTTCCACCCCCATGCTTCACAGTAGGTATGGTGTTCTTTGGATGCAACTCAGCATTCTTTGTCCTCCAAACACGACGAGTTGAGTTTTTACCAAAAAGTTATATTTTGGTTTCATCTGACATTCTCCCAATCCTCATCTGGATCATCCAAATGCTCTCTAGCAAACTTTAGACGGGCCTGAACATGTACTGGCTTAAGCAGGGGGACACGTCTGGCACTGCAGGATTTGAGTCCTGGCGGCGTAGTGTGTTACTGATGGTAGGCTTTGTTACTTTGGTCCCAGCTCTCTGCAGGTCATTCACTAGGTCCCCGTGTGGTTCTGGGATTTTTGCTCACCGTTCTTGTGATCATTTTGACCCCACGGGTGAGATCTTGCGTGGAGCCCCAGATCGAGGAAGATTATCAGTGGTCTTGTATGTCTTCCATTTCCTAATAATTGCTCCCACAGTTGATTTCTTCAAACCAAGCTGCTTACCTATTGCAGATTCAGTCTTCCCAACCTGGTGCAGGTCTACAATTTTGTTTCTGGTGTCCTTTGACAGCTCTTTGGTCTTGGCCATAGTGGAGTTTGGAGTGTGACTGTTTGAGGTTGTGGACAGGTGTCTTTTATACTGATAACAAGTTCAAACAGGTGCCATTAATACAGGTAATGAGTGGAGGACAGAGGAGCCTCTTAAAGAAGAAGTTACAGGTCTGTGAGAGCCAGAAATCTTGCTTGTTTGTATGTGACCAAATACTTATTTTCCACCATAATTTGCAAATAAATTCATAAAAAATCCTACAATGTGATTTTCTGGATTTGTTTTCCTCATTTTGTCTGTCATAGTTGAAGTGTACCTATGATGAAAATTACAGGCCTCTCTCATCTTTTTAAGTGAGAGAACTTGCACAATTGGTGGCTGACTAAATACTTTTTTTCCCCCACTGTATATAATGTCTCATCTGAGGTTAGTACTGCCACTCCATATATATATATAATGTCTCATCTGAGGTTAGTACTGTCACTCCATATATATATAATGTCTCATCTGAGGTTAGTACTGTCACTCCATATATATATATATATATACACTGCTCAAAAAAATAAAGGGAACACTTAAACAACACAATGTAACTCCAAGTCAATCACACTTCTGTGAAATCAAGCTGTCCACTTAGGAAGCAACACTGATTGACAATAAATTTCACATGCTGTTGTGCAAACGGAATAGACAACAGGTGGAAATTATAGGCAATTAGCAAGACACCCCCAATAAAGGAGTGGTTCTGAAGGTGGTGACCACAGACCACTTCTCAGTTCCTATGCTTCCTGGCTGATGTTTTGGTCACTTTTGAATGCTGGCGGTGCTTTCACTCTAGTGGTAGCATGAGACGGAGTCTACAACCCACACAAGTGGCTCAGGTAGTACAGCTCATCCAGGATGGCACATCAATGCGAGCTGTGGCAAGAAGGTTTGCTGTGTCTGTCAGCGTAGTGTCCAGAGCATGGAGGCGCTACCAGGAGACAGGCCAGTACATCAGGAGACGTGGAGGAGGCCGTAGGAGGGCAACAACCCAGCAGCAGGACCACTACCTCCGCCTTTGTGCAAGGAGGAGCACTGCCAGAGCCCTGCAAAATGACCTCCAGCAGGCCACAAATGTGCATGTGTCTGCTCAAACGGTCAGAAACAGACTCCATGAGGGTGGTATGAGGGCCCAACGTCCACAGGTGGGGGTTGTGCTTACAGCCCAACACCGTGCAGGACGTTTGGCATTTGCCAGAGAACACCAAGATTGGCAAATTCGCCACTGGTGCCCTGTGCTCTTCACAGATGAAAGCAGGTTCACACTGAGCACGTGACAGACGTTACAGAGTCTGTAGATGCCTTGAAGAACGTTCTGCTGCCTGCAACATCCTCCAGCATGACCGGTTTGGCGGTGGGTCAGTCATGGTTTGGGGTGGCATTTATTTGGGGGGCCGCACAGCCCTCCATGTGCTCGCCAGAGGTAGCCTGACTGCCATTAGGTACCGAGATGAGATCCTCAGACCCCTTGTGAGACCATATGCTGCTGCGGTTGGCCCTGGGTTCCTCCTAATGCAAGACAATGCTAGACCTCATGTGGCTGGAGTGTGTCAGCAGTTCCTGCAAAAGGAAGGCATTAATACTAAGGACTGGCCCGCCCGTTCCCCAGACCTAAATGCAATTGAGCACATCTGGGACATCATGTCTTGCTCCATCCACCAACGCCACGTTGCACCACAGACTGTCCAGGAGTTGGCGGATGCTGTAGTCCAGGTCTGGGAGGAGATCCCTCAGGAGACCATCCGCCACCTCATCAGGAGCATGCCCAGGCGTTGTAGGGAGGTCATTCAGGCACGTGGAGGCCACACACACTACTGAGCCTCATTTTGACTTGTTTTAAGGACATTACATCAAAGTTGGATCAGGCTGTAGTGTGGTTTTCCACTTTAATTTTGAGTGTGACTCCAAATCCAGACCTCCATGGGTTGATAAATTTGATTTCCATTGATAATTTTTGTGTGATTTTGTTGTCAGCACATTCAACTATGTAAAGAAAAAAGTATTTAATAAGATTATTTCATTCATTCAGATCTATGATGTGTTATTTTAGTGTTCCCTTTATTTTTTTGAGCAGTGTATAATGTCTCATCTGAGGTTAGTACTGTCACTCCATATATATATATATATATATATATATAATGTCTCATCTGAGGTTAGTACTGTCACTCCATATATATATATATATAATGTCTCATCTGAGGTTAGTACTGTCACTCCATATATATATAATGTCTCATCTGAGGTTAGTACTGTCACTCCGTGTTACTCCTATGTGACTCATGTCCCTCAATTTCAATCAGTGCAGACACTCAGGAAGTCACTGACGTAAGGAAATGCCCTCCCACAGCTTTCTCTTTAGGAATGGACTGGACCCCGTCACAGTCCCACAGCTTTCTCTTTAGGAATGGACTGGACCCCGTCACAGTCCCATTCACCTGCATGCTAGGTTTTACTACAGGAGATAACTGTAAACAATAATCTTTTAATTAATACGCTGATGTGCTGTAGAGGCCAAATACTGTATGTATGACAGTGCATTCTGGCAAATAGCAGTACATTGTATATGTTCCATGTTGTATGTAGCAGTATATGTTACGTGTAGCAGTATATTGTATATGTTACGTGTAGCAGTATATTGTATACGTTACGTGTAGCAGTGTATTCTATATGTTCCATGTTGTATGTAGCAGTATATTGTATATGTTGCATGTTGTATGTAGCAGTATATTGTATATTTTCCATGTTGTATGTAGCAGTATATTGTATATGTTCCATGTTGTATGTAACAGTATATTGTATATGTTCCATGTTGTATGTAGCAGTATATTGTATATGTTCCATGTTGTATGCAGCAGTATATTGTATATGTTCCATGTTGTATGTAGCAGTATATTGTATATGTTCCATGTTGTATGTAGCAGTATATTGTATATGTTCCATGTTGTATGTAGCAGTATATTGTATATGTTCCATGTTGTATGCAGCAGTATATTGTATATGTTCCATGTTGTATGTAGCAGTATATTGTATATGTTCCATGTTATATGTAGCAGTATATGTTACGTGTAGCAGTATATTGTATATGTTGTATGTAACAATATATTGTATATGTTCCATGTTGTATGCAGCAGTATATGTTGTATGTAGCAGTATTTTGTATATGTTCCATGTTGTATGTAGCAGTATATTGTATACGTTCCATGTTACGTGTAGCTGTATATTGTATATGTTCCATGTTACGTGTAGCAGTATATTGTATATGTTCCATGTTGTGTGTAGCAGTATATTGTATACGTTCCATGTTACGTGTAGCAGTATATTGTATATGTTCCATGTTACGTGTAGCAGTATATTGTATATGTTCCATGTTGTATGTAGCAGTATATTGTATATGTTCCATGTTGTATGTAGCAGTATATTGTATATGTTCCATGTTATATGTAGCAGTATATTGTATATTTTCCATGTTGTATGTAGCAGTATGTGTTCCATGTTACGTGTAGCAGTGTATTGCAGTGAATATAGTGCAATATCATAAATAGTGTACTCAGGTTCTCCCTGAGTACACTATTCAGTTGTACAACTAACTAGGTATCCTCCTTTCCTTTTCCCTATCAGAAGCTTGTATTAGCAATAGGCCATCGGATGCATCATGGCATCCCAACAGAGTACTAACAACTCAGGAAGAGATGAGATCAAGCTATCCAGGAAGGAAGAGACTGATCTGATTTAATGGATAGCGGAAGAGAAGAGGGTTTTATTTGCTGGTCTGTTAGGAGGCCATTAATGGAGAAATGCTCATGGGTTTTCATGGTAAAGTGGGCATATTGCCACATCTATCCATCCTGGACATCTAACTGGTGAAGTGATGCAGGAAGCCCTTTTGGGATGCCCCTCAGTTAGGGGGTGTTTCACAAATGGAACTCTATTTCCTGTTTAGTACACTACTTTTGACCAAAGCACTATGCGGGCCCTGGCCAAAAGTAGTGTACTACATAGGGAATAGGGGGTCATTCGGGAAACAGTAGGGGGGGGTCTCTCAGACCAAGGCTAAACCACCACAGTCGGGGAGTCTCTCAGACCAAGGCTAAACCACCACAGTCGGGGAGTCTCTCAGGCCAAGGCTAAACCACCACAGATTTGTCATCTCAGACCAAGGCTAAACCACCACAGATATCTCATCTCAGACCAAGGCTAAACCACCACAGATATCTCATCTCAGACCAAGGCTAAACCACCACAGATATGTCACTAGGTATCTGGCCCGCTTAGGGAAACTAGAATCTGCCCCGCTTAGTGAAACTAGGTATATGCCCCGCTTAGTGAACCTGGGTATCTGCCCCGCTTAGTGAACCTGGGTATCTGCCCCGCTTAGTGAACCTAGGTATCTGCCCCGCTTAGGGAACCTAGAATAGCGTCCTGTCCAGGGGTGGTACTGAGGAGATAGATAGATAGACTAGCGTCCTGTCCAGGGGTGGTACTGAGGAGATAGATAGATAGACTAGCGTCCTGTCCAGGGGTGGTACTGAGGAGATAGATAGATAGACTAGCGTCCTGTCCAGGGGTGGTACTGAGGAGATAGATAGATAGACTAGCGTCCTGTCCAGGGGTGGTACTGAGGAGATAGATAGATAGACTAGCGTCCCGTCCAGGGGTGGTACTGAGGAGATAGATAGATAGACTAGCGTCCCGTCCAGGGGTGGTACTGAGAGATAGTTAGACTAGCGTCCTGTCCAGGGAGTGTACTAGTACATCAAGCTTCCACATGCTGCAGAAACAGGAGATGGGCAAATGCCCTATGAGCTGTTTTGGCTCAGACAAGGCTTACTTATGCTTCCAATACAAGGCTTACTTATTCTTCCATTACAAGGCTTACTTATGCTTCCAATACAAGGCTTCCAATACAAGGCTAACGTATGCTTCCAATACAAGGTTTACTTATGCTTCCAATGCAAAGCTTACTTATGCTTCCAATACAAGGGTTACTTATGCTTCCAATACAAGGCTTGCTTATTCTTCCATTACAAGGCTTGCTTATGCTTCCAATACAAGGCTTACTTATGCTTCCAATACAAGGCTTACTTATGCTTCCAATACAAGGCTTACTTATGCTTCCAATACAAGGCTTACTTATGCTTCCAATACAAGGCTAACGTATGCTTACAATACAAGGCTTACTTATGCTTCCAATACAAGGCTTACTTATGCTTCCAATACAAGGCTTACTTATGCTTCCAATACAGAAAGTAATATATTAATGATAGATGTATCATACACTGTAGAGTAGTGCAGAAAGCTATGAGCAGATGGACGTGTTTCTTGCCTGTTCACTGTGACTGGTGTTGGTTCTGGCCCTGTAGTACTGAGTGTGTTGGCTCATTTTAAACAGTCCACAGCGGACCAGACAGGCAGTTTGTTGGTTCATTGAGACCAGGCCAATGGCTCTCCATTAACGTGTGTGTTGTCTCAGTGAGTCAGACCAGTGCCAGGGCACACCTCCAGAAGAGACTGCTGCAGTGGGTTCATGTTACAACTCGAGGTTTCTACAGGACCTGTGTGTTCAGAGCTTCACATTGTTGGTTCAACACAAATAGAACCGACACAGCTCTTTCTAGCTCTGGAGGTGGCAGCTGTGTGTGTGTGTGTGTGTGGTTAAGTGTATGTCTATGTGAGTGTGTGCTAAGGTGCGGAGAATCAGAGCAAGTGGTCAGTCCTGTTCAGGTGGTCAGTCCAGAATTTTTACTCTGTCTATCAGGGCTCCTGAGTGGCGCAGCGGTCTAAGGTACTGCATCTCAGTGCAAGAGGCGTCACTACAGACACCCTGGTTTGTATCCAGGCTGTATCACAACCGGCCGTGATTGGGAGTCCCATAGGGCGGCCCACAATTGGCCCAGCGTCGTCCGGTTTAGGATTTGGCCGGTGTAGGCCGTCATTGTAAATAAGAATTTGTTCTTAACTGACTTGCCACGTTAAATAAAACTCATCATGTCTGAACCTTTCTGTAGGATGTGTTTGCCTAACTTTTATTGGGTCCCAAATGGCACCCTATTCTCTAGTGTACCAGTTTTCACCAGAGCCCTATGGGCCCTGGTCAGAAGTAGAACACTATAAAGGGAATAGGTTGCCATTTGGGACTCACTCCATGCCTGTTTCTTAATCTGTGTCATAATGTTGGTGTGTGTGATGTAGGATCACAACGACGGCTGCCTGTATGATGGACCTGAGGAGGTACCCGCTGGACGAACAGAACTGTACTCTGGAGATAGAGAGCTGTGAGTAAACTAAAAATCTAACCAAATCAAATGTTATTGGTCACATACACATATTTAGCAGATGTTATTGCCAGTGTAGGGAAATGCTGTAGTGTTCCTAGCTCCAACAGTGCAGTAGTATCTAACAATACACACAGATCAAATAGTAACAGAATGGAATTAAGAAATGTATCAATATCGGAGTCTGGAGTATAAATATATTTATGTGATGGGATGTATAGACATTATGGACAGTATGTGGATCTGTAGAATATGTAGGATAGAATAGTATATTTCCAGCTGTAGTTGAATAGGATGGCATTGACTACAATACAGTATATACATATGAAATGAGTAAAACAGTATGTAAACATTATTAAAGTGACCAGTGATTCCATGTCTATGTACAGTACATAAGGCAATACAAGGCTAAGGTGCAGGGTTGAGTAACCGGGTGGTAGCCGGCTAGTGACAGTGACTAATTTCAGGGCAGGCTACTGGGTGGAGGCCAGTGACTTTATAATGGCGCCGGAAGGGATGGCTGCCATTTTATGGGCTCCTGACCAACTGTGCTATTTTGTTCGTTTTTTAATTGTTTGTAACTTATTTTATACATAATGTTGCTGCTACCGTCTCTTATGACCGAAAAAAGATTCTGGATATCAGAACAGCGATTACTCACCTCGAACTGGATGAAGATTTTTTCTTTAATGAGTCCGACGCAAAGGATATACTGCTTTGTCAAGATAAGGCCCAAATCGTCGTCATCAGCGTGAAGAAAAGATGGAGGAAAATGTGGAGGAGGGCGTGTGTCTATTTGTCAATAACTGCTGGTGCGCGATGTCTAATATTAAAGTCTTGAGGTATTGCTCGCCTGAGGTAGAGTACCTCATGATAAGCTGTAGACCACACTATCTACCAAGAGAGTTCTCATCTGTATTATTCATAGCCGTCTATTTACCACCACAGACCGATTCTGGCACAAAGACCGCACTCAACCAACTCTATAATGCCCTAAGCAAAGAAGAAAATGCTCATCCAGATGTGGCACTCCTAGTGGCCGGGGAATTTAATGCAGGGAAACTTAAATCCATTTTACCTAATTTCTACCAGCATGTCACGTGCACCTAGAGGGGAAAAAACTCTAGACCACCTTTACTCCACACACAGAGACGCATACAAAACTCTCCCTCGACCTCCATTTGGCAAATCTGACTATAATTCTATCCTCCTGATTCCTGCTTACAAGCAAAAACTAAAGTAGGAACTACCAGTGACTCGCTCAATACGGAAGTGGTCAGATGACGGGGATGCTACGCTACAGGACTGTTTTGCTAGCACAGACTGGAATATGTTCCCAGATCCATCCAATGGCATGACAGTCATGGCTTCATCAATAAGTGCATCGACAACGTCGTCCCCACAGTGACCGTACGTACATTTCCCAACCAGAAGCCATGGATTACAGGCAACATCCACACCAAGCTAAAGGCTAGAGCGGCAGATAGCCTAGTGGTTAGAGCGTTGGGCCAGTAACCGAAAGTTTGCTGAATTGAATCCCCGAGCTGACAATTTAAAATCTGTCATTCTGCCCCTGAACAAGGCAGTTAACCCACTGTTCCCCGGGCGCCGAAGACGTGGATGTCAATTAAGGCGGCTCCCCGCACCTCTCTGATTCAGAGGGGTTGGGTTAAATGCGGAAGACACATTTCAGTTGAAGGTATCCCCCTTTCCCCTTTTAGTGTTGCCGCTTTCAAGGAGCAGGACACTAATCCGGACGCTTATAAGAAATCCCGCTATGCCCTCAGACGAATCATCAAACAGGCAAAACGCCAATACAGGACTATTATGGGCTACAAAGGGAAACCCAGTCGCGAGCTGCCCAGTGATGCGAGCCTACCAGACTAGCTAAATGCCTTTTATGCTCGCTTTGAGGCAAGCAACACTGAAGCATGTATGAGAGCACCAGCTGTTCCGGACAACGGTGTGATCACACTCTCCGTAGCTGATGTGAGCAAGACCTTTAAATAGGTCAACATTCACAAAGCTGCGGGGCCAGACGGATTACCAGGACGTGTACTCAAAGCATGCATGGACCAACTGGCAAGTGTCTTCACTGACATTTTCAACCTCGCCCTGACCGAGTCTGTAATATCTACATATTTCGAACAGACCACCATATTCCCTGTGCCCGAGAAAGCGAAGGTAACCTGCCTAAATGATTACCGCCCCGTAGAACTCACATCGGTAGCCATGAGGTGCTTTGAAAGGCTGGTCATGGCTCACATCAACACCATCATGCCAGAAACCCTAGATCCACTCCATTCGCATCACCGACCCAACAGATCCACAGATCTCAATCGCACTCCACACTGCCCTTTCCCACCTGGACAAAATTAACACCTATGTGAGAATGCTGTTCATTGACTACAGCTCAGTGTTTATCCCCATAGTGCCCACAAAACTCATCACTAAGTTAAGGAACCTGGGACTAAACCTCTGCAACTGGGTCCTGGACAAGCACGACTCCAACACCATCATTAAGTTTGCTGACGACACAACAGTGGTAGGCCTGATCACCGACAACGACGAGACGGAGGAGGTCAGAGACCTGGCAGTGTGGTGCCAGGATAACAACTTCTCCCTCAACTTGAACAAGACAAAGCAGCTGATCGTGGACTATAGGAAAAGGAGGGCTGAACAGGCCCCTATTAACATCGACGGGGCTGTAGTGGAGCGGTCCGAGAGTTTCAGGTTCCTTGGTGTCCACATCACCAACAAACTATCATGGTCCAAACACACCAAGACAGTCGTGAAGAGGGCACGACAACACCTTTTCCCCCTCAGGAAAGATTTGGCATGGGTCCCCAGATCTTCAAAAAGTTCTACAGATGCTCCATCGAGAGCATCCTGACCGGTTGCATCACCGCCTGGTATGGCAACTGCTCGGCATCTGACCGTAAGGCGCTACAGAGGGTAGTGCGTAAGGCCCAGTACCTCACTGGGACCAAGCTTCCTGCCATCCAGGACCTCTATACCAGGCGGTGTCAGAGGAAAGCCCAAGAAATTGTCAAAGACTCCAGTCACCCAAGCCATAGACTGTTCTCTCTGCTTCCACACGGCAAGCGGTACTGGAGCGCCAAATCTAGGACCAAAAGGCTCCTTTACAGCTTCTACCCCCGAGCCATAAGACAGCTGAATAATTAATAAAATGCCCACCAAGACTATTTACATTGACCCCCCTGTTTATTATCTATTCAAAGTCACTTTACCTTGACTAACCTGTATCCCCGCACATTGACTCGGTACCGGTACCCCCCCTGTATATAGCCTACATTTATTTTGTTACTCATTTCTTTATACTTTTTTTCTCTTTAGTTTATTAAGTAAATATTTTCTTAACTCTGTCTTGAACTGCATTGATGGTTAAGAGCTTGTCAGTCAGCATTTCACTGTAAGGTCTACACCTGTTGTATTTGGCGCATGTGACAAATATACAGTGGGGAAAAGAAGTATTTAGTCAGCCACCAATTGTGCAGGTTCTCTCACTTAAAAAGATGAGAGAGGCCTGTAATTTTCATCATAGGTACACTTCAACTATGACAGACAAAATGAGGAAAACAATTCCAGAAAATCACATTGTAGGATTTTTAATGAATTTATTTGCAAATTATGGTGGAAAATAAGTATTTGGTCACATACAAACAAGCAAGATTTCTGGCTCTCACAGACCTGTAACTTCTTCTTTAAGAGGCTCCTCTGTCCTCCACTCATTACCTGTATTAATGGCACCTGTTTGAACTTGTTATCAGTATAAAAGACACCTGTCCACAACCTCAAACAGTCACACTCCAAACTCCACTATGGCCAAGACCAAAGAGCTGTCAAAGGACACCAGAAACAAAATTGTAGACCTGCACCAGGTTGGGAAGACTGAATCTGCAATAGGTAAGCAGCTTGGTTTGAAGAAATCAACTGTGGGAGCAATTATTAGGAAATGGAAGACATACAAGACCACTGATAATCTTCCTCAATCTGGGGCTCCACGCAAGATCTCACCCCGTGGGGTCAAAATGATCACAAGAACAGTGAGCAAAAATCCCAGAACCACACGGGGGGAGCTAGTGAATGACCTGCAGAGAGCTGGGACCAAAGTAACAAAGCCTACCATCAGTAACACACTACGCCGCCAGGGACTCAAATCCTGCAGTGCCAGACGTGTCCCCCTGCTTAAGCCAGTACATGTTCAGGCTCGTCTAAAGTTTGCTAGAGAGCATGTGGATGATCCAGATGAGGATTGGGAGAATGTCAGATGAAACCAAAATATAACTTTTTGGTAAAAACTCAACTTGTCGTGTTTGGAGGACAAAGAATGCTGAGTTGCATCCAAAGAACACCATACCTACTGTGAAGCATGGGGGTGGAAACATCATGCTTTGGGGCTGTTTTTCTGCAAAGGGACCAGGACGACTGATCCGTGTAAAGGAAAGAATGAATGGGGCCATGTATCGTGAGATTTTGAGTGAAAACCTCCTTCCATCAGCAAGGGCATTGAAGATGAAACGTGGCTGGGTCTTTCAGCATGACAATGATCCCAAACACACTGCCCGAACGAAGGAGTGGCCGTGAAGCATTTCAAGGTCCTGGAGTGGCCTAGCCAGTCTCCAGATCTCAACCCCATAGAAAATCTTTGGAGGGAGTTGAAAGTCCGTGTTGCCCAGCGACAGCCCCAAAACATCACTGCTCTAGAGGAGATCTGCATGGAGGAATGGGCCAAAATACCAGCAACAGTGTGTGAAAACCTTGTGAAGACTTACAGAAAACGTTTGACCTCTGTCATTGCCAACAAAGGGTATATAACAAAGTATTGAGATAAACTTTTGTTATTGACCAAATACTTATTTTCCACCATAATTTGCAAATAAATTCATAAAAAATCCTACAATGTGATTTTCTGGATTTCTTTTCCTCATTTTGTCTGTCATAGTTGAAGTGTACCTATGATGAAAATTACAAGCCTCTCTCATCTTTTTAAGTGAGAGAACTTGCACAATTGGTGGCTGACTAAATACTTTTTTCCCCCACTGTAATTAGATTTGATTTGATGGCTATTTAACAGTCTGAGATAGGTGTTTTTCAGTTTCTCGGTCCCAGCTTTGATGCACCTGTACTGACCTCGCCTTCTGGATGGTAGCGGAGTGAACAGGCCTTTTCTCGGGTGGCTGAGGTCCTTTTCTCGGTTGGCTGAGGTCCTTGATGATCTTTTTGCCCTTCCTGTGACATCCGGTGATGTAGGTGTCCTGAAGGGCAGGTAGTGTGCCCCCGGTGATGCGTTGGGCAGACTGCACCACCCTCTGGAGAGCCCTGAGTTTGCGGGCGGTGCAATTGCCATACCAGGCGGTGATAGAGAGTCCTCTCAAGAGGGAACCATCAAGAAGTTTGACAAAGACAGATGGAGAGAGAGAGCGATATGGAGAGGGAGAGAGAGAGCGATATGGAGAGAGAGAGAGAGCGATATGGAGAGAGAGAGAGAGCGATATGGAGAGAGAGAGAGAGAGAGCGATATGGAGAGAGAGAGAGAGCGATATGGAGAGAGAGAGAGAGAGATATGGAGAGAGAGAGAGAGAGAGAGAGAGAGCGATGGAGAGAGAGAGCGATATGGAGAGAGAGAGAGAGAGAGCGATGGAGAGAGAGAGAGAGAGAGAGCGATGGAGAGGGAGAGAGAGCGATGGAGAGGGAGAGAGAGCGATGGAGAGGGAGAGAGAGCGATGGAGAGAGCGATGGAGACCGAGAGAGAGAGAGCGATGGAGAGGGAGAGAGAGAGAGCGATGGAGAGGGAGAGAGAGAGGGAGAGAGAGCGATGGAGAGAGAGAGAGAAAGAGCGACGGAGAGAGAGAGAGAGAGCGACGGAGAGAGCGACGGAGAGAGCGACGGAGAGAGAAAGAGCGACGGAGAGAGCGAGAGAGAGCGAGCAACGGAGAGAGCGAGAGAGAGCGAGCGATGGAGAGAGAGCGATGGAGAGGGAGAGAGAGAGATGGAGCGAGCGATGGAGAGGGAGAGAGAGCGATGGAGCGAGCGATGGAGAGAGAGAGAGAGCGAGCGATGGAGAGAGAAAGAGCGACGGAGAGAGAGAGGGAGTGGACTCTGTACTCTGATCCATGATGTCTCCTAACTCATCAGTACATGTCTCCCCATAAAACTGCTGAAAGTCACTTATGAACAGCCATAAACAGCGTATCTGTCAGGTTGTGTCCAAAATGGCACCCTGTTCCCTATATAGACCAGAGCCCTATTCCCTATATAGTGCACTACTTTAGACCAGAGCCCTATTCCCTATATAGTGCACTACTTTAGACCAGGGCCCTATTTCCTATATAGTGCACTACTTTCGACCAGATTCCTATTCCCTATATAGTGCACTACTTTAAACCAGAGCCCTATTCCCTCTATAGTGCACTACTTTAGACTTGGAATAGGGTGTCATTGGGGACACAAACACGTTGTCAGCTAGACATCAGCCTCATGTAACTATCTATTACCCACGAGCCTCTGCTCTCTCTGTGATTCACAGGACTTCATTATATTCTGTCATCACGAGCCGCTAATGCTAATGGATGAGTCATCATAATGTGCAAACTAAATGAATGACACGGCCAGTGTAAGTTAGTGCTGTAGTGTGTTGGCTTGGGTTACATAACCTGTATTTTACTTTCATTCTCACGTATTTAGTAGTTCACTGGATTCAATAGCGGGGATTAACTACAATACATATTTTCTCAAGTGTCAGACTCACATCGTTAACTAGATTCAACTAACTGATAGGATCTCTATTATGTTGAATAATGAACTGAGTACGGCGCGTGCCTGTGTGTTTCTGTGTTTTTAGATGGCTACACCACAGATGACATAGAGTTCTACTGGAAAGGGGATGCTGTGACAGGAGTGACCCGCATCGAGCTGCCTCAGTTCTCCATAATGGACTACAGACTGGTTTCCAGAAATGTGGTATTTTCCACAGGTACAGTAACAGCCATAGAGTGCCATGATTAGGGTTGCTTTTCCAGGAATTTAGGTTTGACGATTCCCGGAATCAGGAGGGAATCTAGAATCCTCCAACTAGGATTTCTGGAAAACCTGGGAATTTTGGGAAAGTTACTGTCATTTTGCAACACCTATCATGATCATATTATACAGTCCCCATGTTTGGTATCATTATCAAAAGAACTGGTGCACTCTTTTGTGATTCGTTTTTTGGTTTGTTTGTTAGAGAAACCAGACCAACACCCTCTGATAAAGTTTCCATTGATTCCAAAAATGGAATCCATACTAAATCTTGCAGTATTCCTTTAAATGAACATGCTGGTGTCTTGTGGAGACCATGAGGAAGCTTTAACATGTCTGGTGGAGACCATGAGGAAGCTTCAACATGTCTGGTGGAGACCATGAGGAAGCTTTAACATGTCTGGTGGAGACCATGAGGAAGCTTTAACATGTCTGGTGGAGACCATGAGGAAGCTTTAACATGTCTGGTGGAGACCGTGAGGAAGCTTTAACATGTCTGGTGGAGACCGTGAGGAAGCTTTAACATGTCTGGTGGAGACCATGAGGAAGCTTTAACATGTCTGGTGGAAACTATGAGGAAGCTTTAACATGTCTGGTGGAGACCGTGAGGAAGCTTTAACATGTCTGGTGGAGACCATGAGGAAGCTTTAACATGTCTGGTGGAAACTATGAGGAAGCTTTAACATGTCTGGTGGAGACCGTGAGGAAGCTTTAACATGTCTGGTGGAGACCGTGAGGAAGCTTTAACATGTCTGGTGGAGACCGTGAGGAAGCTTTAACATGTCTGGTGGAGACCGTGAGGAAGCTTTAACATGTCTGGTGGAGACCATGAGGAAGCTTTAACATGTCTGGTGGAGACCATGAGGAAGCTTTAACATGTCTGGTGGAGACCATGAGGAAGCTTTAACATGTCTGGTGGAGACCATGAGGAAGCTTTAACATGTCTGGTGGAGACCATGAGGAAGCTTTAACATGTCTGGTGGAGACCATGAGGAAGCTTTAACATGTCTGGTGGAGACCGTGAGGAAGCTTTAACATGTCTGGTGGAGACCGTGAGGAAGCTTTAACATCTCTGGTGGAGACCGTGAGGAAGCTTTAACATGTCTGGTGGAGACCGTGAGGAAGCTTTAACATGTCTGGTGGAGACCGTGAGGAAGCTTTAACATGTCTGTCGGTGGAGACTATACCCTACTGTTTTCTATGAGTATTACTGAAGTTATACCCTACTGTCTACTATATTACTGAAACTATAGTCTACTGTCTACTCTATTACTGAAACTATAGTCTACTGTCTACTCTATTACTGAAGCTATAGTCTACTGTCTACTCTATTACTGAAACTATAGTCTACTGTCTACTCTATTACTGAAGCTATAGTCTACTGTCTACTCTATTACTGAAGCTATAGTCTACTGTCTACTCTATTACTGAAGCTATACCCTACTGTCTACCATATTACTGAAGCTATACCCTACTGTCTACTCTATTACTGAAACTATAGTCTACTGTCTACTCTATTACTGAAGTTATACCCTACTGTCTACTCTATTACTGAAGCTATAGCCTACTGTCTACTCTATTACTGAAGTTATACCCTACTGTCTACTCTATTACTGAAACTATAGTCTACTGTCTACTCTATTACTGAAGCTATACCCTACTGTCTACTCTATTACTGAAGTTATACCCTACTGTCTACTCTATTACTGAAGCTATAGTCTACTGTCTACTCTATTACTGAAGCTATAGCCTACTGTCTACTCTATTACTGAAGATATAGCCTACTGTCTACTCTATTACTGAAGCTATACCCTACTGTCTACTCTATTACTGAAGTTATACCCTACTGTCTACTCTATTACTGAAACTATAGTCTACTGTCTACTCTATTACTGAAGCTATTGCCTACTGTCTACCATATTACTGAAGTTATACCCTACAAATCATTTGGAGTTTGGTCCAGATTTGCTTGTTACCATGGTGACAAACTCATCCATGCTGTCGTTGCTATGGGAACGTGAAACAAGCCACGACATAAGATAGGTCTATCACTGTGTTTGTGTCGCTTGAGCTAAGCAGCAGCACTGTCACTTTTTCCGTTCTCTCCAACATGACTATGCTGTGTTCCTACAGCTGTTGCGCCTTCTTCTTTAACCTTGTTGTATTGTGTTCCTCTAGACAGGTTCCTACCCAACACCGTCTCTAGTTAGTACAGTATAGTCCAGTCCGTCTTGAAATAAGACGCAACATTGTTTTCCTACAGGTGCCTACCCACGTCTGTCTCTGAGCTTCAAGCTAAAGAGGAACATCAGCTACTTCATCCTGCAGACCTACATGCCCTCCATCCTGATCACTATCCTGTCCTGGGTCTCCTTCTGGATCAACTACGACGCCTCCGCTGCCAGAGTGGCTTTAGGTACAGCCCTTTAAAACTGACCTCTGATCTGGAGAGAGAGAGCGACGGGGATAGTGTGACTGTCCCCTCTGAGCCAGTGCATTGGGACACAGAGTGCGAGGGGGTGCTGTGGGGTTATTTAAGATACTCTGTGAAGAGGTGGGGTTTCAGATGTTTTAGGAACAAGGGCAGGGACTCTGCTGTCCTAGCGTCCAGGGGGAACCTGGTTCCAGAACGAAGAGCTTGGGTTGGGGGGTGTAGGGTTTGAGCAGAGCCTGAAGGTAGGGAGGGACAGTTCCTCTTGCCAGGTTCTTTACACTCTGGGAGGACAACGCTGTGGAGTTATCAACTGTGATGGCCAGGTCTTTGAACGGGCAGGCCTTCCCCGGGAGGTCGATATTGACCTTGACGTGGTGGACCGACATCCAAGATGAGATATCTGCCAGGCACGCAGAGATGCATGTCGCCACCTGGGCGTCAGAGGGGGGAAGGAGAAAAGTAGTTGAGTGACATCTGTATAGCAAATATAGGAGAGACCATGTGAGGACATGACCGAGCTGAGTGACTTGGTCTATAGAGAGGAGAGGTCCATCCTCATAGCAGTGATAGGAGAGACCATGTGAGGATATGACAGAGATGAGTGACTTGGTCTATAGAGAGGAGAGGTCCATCCTCATAGCAGTGACAGGAGAGACCATGTGAGGATATGACAGAGATGAGTGACTTGGTCTATAGAGAGGAGAGGTCCATCCTCATAGCAGTGATCGGAGAGACCATGTGAGGATATGACAGAGCTGAGTGACTTGGTCTATAGAGAGGAGAGGTCCATCCTCATAGCAGTGATAGGAGAGACCATGTGAGGATATGACAGAGCTGAGTGACTTGGTCTATAGAGAGAAGAGGAGAGGTCCATCCTCATAGCAGTGATAGGAGAGACCGTGTGAGGATATGACAGAGCTGAGTGACTTGGTCTATAGAGAGGAGAGGAGAGATCCATATAGCACACAGCTCATTATACATATCTATAATCACCAGGATCTAACCCCCTAGGGACTGTGTCGGTGTTTGTGTAATCTGTGCAATCAACACAGTTATATTGTATCTACCTTTCATTTCATATTTAAGACTGAGTGGAGTTACAAACAGACCATCTACAAAGAAAATTGTATTGGACTCGCGGTAGTGTCGTGGAAAAAATGATCTTCAAATTATGACACTCAAAGAAGAAACTTGTGAATTCAATAAGACCTTTAATTCAGAGTAATTAAAGGCCGAGCTGACCCGTGAAAACAGCTAGCTCTGTATAGCAGAGCACAGCCTTTATAGTGTTTCATCCTTACATTAAATACATAGACCCCTCCCAAAGCTTACAGCTTCCCATATGTCCTTTTTCTATAGGTTCATTGTTTCATTGTCTTCTGACATCCTGTTTTTCCTCAGATCTGTTCATCAGTTTTGGCCTTGGCCATTTTCCTGAGCTCATCAGATATTCTGTTTTAATAAGTCTGATACATTATATATGTCTTTCTGTCTTACTACTTCAAAGTGATCAATCAGAATACTGAAAATGTAATAATCGTAGTGAGTTAATCTCCCACAGTA
The DNA here is from genome assembly GCA_030435695.1 of Brachymystax lenok tsinlingensis. Lineage (NCBI taxonomy): Eukaryota > Metazoa > Chordata > Actinopteri > Salmoniformes > Salmonidae > Brachymystax > Brachymystax lenok. The sequence goes on from CM059793.1 coordinate 1,511,752, forward strand.
GCGCCGTAACACTGGCTAGCGTATTAGCTCGGTTTGGGCCCCCACACCAAAACTAGTTAGCATTGCTAGCTAACGACTCAGAATAATGACCAAACTCACCCCTGGATGTGCCAACAACTGACCCAGAAAATCACTGAATTGGAGGGTAGAGTGTCTATTCTTCATCAGATTAAAGAAGATGAACAGCTGATTGACTCTTTGCTAAAGTCCTCCAAAAATGTGGTGAACGAAAAAAGCCATGGCGTGTCACCACGGGCCTCGGAAGAGCCTGCAGCTGTGAGACATACTTGGATCCCGCTAGAGGAGCCTTGGCCATTACCGGAAGCTATTCTCAGGCACCCGGTCTGCTCCACCTCAGGAGCAATGGATTGAGGCTGGGAGGATGTACAGTATGTGACTGCTACAGTATATATGAGGCTGGGAGGATGTGTACAGTATGTGACTGCTACAGTATATATGAGACTGGGAGGATGTGTACAGTATGTGACTGCTACAGTATATATGAGACTGGGAGGATGTGTACAGTATGTGACTGCTACAGTATATATGAGACTGGGAGGATGTGTACAGTATGTGACTGCTACAGTATATATGAGACTGGGAGGATGTGTACAGTATGTGACTGCTACAGTATATATATGAGACTGGGAGGATGTGTACAGTATGTGACTGCTACAGTATATATGAGACTGGGAGGATGTGTACAGTATGTGACTGCTACAGTATATATGAGACTGGGAGGATGTGTACAGTATGTGACTGCTACAGTATATATGAGACTGGGAGGATGTGTACAGTATGTGACTGCTACAGTATATATGAGACTGGGAGGATGTGTACAGTATGTGACTGCTACAGTATATATGAGACTGGGAGGATGTGTACAGTATGTGACTGCTACAGTATATATGAGACTGGGAGGATGTGTACAGTATGTGACTGCTACAGTATATATGAGACTGGGAGGATGTGTACAGTATGTGACTGCTACAGTATATATGAGACTGGGAGGATGTGTACAGTATGTGACTGCTACAGTATATATGAGACTGGGAGGATGTGTACAGTATGTGACTGCTACAGTATATATGAGACTGGGAGGATGTGTACAGTATGTGACTGCTACAGTATATATGAGGCTGGGAGGATGTGTACAGTATGTGACTGCTACAGTATATATGAGACTGGGAGGATGTGTACAGTATGTGACTGCTACAGTATATATGAGACTGGGAGGATGTGTACAGTATGTGACTGCTACAGTATATATGAGACTGGGAGGATGTGTACAGTATGTGACTGCTACAGTATATATGAGACTGGGAGGATGTGTACAGTATGTGACTGCTACAGTATATATGAGACTGGGAGGATGTGTACAGTATGTGACTGCTACAGTATATATGAGACTGGGAGGATGTGTACAGTATGTGACTGCTACAGTATATATGAGACTGGGAGGATGTGTACAGTATGTGACTGCTACAGTATATATGAGACTGGGAGGATGTGTACAGTATGTGACTGCTACAGTATATATGAGACTGGGAGGATGTGTACAGTATGTGACTGCTACAGTATATATGAGACTGGGAGGATGTGTACAGTATGTGACTGCTACAGTATATATGAGACTGGGAGGATGTGTACAGTATGTGACTGCTACAGTATATATGAGACTGGGAGGATGTGTACAGTATGTGACTGCTACAGTATATATGAGACTGGGAGGATGTGTACAGTATGTGACTGCTACAGTATATATGAGACTGGGAGGATGTGTACAGTATGTGACTGCTACAGTATATATGAGACTGGGAGGATGTGTACAGTATGTGACTGCTACAGTATATATGAGACTGGGAGGATGTGTACAGTATGTGACTGCTACAGTATATATGAGACTGGGAGGATGTGTACAGTATGTGACTGCTACAGTATATATGAGACTGGGAGGATGTGTACAGTATGTGACTGCTACAGTATATATGAGACTGGGAGGATGTGTACAGTATGTGACTGCTACAGTATATATGAGACTGGGAGGATGTGTACAGTATGTGACTGCTACAGTATATATGAGACTGGGAGGATGTGTACAGTATGTGACTGCTACAGTATATATGAGACTGGGAGGATGTGTACAGTATGTGACTGCTACAGTATATATGAGGCTGGGAGGATGTGTACAGTATGTGACTGCTACAGTATATATGAGACTGGGAGGATGTGTACAGTATGTGACTGCTACAGTATATATGAGACTGGGAGGATGTGTACAGTATGTGACTGCTACAGTATATATGAGACTGGGAGGATGTGTACAGTATGTGACTGCTACAGTATATATGAGACTGGGAGGATGTGTACAGTATGTTACTGCTACAGTATATATGAGGCTGGGAGGATGTGTACAGTATGTGACTGCTACAAGTATATATGAGACTGGGAGGATGTGTACAGTATGTGACTGCTACAGTATATATGAGACTGGGAGGATGTGTACAGTATGTGACTGCTACAGTATATATGAGACTGGGAGGATGTACAGTATGTGACAGCTACAGTATATATGAGACTGGGAGGATGTACAGTATGTGACTGCTACAGTATATATGAGACTGGGAGGATGTGTACAGTATGTGACCGCTACAGTATATATGAGGCTGGGAGGATGTGTACAGTATGTGACTGCTACAGTATATATGAGACTGGGAGGATGTGTACAGTATGTGACTGCTACAGTATATATGAGACTGGGAGGATGTGTACAGTATGTGACTGCTACAGTATATATGAGACTGGGAGGATGTGTACAGTATGTGACTGCTACAGTATATATGAGACTGGGAGGATGTGTACAGTATGTGACTGCTACAGTATATATGAGACTGGGAGGTGGGAGGCAGTTTATCTTTGTCCCAAGCCGGGGACTCTAGGCTACTGCATGACTTTCAATTATATTATCAATTTATTTTGTTTAACAATAAGCCTCAAAGGGTCAGAAATAGCTTTTCATGGATGCTATTACTCTCAGAGTTACTGTTAGTTCAGTTTGTGTTATGTCCTCTATGTTGACTTGGTGTGAATAGATCATTCTAATTCTTAAGCTGAAGTTTGATTACCTTATTAAATTACTATAATGACTGGCCAACCAAATAATACACTTTACTTCACTACCTGGGATGTAGAAGGGCTCAACCCTGTTAAGTGATATAAAATCTTTGCTCGCCTTAATTGAAGGCTCTACTTAGAACCCACTTGTGTAAATACGATTTTTTCCACATAAATATAATCTGGGTATTGGCCGTCTATACTGACAAAAGTGTATTAGATTAGTTTTTGTCAATAAAGCCCAATATCCCAAAGAGGTACAGTTAATCAGATGAAATAACAGATCTTATAGGTGTGCTAACTCCGGCTCTTGTGCCGTGATGTTTCAAACCAAGGAACCTTTTTTCCGCTCCAGGTATCACCACGGTGCTCACCTTGACCACCATCAACACCCACCTGAGAGAGACTCTTCCTAAGATCCCCTACGTCAAGGCCATAGACATGTACCTGATGGGCTGCTTTGTGTTCGTCTTCCTGGCCCTGCTGGAGTACGCCTTTGTCAACTATATATTCTTCGGACGAGGCCATCGGATGCAGAAGGAGTTGGCAGAGAAGGTCAACAACGACAGGGCGGCCAAGTTCGACTGCAACAGGGTAACGTTTACCCCCTCAGAAGTGGTCAGTAGGCTACTTATTATTCTTCTTCTGCTGTAATTGGACATCTTGGATTGTTAACTGTGGGTCACTGTTTATCTACAGTACCTTTTCAGTCACTTATCATAACAACAGACAGAGATTGAGACTTATCATAACGACGGACAGAGATTGAGACTTATCATAACGACGGACAGAGATTGAGACTTATCATAACAGACGACAGAGATTGAGACTTATCATAACGACGGACAGAGATGGAGACTTATCATAACGACGGACAGAGATGGAGACTTATCATAACGACGGACAGAGATGGAGACTTATCATAACGACGGACAGAGATGGAGACTTATCATAACGACGGACAGAGATGGAGACTTATCATAACGACGGACAGAGATGGAGACTTATCATAACGACAGACAGAGATGGAGACTTATCATAACGACGGACAGAGATGGAGACTTATCATAACGACGGACAGAGATGGAGACTTATCATAACGACGGACAGAGATGGAGACTTATCATAACGACGGACAGAGATGGAGACTTATCATAACGACGGACAGAGATGGAGACTTATCATAACGGCGGACAGAGATGGAGACTTATCATAACGGCGGACAGAGATTGAGACTTATCATAACGGCGGACAGAGATTGAGACTTATCATAACGACGGACAGAGATTGAGACTTATCATAACGACGGACAGAGATTGAGACTTATCATAACGACGGACAGAGATGGAGACTTATCATAACGACGGACAGAGATTGAGACTTATCATAACGGCGGACAGAGATTGAGACTTATCATAACGGCGGACAGAGATTGAGACTTATCATAACGACGGACAGAGATTGAGACTTATCATAACGACGGACAGAGATGGAGACTTATCATAACGACGGACAGAGATGGAGACTTATCATAACGACGGACAGAGATGGAGACTTATCATAACGACGGACAGAGATTGAGTCTTATCATAACGACGGACAGAGATGGAGACTTATCATAACGGCGGACAGAGATGGAGACTTATCATAACGACGGACAGAGATTGAGACTAATTGTACTCAACGATATCTTGATTGTTCAAATCAAATGTTATTGGGTCACATGCACCGAATACAACATGTGTAGAATTTACCGTGATTAGCTTACTTACGAACCCATTCCCAACAATGCAGAGTTAAAAAATATTTTCTCAATCAAAACTAAATCAAAACATTGTTATCTTGGGGACTCTTCCCTTTGAGGTCACAGACCTGGAAGCACTAGTACACTATACACAGCATTATGAGGGAGCAGCCCTAGGTGAAAGGATGAAATTGCCACTAAGGTAAACCGACATAAAGCATCATAGAGATGAAAGTAACATTGATAATTCCAGACGTGATTCTTCATGGTAACAGTGGTTAGAGTCAGTTCAGTATTTAGTTCCTATGTTCAGTTATTCTTCTCTAGGAGAGTGCTGTCAAATGGATGGACATCAATCAGATTCACATACAGTGGTAGATTCAGTTACAGCATCTAGGTGTGAATTCCAAATGGCACCCTATTCCCTATATAGTGCACTAGCTGACAAGGTAGAAAATCTGTTGTTCTGCCCCTGAGCCGGGCGCCGAAGACGTGGATGTCGATTAAGGCAGGCCCCCGGCACCTCTCTGATTCAGAGGGGTTGGGTTAAATGCGGAAGACACATTTTAGTTGAATACATTCAGTTGGACAACTGACTAGGCATCCCCTTTCCCTTACTTTTGACCACAGCCCAATGAGCCCTGTTCAAAAGTAGTGCACTATATAGAGACTAGTGTGCCATTTGGGATTCAACATACCTAGTATTCTCCAACATCTTTAACATACCTAGTAATCTCCAACACCTTCAACATACCTAGTATTCGCCAACACCTTCAACATACCTAGTATTCTCCAACACCTTCAACATACCTAGTATTCGCCAACACCTTCAACATACCTAGTATTCTCCAACACCTTCAACATACCTGGTATTCTCCAACACCTTCAACATACCTAGTATTCTCCAACACCTTCAACATACCTAGTATTCGCCAACACCTTCAACATACCTAGTATTCGCCAACACCTTCAACATACCTAGTATTCTCCAACACCTTCAACATACCTAGTATTCTTCAACACCTTCAACATACCTAGTATTCTCCAACATCTTTAACATACCTAGTATTCTCCAACACCTTCAACATACCTAGTATTCGCCAACACCTTCAACATACCTGTCTGAATGTCTGAAACAGTGGTACGGTATTCATTATTGGATGTCTGAAACAGAGGTCCAGTATTCATTATTGGATGTCTGAAACAGTGGTCCAGTATTGATTATTAGATGAATACGGTATTCTTTATTAGGTACGGTATTCATTATTAGATGTCTGAAATAGTGGTCCAGTATTCATTATTAGATGTCTGAAACAAAATTTTCCTGACTGAGTCTGTAATACCAACATGTTTCAAGCAGACCACCATAGTCCCTGTGCCCAAGAACACTAAGGTAACCTGCCTAAATGACTACCGACCCGTAGCACTTACGTCCATAGCTATGAAGTGCTTTGAAAGGCTGGTCATGGCTCACATCAACAGCATTCTCCTAGATACCCTAGACCCAACACAATTTGCATACTGCACCAACAGATCCACAGATGATGCAATCTCTATTTCACTCCACACTGCCCGTTCCCACCTGGACAAAAGGAACACCTACATGAGAATTCTGTTCATTAACTACAGCTCAGCATTCAACACCATAGTGCCCTCAAAGCTCATCACTAAGCTAAGGATCCTGGGACTAACATCTCCCTCTGCAACTGGATCCTGGATTTCCAGACGGGCCGCCCCCAGCTGGTAAGGGTAGGTAACAACACATCCGCCACACTGATCCTCAACACGGGGGCCCCTCAGGGGTGCGTGTGCTCAGTCCACTCCTGTACTCCCCGTTCACCCAAGACTGCGTGGTCAGGTACGACTCCAACACCATCATTAAGTTTGCAGACGACACAACAGTGGAAGGCCTGATCACCGACAACGATGAGACAGCCTATAGGAAGGAGGTCAGAGACCTGGCCGTGCGGTGCCAGGACAACAACCTCTCCCTCAACGTAACCAAGACTAAGGAGATGATTGTGGACTACAGGAAAAGGAGGACCGAGCACGCCCCCATTCTCATCGACGGGGCTGTAGTGGAGCAGGTTGAGAGCTTCAAGTTCCTTGGTGTCCACATCACCAACAAACTAGAACCCCTCCTTAGACACAACAACGACAACATAACAAAGTGTGATGATCTCTACACGGGGGGAAGCCAGGAAGCAGGGAGCCTCAGAGGCCTCTGCATTTGGGTGGGGGAGGCTGTGACGCTCTGCTGTCATTGTTGAGTTCAAGGGGCTGTCATATCTCTCACTTCACACCAAATTGATGTTGCAGACGCAATGCCTGTCCTGTCCTAGCAAGCTTGGTAGCTTAGTAGCCTTACCTTAGCATGAAGTCTGTGTATATAACGAAATATCTACAGATGATTGTCTTTTACTTTTTGGATTCAGAAGTTCGGACTGAACGTTACTCACTCAGTTTTGTGTTGGATGGTATTTCCAGGTAATCTGGTTCAAAATAAGGTTTTAGGTTTGAAATTTAGATTTGGAGTGAAGGTTTTGATGTAGAGGTTTGTATCCAAATAAGTCCTTGTAAAAAATCCAAGTTTATCTAAGTTCAGCCAACTAATTAAATATTTCTGCAGAAAAGTTCAGGAGCCAAAGAGCTCATGACCTCTCTCCTCTCGCTCTCCTCTCCTCTGATAGGTTGACTCTCAGGGCAACATCCTCCTGACAACCCTGGAGATCCACAACGAAGTTGGCGCCGGCAACGAGATCACAACCAGCATCACCGAGACAACCACACGGAACTCCTCCTCCATGATTTGCAACCAATCAGGCCTCCAGTACCGAAAACCGAGCGCTCTGAGTGGCCGGGAGAGAAATGCCCATGCTCACGTGAAGAAGACACGGCTACGCAGGCGGCCCTCTCAACTCAGAATCAAAATCCCCGACCTGACGGACGTGAACTCCATCGATAGATGGTCGCGGGTTTTCTTCCCCTTCACCTTTACCCTCTTCAACTTCATCTACTGGCTTTACTACGTGAACTAGTGGTTCTCAAGCCTCTCCTCAGTCGCCCCCAGCCGTTCCGTTTGAGAACCACTGAACTAAGTAACAGATAGAAGGGAGATTCACTCCTTAAACTTTTCTTCTTCTTGTTTCTCTAAAGAGTAAAGAAACCCATCTGTATTCAGAGGACATATAACTACGCAGTCCATACTGAGTGCAGAGAGACACTAGAACAACACGGAGTTGTGGGGTCTCTTAAACTGTACGTTCAGACAAGCAGAGACAGACACAAAGACCCTTTGTGGAAATACTATCCTTCTGAACTCTTCCTGTATTACACTGAACACACTGAACACTGTATCACAAGTGGGTGATACAGTAAATGGTATGGGGTTTTCAAAAGCATTATTTACAATGATTTATGACAATTATTGTAACTCTACCCCTTATTTTAGTGTGAGAAATTAATTCAGAGTGATAGGATAGTTATCATAGTAGCCCATTATAAACTGAATGGGAAATGAATTCAGTGTGCTATTTATCATAATAGCCCATTATAAACTGAATGGGAAATGAATTCAGTGTGCTATTTATCGTAGTAGCCCATTATAAACTGAATGGGAAATGAATTCAGTGGGCTATTTATCATAATAGCCCATTATAAACTGAATGGGAAATTAATTCAGTGGGCTATTTATCATAATAGCCCATTATAAACTGAATGGGAAATGAATTCAGTGTGCTATTTATCATAATAGCCCATTATAAACTGAATGGGAAATGAATTCAGTGGGCTATTTATCATAATAGCCCATTATAAACTGAATGGGAAATGAATTCAGTGGGCTATTTATCATAATAGCCCATTATAAACTGAATGGGAAATGAATTCAGTGTGCTATTTATCATAATAGCCCATTATAAACTGAATGGGAAATGAATTCAGTGTGCTATTTATCGTAGTAGCCCATTATAAACTGAATGGGAAATGAATTCAGTGGGCTATTTATCATAGTAGCCCATTATAAACTGAATGGGAAATGAATTCAGTGGGCTATTTATCGTAGTAGCCCATTATAAACTGAATGGGAAATGCAATGCACAGCCTTTGAGTTAGGATATGTCTGGTTTGTGTTCCAGTCATGCCTATGTTCTATGAACAGTCAGAACATGATCATGAGCTGTATAGTATAGTCATGAATTGTTATGAATAGTCATACATAGTCATTAACAGTCATGAATGGCCATGAATAGTCATGTATAGTCATGTACTGAATCACTTTTGGATACTAATTCCATATGGCTTGGGTCTGACTATTCTGCAAACGATTCACTTGTTCTTTTGAAGTGCTTAAGTAACCTATATGTGTAATCTTGATCTATATTTCGCTGTGCATTGGAGGCAACGTGATGATGTCAACTGTGATCTCACCAACCCACTCCTCAGTATCGCTGTAGTTCATAGTCACGCTAAACAGCCATACTGCCAAGGCAAAGCATGAAATGGAACCCTAATCATCCATTTCTATTCATAAACGAGACTTCATTCATTTTACATAATCAATCCTAATCATTCACCTTCCCTGAGTGAAATTATGTTTTCTGGTCATAAGAAACCGTATACACGAACGAGTTTGCTGTCACGCAATGCCCAACCAAGGCTTTGATGGTGGGCCTCACGTGTGTTAGCATGCAGTAGGCTCTGACCTTCGCCTGACCTAATCTGTACCCATATCTTTACGAATAGCCTAATCATTTTGAATTATGTTATTTTTTTACAATGTACATAGATACCATATCCATAGAAAACACAACTCGGGTTCTGAATGGAGAAGTTCCATATCACAATACACATTATCTATTGTCATATTGTATTGTTACACATTATTCCTATAAATTTACCTATGATTGGTTTGTAATGTAGCCATACTATTTACCACACATGACTACTACTTCATGTATGTTCCTCAATGAAGTATTGACTAGGAGGTTTATACTGCTGGTTAAACACTATCCTCTCCTTTAACTCTTCCTCAGAGAACTGAGACTAGCGGTTCTGCTGATAAACACTACAACAACATCCCCCTGGTCCAAGACAGACATTACACAGAGAGGGAGTTACTTTTCTCTTTAGAGGCTCTGTATAAGGAATAGGGTGCTGTTTGAGACGCAGACAGACTTTACACTAGACCACCCTGTAGAGTCCAGACCACCCTACAGAGAGTCCAGACCACCCTACAGAGAGTCTAGACCACCCTACAGAGAGTCTAGACCACCCTACAGAGAGTCCAGACCACCCTACAGAGAGTCCAGACCACCCTACAGAGAGTCTAGACCACCCTACAGAGAGTCCAGACCACCCTACAGAGAGTCTAGACCACCCTACAGAGAGTCTAGACCACCCTACAGAGAGTCTAGACCACCCTACAGAGAGTCTAGACCACCCTACAGAGAGTCCAGACCACCCTACAGAGAGTCCAGACCACCCTACAGAGAGTCTAGACCACTCTACAGAGAGTCTCATTTTGAGTATATGATTCCATATTTAGGCTGGTTGGGCTGGGAGAATTTAGTAAGATTGCAGAGAGAGTAAGCATGAAATGGAACCCTAATCATTCATTATTATTCATAAACGAGACTTGCCTTCATTCATTTTACATAATCAATCTTAATCATTTACCTTCCCTGAGTGAGTAGTACATTTAAAACACTTTTGGGCAAATGTTTTAAATGAAACTTGGGGTTTAAAAAAACATGATGAAACAATGTATACAAATGGTTATTTTGTCAACAGTACAAAAATGGTAATAAAGAGAGGTATATTTGAGTCCCCCATGAGTTCTGTGTTTCTACCCTGTACCTGACTATTTATGTCCATCTCTCCCTTAGCAAGGTGAAACAGACCTGCATCCACACATGACGTCAGAATCTTCTGACATTAGAGCAGTACATGTCACCACTTCCGCCGAAGTCGGTGCCTCACCTTGTTCGGGTGGTGTTCGGCGGTCGACGTCACCGGTCGTCTAGCCATCACCGATCCTCTTTTCATTTGCCATTTGTTTTGTCTGTGTTTTCCACACCTGGTTTCAATTCCCTCATTACATGTGTTGTATTTAAACCCTCTGTTTCCCCCCATGTCTTTGTGTGGGATTGTTTATCCTAATGAACATGCATGTACTGGGTACTGAGGTCATCCTAATGAACATGCATTTACTGGGTACTGAGGCCATCCTAATGAACATGCATGTACTGAGGTCATCCTAATGAACATGCATGTACTGGGTACTGAGGTCATCCTAATGAACATGCATTTACTGGGTACTGAGGCCATCCTAATGAACATGCATGTACTGGGTACTGAGGTCATCCTAATGAACATGCATGTACTGGGTACTGAGGCCATCCTAATGAACATGCATGTACTGGGTACTGGGGCCATCCTAATGAACATGCATGTACTGGGTACTGAGGCCATCCTAATGAACATGCATGTACTGGGTACTGGGGCCATCCTAATGAACATGCATGTACTGGGTACTGAGGCCATCCTAATGAACATGCATTAGGGGTAGGGGTAGGGTAGCTCAGGGGTTAGTGTTAGGGGTAGGGTAGCTCAGGGGTTAGGGTTAGGGTAGCTCAGGGTTTGGGGTGGGTAGCTCAGGGGGTAGGGTAGCTCAGGGTTTGGGGTAGGGTAGCTCAGGGGTTAGGGTAGCTCAGGGTGTAGGGGTAGGGTAGCTCAGGGGTTAGGGTTAGGGTAGCTCAGGGGTTAGGGTAGGGTAGCTCAGGGGTTAGGGTAGCTCAGGGGTTAGGGTTAGGGTAGCTCAGGGGTTAAGGTATCTCAGGGTGTAGGGTTAGGGTAGGGTAGCTCAGGGGTTAGGGTTAGGGTAGCTCAGGGTGTAGGGTTAGGGTAGCTCAGGGTGTAGGGTTAGGGTAGCTCAGGGGTTAGGGTAGGGTAGCTCATGGGTTAGGGTTAGGGTAGCTCAGGGTGTAGGGTTAGGGTAGGGTAGCTCAGGGGTTAGGGTTAGGGTAGCTCAGGGTTTAGGGGTAGGGTCGCTCGGGTTAGGGTTAGGGTAGCTCAGGGTGTAGGGGTAGGGTAGCTCAGGGGTTAGGGTAGCTCAGGGTGTAGGGGTAGGGTAGCTCAGGGTGTAGGGGTAGGGTAGCTCAGGGGTTAGGGGTAGGGGTAGCTCAGGGGTTAGGGGTAGGGGTAGGGTAGCTCAGGGGGTAGGGGTAGGGGTAGCTCAGGGGGTAGGGTTAGGGGTAGGGTAGCTCAGGGGGTAGGGTTAGGGCAGCTCAGGGAACTTCAGTTTTACATAGAATCCAATGAAAGGTTGATTGGCGTTCTGCCTATAGAAACATATTAACCATCATGTGGTTTCAGCGTAGTAATAAGACACAGGGTTGTTAATGTGTTTACAGAGGGTAATTCATGTTCATGAGCTATATTAAAAACATAGGACTGGTGACACGGCGTGTGTCCAAAATAGCCAATAGACCATGGCCACTCTAAAATGTGTCTGTAGAAAGATAATGAGTGAGAGCAATAATGTGTTTTCAGCGTAACAATAAGACATCCACAGAGTGGTTCATGTAGATGAGCCAAATGAAAAACAGAAGAGGGGTGACATGGTAATATCATGAGGGTAGCAATATATCACTCTGTAATGTCTGTAATGCACAGAACTGAGTCACATTGACTTCAACAACAATACAATATGTCTGTTGTGTATGTGTCCAGCCCCTAATCTGCAGTGAGTTCAGACAATAATCTGCCCTGTCCAGCCGTTAATCTGCCCTGAATCCAGCACTTAATCTGCCCTGAATCCAGCGCTTAATCTGCCCTGACTCTGCCCTGAATCCAGCCTTTAATCTGCCCTGAATCCAAGCCTTAATCTGCCCTGAATCCAGCCCTTAATCTGCCCTGAATCCAGCCCTTAATCTGCCTTGAATCCAGCCCTTAATCTGCCCTGAATCCAGCCATTAATCTGCCCTGAATCCAGCTCTTAATCTGCATTTAGTCCAGACCTTAATCTGCCCTGAGTCTAGCCCTTAATAAAACCTTAATCCAGCCCTTAATCTGCCCTGAATCCAGCCCTTAATCTGCCCTGAATCCAGCCCTTAATCTGCCCTGAATCCAGCCCTTAATCTGCCCTGAATCCAGCCATTAATCTGCCCTGAATCCAGCTCTTAATCTGCACTTAGTCCAGACCTTAATCTGCCCTGAGTCTAGCCCTTAATAAAACCTTAATCCAGCCATTAATCTGCCCTGAATCCAGCCCTTAATCTGCCCTGAATCCAGCCATTAATCTGCCCAAATTCCAGCCCTTTATCTGCACATAGTCCGGCCCTTAATCTGCCCTGAATCTAGCCGTTAATCAAATTTTAATCCAGCCCTTACTCTGCCCTGAATCCAGGCCTTAATCTGCCCTGAATCCAAGCCTTAATCTGTCCTGAATCCAGTCCTTAATCTGCCCTAACTCTGCCCTGAATCCAGCCCTTAATCTGCCCTGAATCCAGCCATTAATCTGCCCTGATTCCAGCCATTAATCTGCACTTAGTCCAGCCCTTAATATGCCCTGAGTCTAGCCCTTAATCAAACCTTAATCCAGCCATTAATCTGCCCTGAATCCATTCCTTAATCTGCCTTGAGTCAGTCCATAATCTGCCCTGAATCCAGCTCTTAATCTGCATTTAGTCCAGCCATTAATCTGCCCTGAGTCTAGCCCTTAAACAAACCTTAATCCAGCCCTTAATCTGCCCTGAATCCAGCTCTTAATCTAAACTGAATCCAGCACTTAAATATGCCCTGACTCTGCCCTGAATCCAGTCCTTAATCTGCCCTAACTCTGCCCTGAATCCAGCCCTTAATCTGCCTTTAGTCAGTCCATAATCTGCCCTGAATCCAGCTCTTAATCTGCATTTAGTCCAGCCCTTAATCTGCCCTGAGTCTAGCCCTTAATCAAACCCTAATCCAGCCATTAATCTGCCCTGAATCCAGCCCTTAATCAACCCTCAGTCCTTAATCTGCCCTGAATCCATTTTTTTTTTATCTTCCCTGACTCTGCCCTGAATCCAGCCCAACACAGGTACCAGCTACAGAGCAGCTACAGCTACTGGCTGTCCATCTGTACCTATACCCCCATCTGGCTGTCCATCTGTACCTATACCCCCATCTGGCTGTCCATCTGTACCTATACCCCCATCTGGCTGTCCATCTGTACCTATACCCCCATCTGGCTGTCCATCTGTACCTAATACCCCATCTGGCTGTCCATCTGTACTTATACTCCCATCTGGCTGTCCATCTGTACCTATATCCCCATTTGGCTGTCCATCTGTACCTATAGCCCCATCTGGCTGTCCATCTGTACCTATAGCCCCATCTGGCTCTCCATCTGTACCTATAATCCCATCTGTCTGTCCATCTGTACCTATAGCCCCCATCTGGCTGTCCATCTGTACCTATAGCCCCCATCTGGCTGTACATCTGTACCTATCCCCCATCTGGCTGTCCATCTTTACCTATAGCCCCATCTGGCTCTCCATCTGTACCTATACTCCCATCTGGCTGTCCATCTGTACCTATACCCCCATCTGGCTGTCCATCTTTACCTATAGCCCCATCAGGCTGTCCATCTGTACCTATAGCCCCATCTGGCTGTCCATCTTTACCTATAGCCCCATCTGGCTGTCCATCTGTACCTATAGCCCCCATCTGGCTGTCCATCTGTACCTATCCCACCATCTGGCTGTCCATCTCAGCTTATATATTCCCATTTGCCTGTCCATCTGTACCTATAGCCCCATCTGGCTGTCCATCTGTACCTTTAGCCCCATCTGGCTGTCCATCTGTACCTATAGCCCCCATCTGCCTGTCCATCTGTACCTATACCCCCATCTGGCTGTCCATCTGTACCTATAGCCCCATCTGGCTGTCCATCTGTACCTATAGCCCCATCTGGCTGTCCATCTGTACCTATAGCCCCCATCTGGCTGTCCATCTGTACCTATCCCCCATCTGGCTGTACATCTGTACCTATCCCCCATCTGGCTGTACATCTGTACCTATAGCCCCATCTGGCTCTCCATCTGTACCTATACCCCCATCTGGCTGTCCATCTGTACCTATAGCCCCATCTGGCTGTCCATCTGTACCTATCCCCCATCTGGCTGTCCATCTTTACCTATAGCCCCATCAGGCTGTCCATCTGTACCTATAGCCCCATCTGGCTGTCCATCTTTACCTATAGCCCCATCTGGCTGTCCATCTGTACCTATAGCCCCCATCTGGCTGTCCATCTGTACCTATCCCACCATCTGGCTGTCCATCTCAGCTTATATATTCCCATTTGCCTGTCCATCTGTACCTATAGCCCCATCTGGCTGTCCATCTGTACCTTTAGCCCCATCTGGCTGTCCATCTGTACCTATAGCCCCATCTGCCTGTCCATCTGTACCTATAGCCCCATCTGGCTGTCCATCTGTACCTATAGCCCCATCTGGCTGTCCATCTGTACCTATAGCCCCATCTGGCTGTCCATCTGTACCTATAGCCTCATCTGGCTGTCCATCTGTACCAATACTCCATCTGTCTGTCCATCTGTACCTATAGCCTCATCTGGCTGTCCATCTGTACCAATACTCCATCTGGCTGTCCATCTGTACCTATAGCCTCATCTGGCTGTCCATCTGTACTTATACCCCCATCTGGCTGTCCATCTGTACCTATATCCCCATTTGGCTGTCCATCTGTACCTATAGCCCCATCTGGCTGTCCATCTGTACCTATAGCCCCATCTGGCTGTCCATCTGTACCTATAGCCCCCATCTGGCTGTCCATCTGTACCTATAGCCCCCATCTGGCTGTCCATCTGTACCTATAGCC
The DNA here is from genome assembly GCA_030435695.1 of Brachymystax lenok tsinlingensis. Classification (NCBI taxonomy): domain Eukaryota; kingdom Metazoa; phylum Chordata; class Actinopteri; order Salmoniformes; family Salmonidae; genus Brachymystax; species Brachymystax lenok. The sequence continues at coordinate 1,527,488 of CM059793.1, forward strand.
CCCATCTGGCTGTCCATCTGTACCTATCCCCCATCTGGCTCTCCATCTGTACCTATACCCACATCTGGCTGTCCATCTGTACCTATAGCCCCATCTGGCTGTCCATCTTTACCTATAGCCCCATCAGGCTGTCCATCTGTACCTATCCTCCATCTGGCTGTCCATCTTTACCTATAGCCCCATCTGGCTGTCCATCTGTACCTATAGCCCCCATCTGGCTGTCCATCTGTACCTATATCCCCATTTGGCTGTCCATCTGTACCTATAGCCCCATCTGGCTGTCCATCTGTACCTATAGCCCCATCTGGCTGTCCATCTGTACCTATAGCCCCCATCTGGCTGTCCATCTGTACCTATAGCCCCCATCTGGCTGTCCATCTGTACCTATCCCCCATCTGGCTGTACATCTGTACCTATAGCCCCCATCTGGCTGTCCATCTGTACCTATCCCCCATCTGGCTGTCCATCTGTACCTATACCCCCATCTGGCTGTCCATCTGTACCTATACCCCCATCTGGCTGTCCATCTTTACCTATAGCCCCATCAGGCTGTCCATCTGTACCTATCCCCCATCTGGCTCTCCATCTTTACCTATAGCCCCATCTGGCTGTCCATCTGTACCTATAGCCCCCATCTGGCTGTCCATCTGTACCTATCCCACCATCTGGCTGTCCATCTCAGCTTATATATTCCCATTTGCCTGTCCATCTGTACCTTTAGCCCCATCTGGCTGTCCATCTGTACCTTTAGCCCCATCTGGCTGTCCATCTGTACCTATAGCCCCCATCTGCCTGTCCATCTGTACCTATACCCCCATCTGGCTGTCCATCTGTACCTATAGCCCCATCTGGCTGTCCATCTGTACCTATAGCCCCCATCTGGCTGTCCATCTGTACCTTTAGCCCCATCTGGCTGTCCATCTGTACCTTTAGCCCCATCTGGCTGTCCATCTGTACCTATAGCCCCCATCTGGCTGTCCATCTGTACCTATAGCCCCCATCTGGCTGTCCATCTGTACCTATAGCCCCATCTGGCTGTCCATCTGTACCTATAGCCCCATCTGGCTGTCCATCTCAGCCATATATACCCATCTGGCTGTCCATCTCAGCCTATGTCCCCATCTGGCTGTCCATCTCCAAACTAGTTGTTAAAATACATTACCAGTCAAAAGTTCTGACCTACTCGTTAAAGGTTTTTCTTTATTTTTACTATTTTCTACATTGTAGAATAATAGTGAAGACATCAAAACTAGGAAATAACACATATGGAATCATGTAGTAACCAAAAAAGTGTTAAACAAATCAAAATATATTTTTGACTTTTCAAAGTAGCCACCCTTTTCTTGATGACGGCTTTGCACACTCTTAGCATTCTCTCAACCAGCTTCACCTGGAATGCTTTTCCATTTGATTCCTTCCCCAGTCGTCATTGTTTCTGTTTCATGTCGGTGCGCTGTTTGTTTCTTGTTGTGTTCATTTATTAAATGTATTCACTCCCTGAACTTGCATCCCAGCATTACAATAGTAGAGATAGTAGTAGGATCAATAAAATGTATTTATAAAGCCCTTCTTCCATCAGCTGATGTCACAGAGTGCTGTACAGAAACCCAGCCTAAAACCCCAAACCGCAAGCAATGCAGGTGTAGAAGCACGGTGGCTAGGGGGAAAAACTCCCTAGAAAGCCCAGAACCTAGGAAGAAACCTAGAGAGGAACCAGGCTATGAGGAGTGGCCAGTCCTCTTCTGGCTGTGCCGGGTGGAGATTATAACAGGACATGGCAAAGATGTTCAAATGTTCATAGATGACCAGCAGGGTCAGATAATAATAATCACAGTGGTTGTAGAGGGTGCAGAGTGGTTGTAGAGGGTGCAGAGTGGTTGTAGAGGGTGCAGAGGGTGCAGAGTGGTTGTAGAGGGTGCAGAGTGGTTGTAGAGGGTGCAGAGGGTACCTATACAGGTCCAGGTAAAACTATTCCTAACGTTCAGAACCGCCACCTCCCCTTCCTTTCTTTCCTTTGTGTTTTTCCACCCGGATCATCATGTTGTGAAAAACATGCTTATGTTTATATTACTGTACCCTGAGAGATGAAGTGAATGAAATGAAACGGTGTGGAATGATTAGATGTATAGTGCAGCAAGGTATTCGTGCAGAGTTGGAGATTGCAAAGCACTTAGTCAGCTCCACTCACTCTGTTTTCAAGTTTCCATCAACTTCTACACCAGGAGTTGAGGAACGCTCGGTAAGCAGTTTTAAAAAAACACACACTTCAAAAAGCACTCCTTTAGGCTGAAGCTAATGACTTGAGTTTTAAGCAACTTCGAAAGAGGCTACTTTGTTAGTCCAGATTTCCAAAACTAAGATTGATCATCAATTATAGGTGCCTCCACGCTGGTTCACAATGCAGACAGATCACTAAGATATTCATCTGGATGTCCTCTCTGAGGTGGTCTCCCTTTGTCCTTCTTGTGGACACAAAAAAAAATAATACTCCGTTAGACTGAAGCCAATTTTAGGCCTGTTGTGAACGAACTTTGATTGAGGCTACTTTGTTGGGGAATTTATCTCAAAGTGGAGACTTCAAAAGTAAGAGTGATTAAACATGCAGTCTAGAGACGTCCCCATTATAAGTCTCCGTGCTGTTTCACCGTACAGAATCCTCACAGAAAGTTCCCCCTGTTCTTCTTGTGGGATGCAGTAAGCACCATTGTCTTAACATTGTCTTAATGTTGTCTTAATGTTGTCTTAATGTTGTAGCACCAAACAGAAGAGGAAGAGGTGGTCAGGCCGGTCCAAGTTGTCATCTGACTGGCCATCTTTACACCAGACCGGACATGCTTCCTCCCTGACTGGCCATCTTTACACCAGGCCTGACATGCTTCCTCCCTGACTGGCCATCTTTACACCAGGCCTGACATGCTTCCTCCCTGACTGGCCATCTTTACACCAGACCGGACATGCTTCCTCCCTGACTGGCCATCTTTACACCAGGCCTGACATGCTTCCTCCCTGACTGGCCATCTTTACACCAGACCGGACATGCTTCCTCCCTGACTGGCCATCTTTACACCAGACCTGACATGCTTCCTCCCTGACTGGCCATCTTTACACCAGACCGGACATGCTTCCTCCCTGACTGGCCATCTTTACACCAGACCTGACATGCTTCCTCCCTGACTGACAATCTTTACACCAGGCCTGACATGCTTCCTCCCTGAGTATTACAGACTCAGTCAGGGACAGGTTGAAAATGTCAGTGAAGACACTTGCCAGTTGGTCAGCGCATGCTCGGAGTACATGTCCTGGTAATCCAAACGAGCTTCAATGCCATACAACACTTCTTCCGTGGCCTCCAACTGCTCTTAAACGCTAGTAAAACCAAATGCATGCTTTTCAACCGTTCGCTGCCTGCACCCGCCCGCCCAACTAGCATCACTACCCTGGACGGCTCTGACCTAGAATATGTGGACAACTACAAATACCTAGGTGTCTGGCTAGACTGTTATCTCTCCTTCCAGACTCACATTAGACATCTCCAATCCAAAATCAAATCTAGAATCAGTTTTCTATTTCGCAACAAAGCCTCCTTCACTCACACCGCCAAACTTGCCTTAGTAAAACTGACTATCCTACCGATCATCGACTTAAGCGATGTCATCTACAAAACAGATTCCAATACTCTACTCAGCAAACTGGATGCAGTCTATCACAGTGCCATCCGTTACGTTACCAAAGCCCCTTATACCACCCACCACTGCGACCTGTATGCTCTAGTCGGCTGGCCTTCGCTACATATCCGTCGCCAGACCCACTCGCTCCAGGTCATCTACAAGTCCCTGCTAGGTAAAGCCCCGCCTTATCTCAGCTCACTGGTCACCATAGCAGCACCCACCCGTAGCACGCGCTCCAGCAGGTATATCTCACGGGTCACCCCCAAAGCCAATTCCTCTTTTGGCCGCCTTTCCTTCCAGTTCTCTGCTGCCAATGACTGGAACGAACTATAAAAATCACTGAAACTGGAGACACTTATCTCCCTCACTAGCTTTAAGCACCAGCTGTCAGAGCAGCTCACAGATCACTGCACCTGTACATAGCCAATCTGTTAATAGCCCAACCAACTACCTCATCCCCTACCGTATTCATTTATTTATCTTGCTCCTTTGCACCCCAGTATTTCTACTTTGCACATTCATCTACTGCACATCTACCATTCCAGTGTTACATTGTAATTACTTCGCCACCATGGCCTTTTTATTGCCTTACGTTCCTTATCTTACCTCATTTGCACACATTGTATATAGATACAATAAAAATGTTAATAAAAATCTGTCTGGCCCCTCGGCTTTGTGAATGTTGACCTCTTTACAGGTCTTACTCACATCGGCTAGGTAGAGCGTAATCACACAGTCTTCCGGAACAGCTGGTGCTCTCATGCATTTTTCAATGTTATTTGCCTTGAAGTGAGCGTAGAAATAATGTAGCTCGTCTGGTAGGCTCGCGTCACTGGGCAGGTCGCAGCTGTGCTTCCCTTTGACGTCTGTAATAGTTTGCAAGCCCTGCCACATCCGATGGGAGCCGGTGTAGTACGTTTCAATCTTAGTCCTCAATTGACGTTTTGCCTGTTTGATAGTTCGTCGGAGGCATAGCAGGATTTCTTATAGGTTTCCGGGTTAGAGTCCCACTCCTTGAAAGCGGCACTGGTGCTTTAGTTTTTGCTTGTAAGCAGGAATCATGAAGATAGAATTATGAAGAATCTCAAATACAGATTTTTGGTTACTACATGATTCATAGTTTTGATGTCTTTATTATTATTCTACAATGTAGAAAATACTGAAAATAAAGAAACAGCCTTGAATGAGTAGGTGTTCTAAAGCTTTTGACCGGTAGTGTATAAATATATATAAATATAATAGAGTGTATAATATAATAGCTTAGGCTACAACCCTGTCAGATTCCCCGACCCTGAGTAAAGTCGTTTGTGACTCTATGGCCCTGAGTAAAGTAGTTTGTGACTCCCTGACCCTGAGTAAATTAGTTTGTGACTCCCTGACCCTGAGTAAATTAGTTTGTGACTCCCTGACCCTGAGTAAAGTAGTTTGTGACTCCCTGACCCTGAGTAAAGTAGTTTGTGACTCCCTGACCCTGAGTAAAGTAGTTTGTGACTCCCCGACCCTGAGTAAAGTAGTTTGTGACTCCCCGACCCTGAGTAAAGTAGTTTGTGACTCCATGGCCCTGGGTAAAGTCGTTTGTGACTCCCTGACCCTGAGTAAAGTAGTTTGTGACTCCCTGACGCTGAGTAAAGTCGTTTGTCATTCCCCGACCCTGAGTAAAGTCGTTTGTGACTCCCCGACCCTGAGTAAAGTAGTTTGTGACTCCATGGCCCTGAGTAAAGTAGTTTGTGACTCCATGGCCCTGGGTAAAGTCGTTTGTGACTCCCTGACCCTGAGTAAAGTAGTTTGTGACTCCCTGACGCTGAGTAAAGTCGTTTGTCATTCCCCGACCCTGAGTAAAGTCGTTTGTGACTCCCCGACCCTGAGTAAAGTAGTTTGTGACTCCATGGCCCTGAGTAAAGTAGTTTGTGACTCCCTGACCCTGAGTAAAGTAGTTTGTGACTCCCTGACCCTGAGTAAAGTAGTTTGTGACTCCCTGACCCTGAGTAAAGTAGTTTGTGACTCCCTGACCCTGAGTAAAGTAGTTTGTGACTCCCTGACCCTGAGTAAAGTAGTTTGTGACTCCCCGACCCTGAGTAAAGTAGTTTGTGACTCCCCGACCCTGAGTAAAGTAGTTTGTGACTCCATGGCCCTGGGTAAAGTCGTTTGTGACTCCCTGACCCTGAGTAAAGTAGTTTGTGACTCCCTGACGCTGAGTAAAGTCGTTTGTCATTCCCCGACCCTGAGTAAAGTCGTTTGTGACTCCCCGACCCTGAGTAAAGTAGTTTGTGACTCCATGGCCCTGAGTAAAGTAGTTTGTGACTCCATGGCCCTGGGTAAAGTCGTTTGTGACTCCCTGACCCTGAGTAAAGTAGTTTGTGACTCCCTGACGCTGAGTAAAGTCGTTTGTCATTCCCGACCCTGAGTAAAGTCGTTTGTGACTCCCGACCTGAGTAAAGTAGTTTGTGACTCCATGGCCCTGAGTAAAGTAGTTTGTGACTCCTGACCCTGAGTAAAGTAGTTTGTGACTCCTGACCCTGAGTAAAGTAGTTTGTGACTCCTGACCCTGAGTAAAGTAGTTTGTGACTCCCTGACCCTGAGTAAAGTAGTTTGTGACTCCATGGCCCTGAGTAAAGTAGTTTGTGACTCCCCGACCCTGAGTAAAGTAGTTTGTGACTCCATGGCCCTGAGTAAAGTAGTTTGTGACTCCCTGACCCTGAGTAAAGTAGTTTGTGACTCCCTGACCCTGAGTAAAGTAGTTTGTCATTCCCCGACCCTGAGTAAAGTAGTTTGTGACTCCCTGACCCTGAGTAAAGTAGTTTGTGACTCCCTGACCCTGAGTAAAGTAGTTTGTGACTCCCCGACCCTGAGTAAAGTAGTTTGTGACTCCATGGCCCTGAGTAAAGTAGTTTGTGACTCCCTGGCCCTGAGTAAAGTAGTTTGTGACTCCCTGACCCTGAGTAAAGTAGTTTGTGACTCCCCGACCCTGAGTAAAGTAGTTTGTGACTCCATGGCCCTGAGTAAAGTAGTTTGTGACTCCATGGCCCTGAGTAAAGTAGTTTGTGACTCCCCGACCCTGAGTAAAGTAGTTTGTGACTCCATGGCCCTGAGTAAAGTAGTTTGTGACTCCCTGGCCCTGAGTAAAGTAGTTTGTGACTCCCTGACCCTGAGTAAAGTAGTTTGTGACTCCCCGACCCTGAGTAAAGTAGTTTGTGACTCCCCGACCCTGAGTAAAGTAGTTTGTGACTCCCCGACCCTGAGTAAAGTAGTTTGTGACTCCATGGCCCTGAGTAAAGTAGTTTGTGACTCCCTGACCCTGAGTAAAGTAGTTTGTGACTCCCTGACCCTGAGTAAAGTCGTTTGTGTCTCCATGGCCCTGAGTAAAGTAGTTTGTGACTCCATGACCCTGAGTAAAGTAGTTTGTTTGTTTGCTTCCAATTTTTATTGCACATTTACTGTTTGTTTACATATTAGGGAGCAGTGGGTCACAGACGCCCCACCTGCGACAACTTCCACAAAAATGCAGAGCGCCAAATTCAAATTACAGAAGTAGTATTATAAAACATTCATGAAAATGCAAGTGTTGCACACTCTTCAAAAGCTTAGAATCTTGGTAATCTCACAGCGTTGTCAGATTTCAAAAAGGCTTTCCCGCGAAAGCAGAACATTTCATTGTCTGAGGACAGCGCCCCGCATATTTTCTGCATTTGCATTAATAACATAACCAGCGCGGGTGTCACAAAACTCAGAAAAAGCGATAAAATAAATTGCTTACCTTTGAAGATCTTCTTCCGATGGCAATCCGAAGGGTTCCACCAACACAATAAATGTTCCTTTTGTTCAAAAAAGTCCCTCTTTATATCCATAAAGCTCAATTTGGTTGGCGCGTTTTTGTTCAGAAAATCCCCCGTCCACTCGTCCATTATACAAGACATACAAATCGTTAAAAACATACCCATAAACTTTGTTTCAAACAACTCAAACAACATTTCTAATCGATCCTTAGGTACACTAATATGTATATTGTAATGAAGCACCCTGAGAGTGAGGATCCATTTGCAGTTTTATTACAATCTTGGTAAATGCAGACAGGGTCAATCGCCAGCAAACACAACAGCAGGGATAAGGCAAATCGTAATCCAGGTACAGGCATGAGGTCAGGGCAGGCAGCAGAAACTTACAAAAATCAGTCCAGTAAAAGGAATATAGTCCAGGGCAGGCAGCAGAATCAAAGCGGAAAACGGTCAGAGTATAACCACGATATGACAGACACAGGAGAAAACGCTCAGGATCACCAGGGAATACAAGACTTCGCAAGGAGAGAAAGGGAGAGAGAGCCTAAATAGTCTATTAATGGGAGACAGGTGCAGCGGTGATTGGAACCAGGTATGTGGGAGTTGTAGTCCAGGGCTTAATATTCAGGAGAGGTTCCCTCTGGTGGTGAGCAGGAGGAACATGGGAGTCTCGTTGTTACAGAGCCCCCTGTGAGCGGCTCCTGGCCTGACGAAGTGACAGCGCCGGGGTCTTCCTCGAGTCGGGGGCGGTTTCTCGGGTGCGTCCTATGGAACTCAGTCATGAGTGCTTGGGGTTGAGTATGTCCTCTGCATTAACCCAGGATCGCTCCTCCGGTCCGTGCCCCTCCCAATCTACCAGATATTGGAGGAGCCTGCCCGGCGTCTGGGTCGAGTAGATCTCGAAGCGATATACCTCCTCGCCGTCCACCAGGATGGGTGGGGGCCCTGCTCACTGGTCTGCTCCTCCTCCTCCGCTCTCGGACCACCAGCGGGTTTGAGAAGAGATACATGGAAAGTAGGAGATGCGGTAATTAGCGGGTAATGCCAAGCGGAAGGAAACTGGTGTGATTTGTTTTGACTATTTGGAAAGGACCCACATACCTGGGACTGAGTTTCTTGCAGGGGAGTTTGAGGCGTGGGTCTCGGTGGATAGCCAAACCCATTGACCTGGAGTATATTCGGGGTTGGGGCGCGGTGGCGTGGCCTGCACCCTCTGTCTCCTGACTGCATGTAGTAAGTGGGTATGGGCCTGACTCCAGATGTCCTCGCTTCTCTGGAGCCAGTCATTGACAGAGAGGTACCTCGGTGGGTTCCCCTGACCAGGAAACAGTGGAGGTTGGAAGCCCATTACACACTGGAATGGGGTTAAACCGGTGGAGGGTTTCTGGAGTGAGTTCTGTGCATACTCCGCCCACATGAGAATCGACTCAGTCTGCTTGGTTCTGATGACAGTAGGATCTGAGAAACCGGGTGATTTTCTTGATTGAGGCGTTCTGTTTGACCGTTAGATTGTGGGTGATACCCAGAAGTGAGGCTAATGTTGATGTTGAGTTGTTGGAAGAATGCTGACCATACTCTGGATGTGAATTGGGGCCCTCGGTCCGACCACGATGTCCTCTGGCAGACCATAGAAGCGGAACACCAGGTTGCACATGAGTTCGGCAGTTTCCAATGCTGTAGGCAGTTTGGGAGTGGAATCAACGGCAAGCCTTGGGAAGCGATCTATGACAGTGAGTATTGTGGTATTCCCATTGGACTTGGGGAGATCGGTAATGAAGTCTATGGCGAGATGGGACCATGGTCGGTGGGGAACTGGTAGTGGTTGCAGTAGGCCGATGGTAGTTGTCTGAGATGTTTATTTGTGTTACAGATGGTGCAGTCGTTAATGAACTTTATTGCGTCTGCCGCATAAGGTTGGCCACCAGAAGCTGTTCTGAAGCAGGTGAACCGTGGCGCGATTCCCGGATGACCGGAGCTGAGTGCGGAGTGAACTTGCTTTAGCACTTTCTGACAGAGGTCCTGAGGTACAAGCGTTTTGTTAGAGGAGGGCATTCGGGCGGAGGTCCTTTGTGAGTTGGCTTGAGTGAGCTCTGTCATGATGTCCCACTGAATCGGGGCCCACGATTAGCGATTCAGGAAGCAGGGTTTCCTTGGGTTCAGTGGGTAGCTATACCGTCGTGTTAGGCGTGATAATCGTCTGCCTTGGTGTTCTTGGAACCGGGCGATAGGTAACAGTGAAGTCAAATCGTGTGAAGAAGAGTGCCCACCTCGCTTGTCTGGGGTTCAGTCTCTTGGCAGACCTCAAGTATTCCAGGTTCTTGTGGTCCGTTAGAATCACGAAGGGATGTTTAGCTCCCTCCAGCCAATGAGCGCCACTCCTCCATAGCTGCTTTCATGGCCAACAGTTCCCGGTTTCCGACGACGTAGTTCTGCTCGGCTGGACTAAGTTTGCGAATAATAGAGCGCACGGATAGAGCTTGAGTGGGGATCCGTGCCGCTGTGAAAGAATAGCTCCAATGCCCGTATTAGATGCGTCTACCTCAACTGTAAGCGGGAGTTCAGGATTAGGGTGGTGGAGGATGGGAGCCGATGTGAAGCGTGCCTTGGAGTTCTGCGAAAGCCTCCTGTGCTGTAGTTGACCAGGTGAGGTGTGATGAGTTTCTTTTAGTCATAGAGGTTAAGGGAGCTACCGAGCTGGAAATTCCTGATGAAGCGTCGGTAAAGTTAGCAAATCCCAAGAAGCGCTGTAACTCCTTTAAGGTTACTGGCAGGGGCCAGTCTAGAAGCGGCCTTGACCTTCTTCTGGAGTCCATGGCGACTCCCTCCTGGCTGATGATGTAGCCCAAAAGGATGTGGAAGTCTGGTGAAATTCGCACTTCTCTGCTTTGGCGTATAGCTGGTGATCTATGAGTCGTTGCAATACTGTTCTCACATATTGCACATGTTCTTCATAGGTGTGGGAATAGATGAGAATGTCATCAATGTACACAATTACCCAGCGATTCAGCATGTCCCGAAAGACGTCATTGATAAATGATTGAAACACGGAGGGACTATTAGACAGCCCGAAAGGCATAACCAGATACTCATAGTGCCCAGTGCTGGTAGAAAAGCCGTGCCATCCTCTCTCCAAACCGCTGTTACCCACTCTAACGCTCTGCCAGTGAGGAGAGAACATACCAGGAAATCTTGCTAGTGTCAGTGACATACATCGCTGGTTGTTGATCAATGAATAATGAACATTGCAGTAGAAATCCCTTACTCTTAGTGGGGTTACCGTCCCGGGATTTATCAGGAGTGCCAGGCGTGGGTTAACTGTGGGTGCGGTGGTGGAGAGGTGCCCATACCTGCGTTCGGCTGAAGAGGAGGCTGAGTTGGGCGACATCTGTAACCTCTGTAGCGTCGGACGAGTTCCTCCGTTACCGTAGTTAGATGGGTTAGCTGCTGTTGATGAACGGCGAGCTGGTTTGCTTAGTGGAGATCTCCGTGGACATTTGGACCAGAGCTGCTGGATCGCGAAGTGGCGAAGTCTTCTGTAATGAAGCACCCTGAGAGTGAGGATCCATTTGCAGTTTTATTACAATCTTGGTGCGTGCGAACAGGGTCAATCGCCAGCAAACACAACAGCAGGGATAAGGCAAATCGTAATCCAGGTACAGGCATGAGGTCAGGGCAGGCAGCAAGCTTACAAAAATCAGTCCAGTAAAGAATATAGTCCAGGGCAGGCAGCAAGAATCAAAGCGGGAAAACAGTCCAGAGTATAACCACGATATGACAGACACCAGGAGAAAACGCTCAGAATTGATCACCAGGGAATACAAGACTTCGCAAGGAGAGAAAGGAGAGAAGAGCCTAAATAGTCTATTAATGGGAGACAGGTGCAGCGGTGATTGGAACCAGGTATGTGGGAGTTGTAGTCCAGGGCTTAATATTCAGGAGAGGGTTCCCTCTGGTGGTGAGCAGGAGGAACATGGGAGTCTCGTTTGTTACATATATAAATGATAATATTTCACACGGATAATATCCTGGGCGATAGAAAAGGAAAAAACCAAGGAGCGCGCTTACATAAAACAGAAAAGTAACTTCCTCACTCCTCACAGAATCACATTTTTCTGGATGGATTTTCCTCTGGTTTTCGCCTGCCAAATCAGTTCTGTTATACTCACCGACATTGTTTTTAACAGTTTTAGAAACTTCAGAGTGTTTTCTATCCAATACTACTAATTATGTGCATATCCTAGTTTCTGGGCCTGAGTAACAGGCATTTTACTTTGGGCACGCCAGACTCTCCGAACCTCCGAACGCTCCCGAACAGGATGTATACATTGATTTGATAAAATCATACGTCTTCCCCCCAACACCACTTTCAATACGTTTGTACAGGAGACCTTCATGTCAAATGGAATCAAATGCTCTTTTTAAATCAACAAAGCAGGATCATATATTATTTTCATTTTGGTTCACATGGGTGTCAATAAGGGAGTCCAAGGTGTAAATACCATCAGATAAGCCGTCATTTGGCTGCTCCCTCTCCGTGACGTGTGCTCCCTCTCCGTGACGTGTGCTCCCTCGCCGTGACGTGCGCTCCCTCTCCGTGACGTGCGCTCCCTCTCCGTGACGTGCGCTCCCTCTCCGTGACGTGTCTCCGTGACGTGTGCTCCCTCTCCGTGACGTGTGCTCCCTTCCCGTGACGTGTGCTCCCTCTCCTCTTCGGCCTCTAGGTCACGAGTCTGCTCGTTTATGGCGCACACCTGTCACCATCGTAACGCGCATTTTCGCATAACGACACTCACCTGGACTCCATCACCTCCTTGATTACCTGCCCTATATATGTCACTCCCTTTGGTTCCTACCCAGGTGTCATTGCTTCTGTTTCAGTTTCCTGTCTCTGTGTTGTTTGTGTTTCTTGTTTTGTATTACATTTCAATGATTTATTTATTAAAACACTCACTCTATGAACTTGCTTCCCGACTCTCAGCACACATCGTTACATTACTGTTCACACAGATGCCTCTGTAATGTTTTAGGTCAAATGTATCTTCTCTCTTAAAGATGGGTTATGAGTCCTTCATTCCAAATCCAGGGGAATAGCTTACACTTAATGTTAGATTGAATCATTTTAAGATAGACATTTGGAATTTTTCAGAACTGTGTTTAATAATCTCGTTCAAGATACCAACTGGAACGCAGGATTTCCAAGATACCAACCCTTATTTCAACCTCATTGATGTTGCCAAACCTTATTTCAACCCCCGTGATGTTGCCAACCCTTATACCCCCAGTGATGTTGCCAAACCTTATTTCAACCCCCGTGA
>CM059793.1:1545243-1737743 GCA_030435695.1 Brachymystax lenok tsinlingensis
ACCGCCCCCAACAGATCCACGGACGACGCAATCTCCATTAAACAGCACACTGTCCTATTCCACTGTGTGTGCATAGAGACAGTGTGTGTAGTGTACTGTGTGTGTGCATAGAGACAGTGTGTGTAGTGTATAGGGCCCTGTGTGTGCATAGAGACAGTGTGTGTAGTGTACTGTGTGTGTGCATAGAGACAGTGTGTAGTGTACTGTGTGTGTGCATAGAGACAGTGTGTGTAGTGTATAGGGCCCTGTGTGTGCATAGAGACAGTGTGTGTAGTGTACTGTGTGTGTGCATAGAGACAGTGTGTGTAGTGTATAGGGCCCTGTGTGTGTGCATAGAGACAGTGTGTGTAGTGTACTGTGTGTGTGCATAGAGACAGTGTGTGTAGTGTGTAGGGCCCTGTGTGTGTGCATAGAGACAGTGTGTGTAGTGTGTAGGGCCCTGTGTGTGTGCATAGAGACAGTGTGTGTAGTGTGTAGGGCACTGTGTGTGTGCATAGAGACAGTGTGTGTAGTGTATAGGGCCCTGTGTGTGTGCATAGAGACAGTGTTTGTAGTTTGTAGGGCCCTGTGTGTGTGCATAGAGACAGTGTGTGTAGTGTATAGGGCCCTGTGTGTGTGCATAGAGACAGTGTGTGTAGTTTGTAGGGCCCTGTGTGTGTGCATAGAGACAGTGCACACACCCTATACATATCTACCTCCATCACTCCAGTATCCCTGCACATTGTTAATATGGTACTGACCCTGTATATAGTATGATTACCCCTATACATATCTACCTCCATCACTCCAGTATCCCTGCACATTGTTAATATGGTACTGGAACTGACCCTGTATATAGTATGCTTACCCCTATACATATCTACCTCCATCACTCCAGTATCCCTGTACATGGTTAATATGGTACTGGAACTGACCCTGTATATAGTCACCTTCCCCCTATACGTCAATGTCAATGTCAATGTCACCATTATTAGTCAGTTGTACAACCGAATGCCTTCAACCGAAATGTTTCTTCCGCATTTAACCCAACCCCTCTGAATCAGAGAGTGCGGGGCTGCCTTAATCGACATCCACGTCTTCGGCTCGGGAACAGTGGGTTAACTGCCTTGTTCAGGGCAGAACGACAGATCTTTTCCTTGTCAGCTCGGGGATTCGAACTTGCAACCCTCCGGTTACAAGTCCAACGCTCTAACCACTAGGCTACCTGCCGCCGATTATTTACATATCTACCTCCATCACTCCAGTATCCCTGCACATTGTTAATATGGTACTGGAACTGACTTTTTAAATATTTCCTGTATATAGTATGCTTACTTACTTTATTGTGTATTTCATTTCTCTTATTCTTATTTCTCTCTGTTTTTAATAGTGTTACCATTGTTATTGATTATTTAATTTTGGGGTTTTGAGTTTTCAGAAAGGCATTTCACTGTAATTGTGCATGTGACATTAAAAACTTGAAACTGACAGGCCTGCAAATAACAATACAGGAAATTGGTCTCACATTGCAGAGTAATTGCAATACACTATGTAACCCATGGTTGGCACCTGACACTGGCCACCTCGTACAATGATCATCAACAGGTAGAAGTTCCATAATGGCCCCTGATCATTTGGTGTAGAATTCTTACCTGATCATTTGGTGTAGAATTCTTACCTGATCAGTTGGCGTAGAATTCTTACCTGATTATTTGGTGTAGAATTCTTACCTGATTATTTGGTGTAGAATTCTTACCTGATTATTTGGTGTAGAATTCTTACCTGATTATTTGGCGTAGAATTCTTACCTGATTATTTGGCGTAGAATTCTTACCTGATCATTTGGTGTAGAATTCTTACCTGATTATTTGGTGTAGAATTCTTACCTGATCATTTGGTGTAGAATTCTTACCTGATCATTTGGTGTAGAATTCTTACCTGATTATTTGGTGTAGAATTCTTACCTGATTATTTGGCGTAGAATTCTTACCTGATCATTTGGTGTAGAATTCTTACCTGATTATTTGGTGTAGAATTCTTACCTGATTATTTGGCGTAGAATTCTTACCTGATCATTTGGTGTAGAATTCTTACCTGATTATTTGGTGTAGAATTCTTACCTGATCATTTGGTGTAGAATTCTTACCTGATCATTTGGTGTAGAATTCTTACCTGATTATTTGGTGTAGAATTCTTACCTGATTATTTGGCGTAGAATTCTTACCTGATTATTTGGTGTAGAATTCTTACCTGATTATTTGGTGTAGAATTCTTACCTGATCATTTGGCGTAGAATTCTTACCTGATCATTTGGCGTAGAATTCTTACCTGATCATTTGGCGTAGAATTCTTACCTGATTATTTGGCGTAGAATTCTTACCTGATTATTTGGTGTAGAATTCTTACCTGATTATTTGGCGTAGAATTCTTACCTGATTATTTGGTGTAGAATTCTTACCTGATTATTTGGTGTAGAATTCTTACCTGATCATTTGGTGTAGAATTCTTACCTGATTATTTGGCGTAGAATTCTTACCTGATTATTTGGTGTAGAATTCTTACCTGATCATTTGGTGTAGAATTCTTACCTGATTATTTGGCGTAGAATTCTTACCTGATTATTTGGCGTAGAATTCTTACCTGATCATTTGGTGTAGAATTCTTACCTGATTATTTGGTGTAGAATTGTTACCTGATTATTTGGCGTAGAATTCTTACCTGATCATTTGGTGTAGAATTGTTACCTGATTATTTGGCGTAGAATTCTTACCTGATTATTTGGCGTAGAATTCTTACCTGATTATTTGGTGTAGAATTCTTACCTGATTATTTGGTGTAGAATTCTTACCTGATCATTTGGTGTAGAATTCTTACCTGATTATTTGGCGTAGAATTCTTACCTGATTATTTGGCGTAGAATTCTTACCTGATCATTTGGTGTAGAATTCTTACCTGATCATTTGGTGTAGAATTCTTACCTGATTATTTGGCGTAGAATTCTTACCTGATCATTTGGCGTAGAATTGTTACCTGATTATTTGGCGTAGAATTCTTACCTGATTATTTGGCGTAGAATTGTTACCTGATTATTTGGCGTAGAATTCTTACCTGATCATTTGGTGTATAATTCTTACCTGATTATTTGGCGTAGAATTCTTACCTGATTATTTGCGGCCTTTGCAAATTGGCCATGTAGACCTACATCCACTGTAAGGAAGACAAACCTAGGGGATGATGGCCACCCTATCGTGGTGCTTCCTTTTCTCATCAAGGTAGTCTTGTAGAAAACAGAGGGAGGAACTTCTTGATTGAAAAAGCCTTATGGGTCTTTGCATTTTGGTAGAAATACTGTATTTCAAAACAACATGACGAACAACATGACGAACAGCATGACAAACAAACACCATTTAGCTTATGCCTACGTTGGAAGTTCCCAGAGTGGGTTTATGTAGGCCAGCGATGGGCAACTTTGATAGGGTTGGAGGCAAACAACATATCTGAACTCATCATCGTGCCACAGTTGCATTTTTTAAGTTTTAGTGTTATTTTTGTGCAATTCTACTGATTTTGTCATGGGGTTAGTAGTTTAACAGCTAATTTCCTGCATTTCTACACATTTTTCCATAGGTTGGAGAGAAATGTTTGCGGTTTTTAATATGATATCTAAGTGAGACTGAGGAACAAAATGAACAGGGGCCCCCCAGGCTCTAATTTGGTCTTAATTACTACAGGTTTAGATAGCTGGCTACTAGACTAATTTACTAATCTAAAACATGATAGCTGACATCGCCTAATTGAGTGACTATCAGTGACTGATGAAATAAGAGAAAAACTGTTAATGCACAATGACATTTTGAAATTGCACCCTGTGTATTCTACTATTTACCTTGAGACACCTTGAGTTGCCCATCCCTGAAATATGCCTACTAAAAAAAAAAGAAAACAAAACAAAAAATCTAAATATATACAACCCACTACGCAACAGCTGGTTGAATCAATGTTGTTTCCATATCATTTCAATCCCCCAAAATATATGTAATGACGTTGCCAACTCCTTACCTAAATCCAATGACATGGTGAAATGTTTTGTTGATTTAATTAATGTATAATTCACCTTAGTTGACAACTCAATCAGATGTAAATGAAAAGTAGACTTTAAAGTGAAACTGGGAACCGTTTTAATATGAAATAGTTGACTCATGAATCCGTGGAAGTAATATGAGGACCGTGTGTTCGGACACCGGCGGCCGGGAGTCGAACTTCCAGGTAGGACCGTCTGAAGTCCAATAGCAGCGCGCCGGGCCGCGTGGCACTTCCATCCAGAAGATGGGAAGCAGCTCTTTGTGCAGAGGGAGGAGCGTGGGGCTCCGGTGGAGTCGGTAGTGACGAGCCCCGGGTCCCCTGCTCTCAGCAACACCGCTGTCTGCGCACAAGCTGCACAGATCCCATGCTTGTTAAACATATGGCCAATGGACTTTACCACGACGTCCCGGTCCGGCAGTCTATCCACGTGTTCTACAAGTCACCGACTGAACGGGAACAGTTGTGTTCTTCACAACTATAGCATTTAGCTTTTCGATGCATCTCTAAACGGAAAATGAAAAAAAAAAGGTTAATATTATAACGCTTTCGTCTACCCAAAGGGAAAAATACGGGGGAAATCGAGGAGATGAGAGTAAAGAAGAGATTAGCGTGAAACCAGAGAATAACACCATGTCATTCTGAAGGTATGGACCTCTGGGATCACACAGGACATTTCTATGTTTGAAAAACGCAAAAAGAAAATAAAAGTTTGGGAGAGTTTGAGGTAAAGTATGGCGCGAGAGAAGACAGGAGAAACCGAGGTGGTCAAAGTGAAGAAACCGAGGAAGAAAACCAAGAAGGAACACAAAACACGGACTGTTCATTCTAATATTTTATATGATCGAACCAAAGGCGAGGACAACCCAAACAGACACTATTCGGACAATAAGATTAAAACCACAAAATACACCCTTCTCTCTTTTCTACCGAAGAATCTGTTCGAGCAGTTCCATAGGTTTGCCAACGTATACTTCGTGTTCATCGCCTTGCTGAATTTCGTTCCAGTTTGCAATGCTTTCCAACCACAGCTGGCCCTGGCACCAGTGGTGTTCATCTTGTCTGTCACTGCCATCAAAGACCTTTGGGAGGATTACAGAAGACACAGATCCGATAAAGAAATCAACCACATGGATTGTTTGGTCTATAGCAGGTACAGTATTTATCCTATGGATTATAGAAACTGGGTTCAATAAGTAGCCTATACGCTGTGTTCAATAAGTAGCCTGCCTATACGCTGTGTTCAATAAGTAGCCTATACGCTGTGTTCAATAAGTAGCCTATACGCTGTGTTCAATAAGTAGCCTGCCTATACGCTGTGTTCAATAAGTAGCCTGCCTATACGCTGTGTTCAATAAGTAGCCTATACGCTGTGTTCAATAAGTAGCCTATACGATGTGTTCAATAAGTAGCCTATACGCTGTGTTCAATAAGTAGCCTGCCTATACGCTGTGTTCAATAAGTAGCCTGCCTATACGCTGTGTTCAATAAGTAGCCTGCCTATACGCTGTGTTCAATAAGTAGCCTGCCTATACGCTGTGTTCAATAAGTAGCCTGCCTATACGCTGTGTTCAATAAGTAGCCTATACGATGTGTTCAATAAGTAGCCTATACGCTGTGTTCAATAAGTAGCCTGCCTATACGCTGTGTTCAATAAGTAGCCTGCCTATACGCTGTGTTCAATAAGTAGCCTGCCTATACGCTGTGTTCAATAAGTAGCCTGCCTATACGCTGTGTTCAATAAGTAGCCTATACGATGTGTTCAATAAGTAGCCTATACGTTGTGTTCAATAAGTAGCCTATACGCTGTGTTCAATAAGTAGCCTATACGCTGTGTTCAATAAGTAGCCTTTACGCCGTGTTCAATAAGTAGCCTATATGCTGTGTTCAATAAGTAGCCTATACGCCGTGTTCAATAAGTAGCCTATACGCTGTGTTCAATAAGTAGCCTATACGCCGTGTTCAGTAAGTAGCCTATACGCTGTGTTCAATAAGTAGCCTATACGCAGTGTTCAGTAAGTAGCCTATACGCCGTGTTCAATAAGTAGCCTATACGCCGTGTTCAATAAGTAGCCTATACGCCGTGTTCAATAAGTAGCCTATACGCCGTGTTCAATAAGTAGCCTATACGCCGTGTTCAGTAAGTAGCCTATACGCCGTGTTCAGTAAGTAGCCTGCCTATACGCCGTGTTCAGTAAGTAGCCTGCCTATACGCCGTGTTCAGTAAGTAAGCCTGCCTATCGCCGTGTTCAGTAAGTTGCCTGCCTATACGCCGTGTTCAGTAAGTTGCCTGCCTATACGCCGTGTTCAGTAAGTAGCCTGCCTATACGCCGTGTTCAATAAGTAGCCTGCCTATACGCAGTGTTCAATAAGTAGCCTATACGCTGTGTTCAATAAGTAGCTTATACGCCGTGTTCAATAAGTAGCCTGCCTATACGCCGTGTTCAATAAGTAGCCTATACGCGGTGTTCAGTAAGTAGCCTGCCTATACACTGTGTTCAATAAGTAGCCTATACGCCGTGTTCAATAAGTAGCCTGCCTATACACTGTGTTCAATAAGTAGCCTATGCAGCGTTCAGTAAGTAGCCTATACGCGCGTTCAGTAAGTAGCCTATACGCGCGTTCAATAAGTAGCCTGCCTATACGCGCGTTCAATAAGTAGCCTGCCTATACGCCGCGTTCAATAAGTAGCCTGCCTATACGCCGCGTTCAATAAGTAGCCTGCCTATACGCCGCGTTCAATAAGTAGCCTGCCTATACGCCGCGTTCAATAAGTAGCCTGCCTATACGCCGCGTTCAATAAGTAGCCTGCCTATACGCCGCGTTCAATAAGTAGCCTGCCTATACGCCGCGTTCAATAATTAGCCTGTCTATACGCCGCGTTCAATAAGTAGCCTGCCTATACGCCGCGTTCAATAAGTAGCCTGCCTATACGCCGCGTTCAATAAGTAGCCTGCCTATACGCCGCGTTCAATAAGTAGCCTGCCTATACGCCGCGTTCAATAAGTAGCCTGCCTATACGCGCGTTCAATAAGTAGCCTGCCTATACGCGCGTTCAATAAGTAGCCAGCCTATACGCCGCGTTCAATAAGTAGCCTGCCTATACGCCGCGTTCAATAAGTAGCCTGCCTATACGCCGCGTTCAATAAGTAGCCTATACGCCGTGTTCAATAAGTAGCCTGCCTATACGCCGTGTTCAATAAGTAGCCTGCCTATACGCCGTGTTCAATAAGTAGCTAATACGCCGTGTTCAATAAGTAGCTTATACGCCGTGTTCAATAAGTAGCCTGCCTATACGCCGCGTTCAATAAGTAGCCTATACGCCGCGTTCAGTAAGTAGCCTTTACGCCGCGTTCAGTAAGTAGCCTATACGCCGCGTTCAATAAGTAGCCTTTACGCCGCGTTCAGTAAGTAGCCTATACGCCGTGTTCAATAAGTAGCCTATACGCCGTGTTCAGTAAGTAGCCCTATACGCCGTGTTCAGTAAGTAGCCTATCGCCGTGTTCAGTAAGTAGCCTATCGCCGTGTTCAGTAAGTAGCCTATACGCCGCGTTCAGTAAGTAGCCTATACGCGGCGTTCAGTAACCTATACGCCGCGTTCAGTAAGTAGCCCTATACGCCCGCGTTCAGTAAGTAGCCTATACGCCGCGTTCAGTAAGTAGCCTTTACGCGCGTTCAGTAAGTAGCCTATCGCGCGTTCAGTAAGTAGCCTGCCTATACGCCGCGTTCAGTAAGTAGCCTATACGCCGCGTTCAGTAAGTAGCCTGCCTATACGCCGCGTTCAGTAAGTAGCCTGCCTATACGCCGCGTTCAGTAAGTAGCCTGCCTATACGCCGCGTTCAGTAAGTAGCCTATAATCCGCGTTCAGTAAGTAGCCTGCCTATACGCCGCGTTCAATAAGTAGCCTATACGCCGTGTTCAGTAAGTAGCCTATACGCTGTGTTCAATAAGTAGCCTATACGCAGTGTTCAGTAAGTAGCCTATACGCCGTGTTCAATAAGTAGCCTATACGCCGTGTTCAATAAGTAGCCTATACGCCGTGTTCAATAAGTAGCCTATACGCCGTGTTCAGTAAGTAGCCTATACGCCGTGTTCAGTAAGTAGCCTGCCTATACGCCGTGTTCAGTAAGTAGCCTGCCTATACGCCGTGTTCAGTAAGTAGCCTGCCTATACGCCGTGTTCAGTAAGTTGCCTGCCTATACGCCGTGTTCAATAAGTAGCCTGCCTATACGCCGTGTTCAATAAGTAGCCTGCCTATACGCAGTGTTCAATAAGTAGCCTATACGCTGTGTTCAATAAGTAGCTTATACGCCGTGTTCAATAAGTAGCCTGCCTATACGCCGTGTTCAATAAGTAGCCTATACGCGGTGTTCAGTAAGTAGCCTGCCTATACACTGTGTTCAATAAGTAGCCTATACGCCGTGTTCAATAAGTAGCCTGCCTATACACTGTGTTCAATAAGTAGCCTATGCACCGCGTTCAGTAAGTAGCCTATACGCCGCGTTCAGTAAGTAGCCTATACGCCGCGTTCAATAAGTAGCCTGCCTATACGCCGCGTTCAATAAGTAGCCTGCCTATACGCCGCGTTCAATAAGTAGCCTGCCTATACGCCGCGTTCAATAAGTAGCCTGCCTATACGCGCGTTCAATAAGTAGCCTGCCTATACGCGCGTTCAATAAGTAGCCTGCCTATACGCCGCGTTCAATAAGTAGCCTGCCTATACGCGCGTTCAATAATTAGCCTGTCTATACGCGCGTTCAATAAGTAGCCTGCCTATACGCCGCGTTCAATAAGTAGCCTGCCTATACGCCGCGTTCAATAAGTAGCCTGCCTATACGCCGCGTTCAATAAGTAGCCTGCCTATACGCCGCGTTCAATAAGTAGCCTGCCTATACGCCGCGTTCAATAAGTAGCCTGCCTATACGCCGCGTTCAATAAGTAGCCTGCCTATACGCCGCGTTCAATAAGTAGCCTGCCTATACGCCGCGTTCAATAAGTAGCCTGCCTATACGCCGCGTTCAATAAGTAGCCTATACGCCGTGTTCAATAAGTAGCCTGCCTATACGCCGTGTTCAATAAGTAGCCTGCCTATACGCCGTGTTCAATAAGTAGCTAATACGCCGTGTTCAATAAGTAGCTTATACGCCGTGTTCAATAAGTAGCCTGCCTATACGCCGTGGTTCAGTAAGTAGCCTATCGCCGTGTTCAATAAGTAGCCTATACGCCGTGTTCAGTAAGTAGCCTATACGCCGTGTTCAGTAAGTAGCCTATACGCCGTGTTCAGTAAGTAGCCTATACGCCGTGTTCAGTAAGTAGCCTATACTCCGTGTTCAGTAAGTAGCCTATACGCCGCGTTC
This sequence comes from Brachymystax lenok tsinlingensis, assembly GCA_030435695.1. Classification (NCBI taxonomy): domain Eukaryota; kingdom Metazoa; phylum Chordata; class Actinopteri; order Salmoniformes; family Salmonidae; genus Brachymystax; species Brachymystax lenok. Next base: position 1,554,660 of record CM059793.1, read on the forward strand.
AGTAAGTAGCCTATACGCCGCGTTCAGTAAGTAGCCTATACGCCGCGTTCAGTAAGTAGCCTATACGCCGCGTTCAGTAAGTAGCCTATACGCCGCGTTCAGTAAGTAGCCTATACGCCGCGTTCAGTAAGTAGCCTATACGCCGCGTTCAGTAAGTAGCCCTATACGCGCGTTCAGTAAGTAAGCCTTTACGCTGCGTTCAGTAAGTAGCCTATACGCCGCGTTCAGTAAGTAGCCTGCCTATACGCCGCGTTCAGTAAGTAGCCTATACGCCGCGTTCAGTAAGTAGCCTGCCTATACGCCGCGTTCAGTAAGTAGCCTATACGCCGCGTTCAGTAAGTAGCCTGCCTATACGCCGCGTTCAATAAGTAGCCTATACGCCGTGTTCAGTAAGTAGCCTATACGCTGTGTTCAATAAGTAGCCTATACGCAGTGTTCAGTAAGTAGCCTATACGCCGTGTTCAATAAGTAGCCTATACGCCGTGTTCAATAAGTAGCCTATACGCCGTGTTCAATAAGTAGCCTATACGCCGTGTTCAATAAGTAGCCTATACGCCGTGTTCAGTAAGTAGCCTATACGCCGTGTTCAGTAAGTAGCCTGCCTATACGCCGTGTTCAGTAAGTAGCCTGCCTATACGCCGTGTTCAGTAAGTAGCCTGCCTATACGCCGTGTTCAGTAAGTTGCCCTGCCTATACGCCGTGTTCAATAAGTAGCCTGCCTATCGCCGTGTTCAATAAGTAGCCTGCCTATACGCGGTGTTCAATAAGTAGCCTATACGCTGTGTTCAATAAGTAGCTTATACGCCGTGGTTCAATAAGTAGCCTGCCTATACGCCGTGTTCAATAAGTAGCCTATCTGGCGTGTTCAGTAAGTAGCCTGCCTATACACTGTGTTCAATAAGTAGCCTATACGCCGTGTTCAATAAGTAGCCTGCCTATACACTGTGTTCAATAAGTAGCCTATGCACGCGTTCGTTCAGTAAGTAACCTATACGCGCGTTCAGTAAGCAGCCTATCGCGCGTTCAATAAGTAGCCTGCCTATCGCGCGTTCAATAAGTAGCCTGCCTATACGCCGCGTTCAATAAGTAGCCTGCCTATACGCCGCGTTCAATAAGTAGCCTGCCTATACGCCGCGTTCAATAAGTAGCCTATACGCCGTGTTCAATAAGTAGCCTGCCTATACGCCGTGTTCAATAAGTAGCTAATACGCCGTGTTCAATAAGTAGCTTATACGCCGTGTTCAATAAGTAGCCTGCCTATACGCCGTGTTCAGTAAGTAGCCTATACGCCGTGTTCAATAAGTAGCCTATACGCCGTGTTCAGTAAGTAGCCTATACGCCGTGTTCAGTAAGTAGCCTATACGCCGTGTTCAGTAAGTAGCCTATACGCCGTGTTCAGTAAGTAGCCTATACTCCGTGTTCAGTAAGTAGCCTATACGCCGCGTTCAGTAAGTAACCTATCGCCGCGTTCAGTAAGTAGCCTATACGCCCGCGTTCAGTAAGTAACCTATACGCCGCGTTCAGTAAGTAGCCTATCGCGCGTTCAGTAAGTAGCCTATCGCGCGTTCAGTAAGTAGCCTTTACGCGCGTTCAGTAAGTAAGCCTATACGCCGCGTTCAGTAAGTAGCCTGCCTATCGCGGCGTTCAGTAAGTAGCCTATCGCGCGTTCAGTAAGTAGCCTGCCTATACGCGCGTTCAGTAAGTAGCCTATACGCCGCGTTCAGTAAGTAGCCTGCCTATACGCCGCGTTCAATAAGTAGCCTATACGCCGTGTTCAGTAAGTAGCCTATACGCTGTGTTCAATAAGTAGCCTATACGCAGTGTTCAGTAAGTAGCCTATACGCCGTGTTCAATAAGTAGCCTATACGCCGTGTTCAATAAGTAGCCTATACGCCGTGTTCAATAAGTAGCCTATACGCCGTGTTCAGTAAGTAGCCTATACGCCGTGTTCAGTAAGTAGCCTGCCTATACGCCGTGTTCAGTAAGTAGCCTGCCTATACGCCGTGTTCAGTAAGTAGCCTGCCTATACGCCGTGTTCAGTAAGTTGCCTGCCTATACGCCGTGTTCAATAAGTAGCCTGCCTATACGCCGTGTTCAATAAGTAGCCTGCCTATACGCAGTGTTCAATAAGTAGCCTATACGCTGTGTTCAATAAGTAGCTTATACGCCGTGTTCAATAAGTAGCCTGCCTATACGCCGTGTTCAATAAGTAGCCTATACGCGGTGTTCAGTAAGTAGCCTGCCTATACACTGTGTTCAATAAGTAGCCTATACGCCGTGTTCAATAAGTAGCCTGCCTATACACTGTGTTCAATAAGTAGCCTATGCACCGCGTTCAGTAAGTAGCCTATACGCCGCGTTCAGTAAGTAGCCTATACGCCACGTTCAATAAGTAGCCTGCCTATACGCCGCGTTCAATAAGTAGCCTGCCTATACGCCGCGTTCAATAAGTAGCCTGCCTATACGCCGCGTTCAATAAGTAGCCTGCCTATACGCGCGTTCAATAAGTAGCCTGCCTATACGCGCGTTCAATAAGTAGCCTGCCTATACGCCGCGTTCAATAAGTAGCCTGCCTATACGCGCGTTCAATAAGTAGCCTGCCTATACGCGCGTTCAATAAGTAGCCTGCCTATACGCTGCGTTCAATAAGTAGCCTGTCTATACGCGCGTTCAATAAGTAGCCTGCCTATACGCCGCGTTCAATAAGTAGCCTGCCTATACGCGCGTTCAATAAGTAGCCTGCCTATACGCCACGTTCAATAAGTAGCCTGCCTATACGCGCGTTCAATAAGTAGCCTGCCTATACGCCGTTCAATAAGTAGCCTGCCTATACGCCGCGTTCAATAAGTAGCCTGCCTATACGCGCGTTCAATAAGTAGCCTGCCTATACGCCGCGTTCAATAAGTAGCCTGCCTATACGCGCGTTCAATAAGTAGCCTGCCTATACGCGCGTTCAATAAGTAGCCTGCCTATACGCCGCGTTCAATAAGTAGCCTGCCTATACGCCGCGTTCAATAAGTAGCCTGCCTATACGCCGTGTTCAATAAGTAGCTAATACGCCGTGTTCAATAAGTAGCTTATACGCCGTGTTCAATAAGTAGCCTGCCTATACGCCGCGTTCAATAAGTAGCCTATACGCCGCGTTCAGTAAGTAGCCTATACGCCGCGTTCAGTAAGTAGCCTTTACGCCGCGTTCAGTAAGTAGCCTATACGCCGCGTTCAATAAGTAGCCTTTACGCCGTGTTCAGTAAGTAGCCTATACGCCGTGTTCAATAAGTAGCCTATACGCCGTGTTCAGTAAGTAGCCTATACGCCGTGTTCAGTAAGTAGCCTATACGCCGTGTTCAGTAAGTAGCCTATACGCCGCGTTCAGTAAGTAGCCTATACGCCGCGTTCAGTAAGTAGCCTATACGCCGCGTTCAGTAAGTAGCCTATACCGCGTTCAGTAAGTAGCCTATACGCCGCGTTCAGTAAGTAGCCTATACGCTGCGTTCAGTAGTAGCCTATACGCCCGCGTTCAGTAAGTAAGCCTATACGCGCGTTCAGTAAGTAGCCTATACGCGCGTTCAGTAAGTAGCGCCTTTACGCCGCGTTCAGTAAGTAAGCCTATACGCCCGCGTTCAGTAAGTAGCCTGCCTATCGCCGCGTTCAGTAAGTAGCCTATACGCCGCGTTCAGTAAGTAGCCTGCCTATACGCCGCGTTCAGTAAGTAGCCTATACGCCGCGTTCAGTAAGTAGCCTGCCTATACGCCGCGTTCAGTAAGTAGCCTATACGCCGCGTTCAGTAAGTAGCCTATACGCCGCGTTCAGTAAGTAGCCTATACGCCGTGTTCAATAAGTAGCCTTCCTATACGCCGTGTTCAATAAGTAGCCTGCCTATACGCCGTGTTCAATAAGTAGCCTGCCTATACGCCGTGTTCAATAAGTAGCCTGCCTATACGCCGTGTTCAATAAGTAGCCTGCCTATACGCCGTGTTCAATAAGTAGCCTGCCTATACGCCGTGTTCAATAAGTAGCCTGCCTATACGCCGTGTTCAATAAGTAGCCTGCCTATACGCCGTGTTCAATAAGTAGCCTATACGCCGCGTTCAGTAAGTAGCCTTCTTTAGGGTACAAGGATGCCACAGAAGATGTCTTGGTGCGCTTTTTTGAGTATATTTCAAACAAACGGATACTATTACTGCTACTGTTGTCAGTTCACTTCCGCCTTCTTTCTTCTCTACCTGTCTATATATTTCCTATATTTTTACAGCTGAGTTTTAAGGCCCATGGCAGAGTCATCATCACTACAGGACCTTCAAAACTATGTAGCTAACTCTATACCTAAACCCATTTTGTTATCATTTTATTTCCCAAGTAAGCATACTGGTGTTGAACTACCCTCAGGTCCTCACAAGCATTACAGGGAAATTAGTGCTCTTGGGACCCATCCCCTCTAGCAATGAGGAATTGGCCCAGATCCAAGGTGCTAGCTGGGATCCATTGGGTCTGAAGTGGCGGTGGCCTCGGGTTCAGTCTTGAGGCCACCACCATTACGTGGAGGCTGGGAGAGGGGAGTTGAAGGTTTCGTGGCTGTTGTGTCCACATTGCACGACACAGCCGTGTCTAATGGCAACAGTTGATGTCTAGGCTGTAGCATCAATTTTACGCACAGCGCCTTCAGAAGGTATTCACACCCCTTGACCTTTTCCACGTGTCGTTGTGCCACAGCCTGAATTTTTGTGCCACAGCCTGAACCCCCCCCTGAAAGGGTTCAATTCAATTTTTGTGTCACTGGCCTACACAATAACCCCATAATGTCGAAAGTGGGATTTATGTTTTTCAATTTGTTTACAAATAAATTTAAAAATGAAAAGCTGAAATGTCTTGAGTCAATAAGTATTCAAACCCCTTTGCTATGGACAAGCCTAAATAAGTTCAGGAGTAAAAATGTGCTTAACAAGTCACATAATAATTTGCATGGACTCACTCTGTGTTCAATAATAGTGTTTAACATGATTTTAAATGACTACCCCATCTCTGTACCACACACATAAAATTAACTGTAAGGTCCCTCAGTCGAGCAGTGAATTTCAAACACCGATTCAACCACAAAGACCAGGGAGGTTTTCCAATGACTCACAAAGAAGGGCACCTATTGGTAGATGGGTAAAAAACCCAGCAGATATTGAATATCCCTTTGAGAATGGTGAAGTTATTAATTACACTTTGGATGGTGCATCAATACACCCAGTCACTACAAAGATACAGGCGTCCTTCCTAACTCAGTTGCCAGAGAGGAAGGAAACCGCTCAGGGATTTCACCATGAGGCCAATGGTGACTTTAAAACAGTTACAGAGTTTAATGGCTGTGATAGGAGAAACCTGAGGATTGGTCAACAACATTGTAGTTACTCCACAAGACTGACCTAAATGACAGAGTGAAAAGAAGGAAGCCTGTACAGAAAATAAATATTCAAAAACATGCATCCTGTTTGCAATGAGGCACTAAAGTAATACTGTAAATAAATAACTGGTGTAAATTAAAATGGCCAATTTGGATGCAATCAATTTGCTTTGTTTCTCAGATCAAATAATATTTTTGGGTCAATTAATATTGTTTGACTGCCACATTTCTGTTATCGTGTGTGACCACTGATTATATTTTTGACCAGATTCTCAAGTGTCTAACAATGAAAATGTCTTCAAAAGTGGAAGGCAGTTCACTTGAATACCAGTCTCTTTAGCTAATCCACTCCCTGTCCTACTGCCAGTCTCTAGCTAATCCACTCCCTGTCCTACTGCCAGTCTCTTTAGCTAATCCACTCCCTGTCCTACTGCCAGTCTCTAGCTAATCCACTCCATGTCCTACTGCCAGTCTCTAGCTAATCCACTCCCTGTCCTACTGCCAGTCTCTAGCTAATCCACTCCCTGTCCTACTGCCAGTCTCTAGCTAATCCACTCCCTGTCCTACTGCCAGTCTCTAGCTAATCCACTCCCTGTCCTACTGCCAGTCTCTAGCTAATCCACTCCATGTCCTACTGCCAGTCTCTAGCTAATCCACTCCCTGTCCTACTGCCAGTCTCTAGCTAATCCACTCCCTGTCCTACTGCCAGTCTCTAGCTAATCCACTCCCTGTCCTATTGCCAGTCTCTTTAGCTAATCCACTCCCTGTCCTACTGCCAGTCTCTTTAGCTAATCCACTCCCTGTCCTACTGCCAGTCTCTAGCTAATCCACTCCCTGTCCTACTGCCAGTCTCTAGCTAATCCACTCCCTGTCCTACTGCCAGTCTCTAGCTAATCCACTCCCTGTCCTATTGCCAGTCTCTTTAGCTAATCCACTCCCTGTCCTATTGCCAGTCTCTTTAGCTAATCCACTCCCTGTCCTACTGCCAGTCTCTTTAGCTAATCCACTCCCTGTCCTACTGCCAGTCTCTAGCTAATCCACTCCCTGTCCTACTGCCAGTCTCTTTAGCTAATCCACTCCCTGTCCTACTGCCAGTCTCTAGCTAATCCACTCCCTGTCCTTCTGCCAGTCTCTTTAGCTAATCCACTCCCTGTCCTACTGCCAGTCTCTTTAGCTAATCCACTCCCTCTCGCTTCGCCTCTTCCTCTATGGTGTGACTCACAAATCTCTATAGCAAGACGCATCATTCACCCAATGTTCGTCAAAATCAGGCCAGCACTATCTGAGATCGAGTGTGACTAACGTACAAAAGTCGAACAGACGGGGAGACCGATCTACGTTCCCCTCCCGAGTTTCATAATGGTGGACAAAATAATGTTACTGTAATGCCAATCTGATTTGTTTCTGTTGAACTACCCTTGACCTAAACCATTTACTGTAGGGTTGACCCTGTGGACTGTAGGGTTACGGCCCAAATGGCACTACTTTTGACCAGGTTTGCATTTGGGACGTAATCTAGGTCTGATATCCATCTCTCAACACTATCACTGGCAAGTTTGTTATTCAACCATTGATTTCCTTGAAAGGTTTCATATGCTGATGTCATAATTTTCATTTCCCGACTCCCTGTGCTGTCTAGAGAGCCTGTATTTCCCGAATGAAAAGCATCACTGTGGGTCTGGCTGGTATAGGCCATGGTCCACAGGAATCAAAAGGAGCAGTGTTTTAGGCCTCTAGTTGAGCTAGACCTGTTCTCAACCTTGGACATAATTGGGTTTTACTCTGTGACTCCTGCTACTGTGGTGCTCAAGATTGTTCTAAACATCTCACTTTGAGATTGTGGATAATTTAGGGAGGGCCTCCTGGGCCCTTGTAAACGTTCACCTAGGACCAGCAATATCTGTCTGGAAAACATCCAATATTGTGAAAGATTTCCCCTGTCTAAACCAGGCGACACTTATTGTGATATTGGGGATAATCTAGGGATGGTTTCCCAGGCCCAGATCTCAATGGGAGTCCCTATAGCCCTGGATTATCAGTCTGTCTTAATGGATAATCTAGGGATGGTTTCCCAGGCCCAGATCTTAATGGGAGTCCCTATAGCCCTGGATTATCAGTCTGTCTTAATGGATAATCTCCATTCAAAGTATTTTAAATCGAGGACTAGGCTTGATCTGTGTAACAGGCCCATATTTAAAGAAATATTATGGATGGTGATTTCAATAGCAGGCGGTTGGATCATGGTACTTTGATTCCTGTATGACCTAACTGTTATTCTAAATGGATAAAAAGCATTAGCTAAATTATCATATTTATCTTTTGCGAGAAATAAAGTGAGTTCTTTAACTGTAAATCCCCAACCCAGAACCCACCCAGGCCTGATAATGACTGTCATTATACACTAAGCCTGTCTCAGTTAAAGTGGAACTGACCGTGTTTTAACTACTTTGCAGATATGAAACAGACAGTCATATCAGTCAAAAATATCACATTGCCCGTTTATGGTTCAATGTTCTTTTTGACTCAATGTTCTATAATGTACATTAAGACATTGTTGGCAGAATAGATGGACATAGTTCAATGTTCTATAATGTACATTAAGACATTGTTGGCAGAATAGATGGACATAGTTCAATGTTCTATAATGTACAGTAAGACATTGTTGGTAGAATAGATGGACATAGTTCAATGTTCTATAATGTACATTAAGACATTGTTGGCAGAATAGATGGACATAGTTCAATGTTCTATAATGTACAGTAAGACATTGTTGGCAGAATAGATGGACATAGTTCAATGTTCTATAAATGTACAGTAAGACATTGTTGGTAGAATAGATGGACATAGTTCAATGTTCTATAATGTACATTAAGACATTGTTGGTAGAATAGATGGACATAGTTCAATGTTCTATAATGTACATTAAGACATTGTTGGCAGAATAGATGGACATAGTTCAATGTTCTATAATGTACAGTAAGACATTGTTGGCAGAATAGATGGACATAGTTCAATGTTCTATAATGTACAGTAAGACATTGTTGGTAGAATAGATGGACATAGTTCAATGTTCTATAATGTACATTAAGACATTGTTGGCAGAATAGATGGACATAGTTCAATGTTCTATAATGTACAGTAAGACATTGTTGGCAGAATAGATGGATGCAGTTCAATGCATGATTAATATAATTCACCAATATATTTCTTGGTAGTCCCAAAAATATTGCTAACCGGTTGTAAATCACAGCTGGCCTGGTACGTTGTTTGCTGCCACCATTCGGGATGCACTGTTTCAGTTTCAATGACTCAATATTTTGAACAAAAACAGACGACTGTAACTACGGCTGGGAATGTCAATATAGTCGAACTAGCAAGAGAAGATTATCACAAGTCAGTCATAATGTGGCTAATAGGCTAGCGCACATGTGTCAAACAAGGCCCGTGGGCCGACTAGGACACACGAGAGCATAAATGACTCAACACTTGAGTCATCTAATAAACTCAGCAAAAAAAAGAAACGTCCTCTCACTGTCAACTGCGTTTTATTTTCAACAAATTTAACATGTAAATATTTGAATAAACATAACAAGACTCAACAACTGAGACAAACTGAACAAGTTCCACAGGCATGTGACTAACATAAATGGAATAATGTGTCCCTGAACAAAGGGGTGGGCAAAAGTAACAGTCAGTATCTGGTGTGGCCACCAGCTGCATTAAGTACTGCAGTGCATCTCATCCTCATGGACTGCATCAGATTTGCCAGTTCTTGCTGTGAGATGTTACCCCATTCTTCCACCAAGGCACCTGCAAGTTCCCGGACATTTCTGGGGGGAATGACCCTAGCCCTCACCCTCCGATCCAACAGGTCCCAGACGTGCTCAATGGGATTGAGATCCGGGCTCTTCGCTGGCCATGGCAGAACACTGACATTCCTGTCTTGCAGAAAATCACGCACAGAACGAGCAGTATGGCTGGTGGCATTGTCATGCTGGAGGGTCATGTCAGGATGAGCCTGCAGGAAGGGTACCACATGAGGGAGGAGGATGTCTTCTCTGTAACGCACCATCACCCCTGGTGAGACAAAACCGCGACTCGTCAGTGAAGAGCACTTTTTGCCAGTCCTGTCTGGTCCAGTGACGGTGGGTTTGTGCCCATAGGCAACGTTGTTGCCGGTGATGTCTGGTGAGGACCTGCCTTACAACAGGCCTACAAGCCCTCAGTCCAGCCTCTCAGCCTATTGCGGACTGAGCACTGATGGAGGGATTGTGCGTTCCTGGTGTAACTCGGGCAGTTGTTGTTGCCATCCTGTACCTGTCCTGCAGGTGTGAAGTTCGGATGTACCGATCCTGTGCAGGTGTTGTTACACGTGGTCTGCCACTGCGAGGACGATCAGCTGTCCGTCCTGTCTCCCTGTAGCGCTGTCTTAGGCGTCTCAAAGTACGGACATTGCAATTTATTGCCCTGGCCACATCTGCAGTCCTCATGCCTCCTTGCAGCATGCCTAAGGTACATTCACACAGGTGAGCAGCTGGGCATCTTTCTTTTGGTGTTTTTCAGAGTCAGTAGAAAGGCCTCTTTAGTGTCCTAAGTTTTCATAACTGGGACCTTAATTGCCTACCGTCTGTCAGCTGTTAGTCTTAACGACCGTTTCACTGGTGCATGTCCATTAATTGTTTATGGTTCATTGAACAAGCGTGGGAAACAGCGTTTGAACCCTTTACAATGAAGATCTGCGAAGTTATTTGGATTTTTACGAATTATCCTCGAAAGACAGGGTCCTGAAAAAGGTATGTTTCTTTTTTTGCTGAGTTTAGCTTAAAAAGTGAACGTTCCCTCGTTAGCCAGAGCGAGATTAGCTAAAACCTAACATTTAGTTGTTGATCTCGTAGATGTGCATAGACAACTGAGGGAGAGAGAGCCTGCCTTCTCCTGGTCGTTTGATCAATAGGACTGTAAAGTTCCCAAATGTAAGAGGACTCCCGTGGTGTTTACATATTTGCAGAAATCCATTCAGGTGTATTTTGTGGCTTTTGGCAAATTGTTCTATAAATCAAATCAAATGTATTTATAAAGACCTTCTTACATCAGCTGATGTCACAGAGTGCTGTACAGAAACCCAGCCTAAAACCCCAAACAGCAAGCAATGCAGGTGTAAAAGCATGGTGGCTAGGGAAAAACTCCCTAGAAAGGCCAGAACCTAGGAAGAAACCTAGAGAGGAACCAGGCTGTGAGGGGTGGCCAGTCCTCTTCTGGCTGTGCCGGGTGCAGATTATAACAGAACATGGACAAGATTTTAAAATGTTCATAAAACAGGCAGAACAGTTGAAACTGGAGAAGCAGCACGGCCAGGTGGACTCGGGACATCAAGGAGTCATCAGGCCAGGTAGGCCTTGAGGAATGGAGAGAGAGAGAGAGAGAGAGAGAGAGAGAGAGAATACTTAAATTCACACAGGACACCAGATAAGAGAATAAATACTCCAGATATAACAGATGGACCTCAGCCCCCCGACACATAAACTACTGCAGCATAAATACTGGAGGCTGAGACAGGAGGGGTCGGGAGACACTGTGGCCCCGTCCGACGATACCCCCGGACAGGGCCAAACAGGCAGGATATAACCCCACCCACTCTGCCGAAGCACAGCCCCCACACCACTAGAGGGATATCTTCAACCACCAACTTACCATCCTGACAAGGCCGAGTATAGCCCACAAGATCTCCGCCACGGCACCAGTAAGCCAGTGACTCAGCCCCTGTAATAGGGTTAGAGGCAGAGAATCCCAGTGGAGGGGAACCGGCCAGGCAGAGACAGCAAGGGCGGTTCGTTGCTCCAGTGCCTTTCCGTTCACCTTCACACTCCTGGGCCAGACTACACTCAGTCATAGGACCTACTGAAGAGATGAGTCATCAATAAAGACTTAAAGGTTGAGACCGAGTCTGCGTCTCTCACATGGGTAGGCAGACTATTCCATAAAAATGGAGCTCTATAGGAGAAAGCCCTGCCTCCAGCTGTTTGCTTAGAAATTCTAGGGACAGTAAGGAGGCCTGCGTCTTGTGACCGTAGCGTACGTGTAGGTATGTACGGCAGGACCAAATCGGAAAGATAGGTAGGAGCAAGCCCATGTAATGCTTTGTAGGTTAGCAGTAAAACCTTGAAATCAGCCCTTGCCTTAACAGGAAGCCAGTGTAGAGAGGCTAGTACTGGAGTAATATGATCACATTTTGGGGTTCTAGTCAAGATTCTAGCAGCCGTGTTTAGCACTAACTGAAGTTTATTTAGTGCTTTATCCGGGTAGCCGGAAAGTAAAGCATTGCAGTAGTCTAACCTAGAAGTTACAAACGCATGGATTAACTTTTCTGCATCATTTTTGGACAAAGTTTCTGATTTTTACAATGTTACGTAGATGGAAAAAAGCTGTCCTTGAAACAGTCTTGATATGTTCGTCAAAAGAGAGATCAGGGTCCAGAGTAACGCCGAGGTCCTTCACAGTTTTATTTGAGACGACTGTACAACCATCAAGATTAATTGTCAGATTCAACAGAAGATCTCTTTGTTTCTTGGGACCTAGAACAAGCATCTCTGTTTTGTCAGAGTTTAAAAGTAGAACATTTTCAAGCCATCCACTTCCTTACGTCTGAAACACAGGCTTCCAGGGAGGGCAATTTTGGGGCTTCACCATGTTTCATCGAAATGTACAGCTGTGTGTCATCCACATAGCAGTGAAAGTTAACATTGTGTTTCCAAATGACATAACCAAGTGGTAAAATATATAGTGAAAACAATAGAAATCTAAAATCGTGCTGCCTGTAAACACACAGTTGAGTTGAAAGTGAATGAATGGTTGCCCGTGTGGCGAATGGCTCGTTTGTATAAAGGCCTACTGTAGCTCTGATTGGTTATAGCGCATCGGTCTGTGTCGACTCTGGTCCTGGACAAGATCAATGTTTTTATTCGGTTTTATTTACTGCAGTGTCTATTAATTGGCCAAACGTACGGCTGCTTTCCCACTCTATATCGCTATAGAATTGTCACAAATGCCTTGTTATACGTCATTCCCAAACATTCTATGAATTTATGAAAGTGGTCGCTTGTCAGAAAATGAAGTGCGATATTCTTCCTGGAGGTGTATATGAACAGATTTGATTAAGATTTCATGGTGCTAAAACACCTGGTTCCATTAACTTTACAGTGTAGCCACAAGTCCAGAACGATCAAACTTATGATGCTATTTCAAACAGAGAGAATGTTTCTTCTCTGCCTTCTACTGCCGTGATGTATTTATAGGTTTCTTCATAACTTCAGATTGACCTGGCTGACCTGTTTTTGTTGTCAGACACCTGGTTCTTGATAAAAGCCAATGGAAACTAGAGACGCTAGGGGCCAGTCACGGACTTGGATTCATCTGTGTCTGGGAAACCGACGATGTTTTGATATACGATCAAGCCAACCGGTGTTGATTTAGACCCCTCCCTCCCCCCTCCCCCCTTGACGTCAGAACAGACTCAATTCGTCAGGGCTCTGCAATGCTCTTCAATGCTTCCCACAGTTGTGTCAAGTTGGCTGGATGTCCTTTGGGTGGTGGACCATTCTTGATACACACAAGAAACTGTTGAGTGTGGAAAAACCCAGCAGTTCTTGACACACACAAACCGGTGCGCCTACTACCATACCCTGTTCAAAGGCACTTAAATCTTTTCTCTTGTCAATTCACTCTCTGAATGGCACACATAGACAATCCATGTCTCAATTGTCTCTAGGCGTAAACATCCTTCTTTAACCCGTCTCCTCCCCTTCATCTACACTGATTTTGAAGTGGATTTAACAAGTGACATCAATAAGGGATCGTAGCTTTGACCTGGATTCACCTGGTCAGTCTGTCATGGAAAGAACAGGTGTTCCTAATGTTTTGTATCCTACAGTATGTACAGTGCATTCTGGAAGTATTCAGACCCCTTCTCTTTTTCCACATTTTGTTACGTTAGTCTTATTCTAAAATGGATTAAAAAAAAATAATCCCTCATCAATCTACACACAATACCCCATAATGACAAGGCAAAAAATGATACTTTTTTATTTCTTTCAAATTTATAAAAAATATAAAACCGAAATAACTTCTTTGCATAAGTATTCAGAAAATTTGCGATGAGACTCGAAATTAAGCTCTGTGCATCCTGTTTCTGTTGATCGTCCTTGAGTTGTTTCTACAACTTGGTTGGAGTCCACCTGATTTGGTAAGGCACACACCTGTCTATATAAGGTCCCACAGTTGACAGTGCATGTCAGAGCAAAAACCAAGCCATGAGGTCGAAGGAATTGTCCGTAGAGCTCCGAGACAGGATGGTGTCGAGGCACAGATCTGGGGAAGGGTACCAAAAAAAATTCTGCAGCATTATAGGTCCCTAAGAACACAGTGGCCTCCATTCCTAAATGGGCAGCCAGCTCTAGGCTCTAGAGCTGGCTGCCCGGCCAAACTGAGCTATTGGGGGAGAAGGGCCTTGGTCAGGGAAGTGACCAAGAACCCGATGGTCACTCAGACAGAGCTCTAGAGTTCCTCTGTGGAGGTGGGAGAACCTTCCAGAAGGACAACCATCTCTGCAGCACTCCACCAGTCAGGCCTTCATGGTAGAGTGGCCAGACGGAAGCCACTCCTCAGTAAAAGGCACATTACAGCCCGCTTGGAGTTTGCCAAAAGGCAGCTAAAGACTCTCAGACCATGAGAAACAAGATTCTCTGGTCTGATGAAACCAAGATGGATCTCTTTGGCCTGAATGCCAAGTGTCACGTCTGGAGGAAACCATCCCTATGGTGAAGCATGGTGGTGGCAGAGGTGCTTTAACAAAGTACTGAGTAAAGGGTCTGAATACTTATATTTATTTCAGTTTTTTTTTATGTCATTTCTAAAAACAATTTTTTTCTTTAATTACAGGGTTTTGTGTGTAGGTTGATGAGTAAAAACTTAACAAAATGTGGAAAAAGTCAAAGGGGTCTGAATACCTTCAAAATGCACTGTTCTGCCTGTTTTATGAACATTTTAAAATCTTGTCCATGTTCTGTTATAATCTGCACCCGGCACAGCCAGAAGAGGACTGGCCACCCCTCACAGCCTGGTTCCTCTCTAGGTTTCTTCCTAGGTTTTGGCCTTTCTAGGGAGTTTTTCCTAGCCACCGTGCTTTTACACCTGCACTGCTTGCTGTTTGGGGTTTTAGGCTGGGTTTCTGTACAGCACTCTGACATCAGCTGATGTAAGGGGGGCTTTGTAAATAAATTTGATTTGATATCCCCATTTGTCACAAGTGTTCACGTCCCTTGATTATTTTGTTACAAAGTGGGATTAAAATGGATTTCATTGGCATTTTTTTTGTTAACGATCTACACAAAATACTCTGAACGTGTAAGATAAATTCTAACTTGGTGTCAAAAATGTATAAACACATCTTGATTAGATAAGTATTCAACCACCTGAGTCAATACATGTCAGTCACCTTTTGGCAGTGATTACAGCTGTGAGTGTTTCTGGGTATTCTCTAAGAGCCTGGATTGTGCAACATTTGCCAATTTTTTTTGTATTATTCTCTAAATTCTTCACGCTCCGTCAAGTTGGGTTGTTGATCATTGCTAACCAACCACTATGACGTTTTGCCATTCGATTTTCAAGTAGATTTAAGTCAACTGTAACTAGGCCTCTCAGGAACATTCACTGTCTTCTTGGTAAGCAACTCCAGTGTAGATTTGGCCTTGTGTTCAAGGCCAAATTCATCTCCCAGTGTCTGGTGGAAAGATGGAACCAGGTTTTCCTCTAGGATTTGGCCTGAGCTTAGCTCCATTCCGTTTCTTTTTATCCTTAAAATCTCCCCAGGCCTTAACGATTACAAGCATACCCATAACATGATGCAGCCACCACTATGCTTGAAAATATGGAGAGTTTGGTGCTCAGTGATGTATTGGATTTGCCCCGAACATAACACTTTGTATTCAGGGGAAAAAATTGAATTCCTTTGCTACATTTGTTGCAGTATTACTTTAGTGCCTTGTTGCAAACAGGATGCATGGTTTGGAATATTTTTTTATTCTGTACAGGCTTCCTTCTTTTCACTCTGTCATTTAGGTTACTAACGTGGAGTAACTACAATGTTGTTGACCAATCCTCAGTTTTCTCTCACAGCCATTAAACTCTATAACTGTTTTAAAGTCACCATTGGCCTCCTGGTGAAATCCCTGAGCGGTTTCTTTCCTCTCTGGCAACTGGTTGAATCTGTGTTTGAAATTCACTGCTGGACTGAGGGACCTTACATATAATTGTATGTGTGGGGTACAGAGATGAGGTAGTTGTTCAACACTATTATGCAACTCACTATGTGACTTGTTAAGCACATTTTCACTCCTGATTTATTTTAGCCATAACAAAGGGGTTGAATGCTTTTCAGTTTAAATTAATTTGTAAAAAAAATTCTAAGAACATAATTCAACGTTTGCCGTTATGGGGTATTGTGTGTGACGACAAATATCAATTTTAAATTCAGGCTGTAACACAAAATGAAAAAAGTGAATACTTTCTGTAAGTGTAACTATGTGTACTGTCACATGACATCAGCCTGTGTGTTTGGATAACAAGCAGGTACCTAACCTTCAATTATATATAAAGTGGTGCTTGAGTAACACACTGACTGAATGCTCCCCAGTTGGAGCTTAGAGCGAGACTTAATCAGGATACCTAGTAGCTTTCCAGTTGGAGCTTAGAGAGACCAAATCAGGATACCTAGTAGCTTTCCAGTTGGAGCTTAGAGAGAGACTAAATCAGAATAATCAGGATACCTAGTAGCTTTTCAGTTGGAGCTTAGAGAGCGACCAAATCAGAATAATCAGGGTACCTAGTAGCTTTACAGTTGGAGCTTAGAGAGAGACTAAATCAGAATAATCAGGGTACCTAGTAGCTTTACAGTTGGAGCTTAGAGAGAGACTAAATCAGAATAATCAGGGTACCTAGTAGCTTTACAGTTGGAGCTTAGAGAGAGACTAAATCAGAATAATCAGGATACCTAGTAGCTTTACAGTTGGAGCTTAGAGAGAGACTAAATCAGAATAATCAGGATACCTAGTAGCTTTCCAGTTGGAGCTTAGAGAGCGACCAAATCAGAATAATCAGGGTACCTAGTAGCTTTCCAGTTGGAGCTTAGAGAGAGACTAAATCAGAATAATCAGGGTACCTAGTAGCTTTACAGTTGGAGCTTAGAGAGAGACTAAATCAGAATAATCAGGATACCTAGTAGCTTTCCAGTTGGAGCTTAGAGAGAGACTAAATCAGAATAATCAGGGTACCTAGTAGCTTTCCAGTTGGAGCTTAGAGAGAGACTAAATCAGAATAATCAGGATACCTAGTAGCTTTCCAGTTGGAGCTTAGAGAGAGACTAAATCAGAATAATCAGGGTACCTAGTAGCTTTACAGTTGGAGCTTAGAGAGAGACTAAATCAGAATAATCAGGATACCTAGTAGCTTTCCAGTTGGAGCTTAGAGAGAGACTAAATCAGAATAATCAGGATACCTAGTAGCTTTCCAGTTGGAGCTTAGAGAGCGACCAAATCAGAATAATCAGGGTACCTAGTAGCTTTCCAGTTGGAGCTTAGAGAGAGACTAAATCAGAATAATCAGGGTACCTAGTAGCTTTACAGTTGGAGCTTAGAGAGAGACTAAATCAGAATAATCAGGATACCTAGTAGCTTTCCAGTTGGAGCTTAGAGAGAGACTAAATCAGAATAATCAGGATACCTAGTAGCTTTACAGTGACAGTAGAGATACCTGTGATTTCCTGTGTTGAGGACCAGGCTCAAGCAGGTGTTATTGCATGACATTGTTTCCCAATCCTGTGCTTTGTGTGGCTTTTAAATCAGTTTATATAAACTATCACAGCTATTGTGAAACTTTTTGGTTTGATATCATTTCCTGGCAGGGTTTGATATGCAGCCTGTTTTCCTTGGCTGGAGTTCAGAGACAGTTGTTCCAGAGGAACAAGAATGCTGAATATTTTCTGCATATTTTCCCCAGTTTTCTTTATAATGCCCAATGCAGTGTTTAAAAAAAAAATATCCATATCAAATCAATTCTGGTAACAATCAAGTATCTTAGATAGATTTCCATTAAAATGGGGGGAAAAATAGCTTTTAAGCAAGAATAGGACTGTCTGGGAGTGGTCATTTAACCATGTTAATCATTACTGAAACACGCAAACTACAAACATGTAACCATGTTAATCATTACTGAAACACGCAAACTACAAACATGTAACCATGTTAAAGATAATGAATACATGACAACTAGATACAAATATTTCATTAAAAAATGATTGATACAAAAGGCTGGGGAGAGCCAACAACTTGCTGCTGGTCTATTAACCAATTTACCGTATGGCGATGTCACCGTAAACAAAACTCCCGCCCGTGCAAAAACTGCCTTGTTAGAAGGTCCTGTTTTAGATTTGTATTTTCAAACCGCAGCTATCAGGAAATAACACTGATTCCAAAAGAATCACACTTTTACAGTGTTAGTTTCATCGGCAGTTGTACAATTTGATAAAACACAGGAAAACACGTTTTTGACTGCACAGGGCCTTGAACCACTCTTTTTATGTTCAGTTGGTTTAAACTGGTTTAAAAATTACTTGACAGATGTATAACTCAATGTGTATCTACTGACGGTGTTAAACCAGGTTTCCTGGATATTGCGAAAGGTGTCCTGAAGAAGTCCATTCTGGGTCCTGTACTTTTTACTGTTTACATTAACAATATCGACTTGTCTGTAAAATAAATAAATAATGTTTTACCTCCACTTGTATGCTGATGATACTGTTGTGTATGCTATTGATGCGGTTGAACAGGCTCTATCTGAATTACAGTCTGCCTTCATTGTATTACAGAAAAACGTTATTGACCTGAAATTAGTATTGAGTGCAGGTAAAACTAAGTATATGTTCTCTAGAGCGCATAAACATATCTCTGATTTTAAGGAGGGGGAGTTACCAGGGGAAGGGGAGTTGACAGGGGAAGGGGAGTTACCAGGGGAAGGGTAAATCCCCCTCCTCACCCCTCTGCTGTTAGGAGGGAAGGTTACCAGAGTCGGTTGAGGAGGGAAGGTTGGAATAACGAACGAGAGGAGGGGAGGGTTCTCTGTCCTGCAGACAAGGACTCTGGCAGTCATATTGACCCTGCCTTCAGAGGAACAAGGACTCTGGCAGTCATATTGACCCTGCCTTCAGAGGAACAAGGACTCTGGCAGTCATATTGACCCTGCCTTCAGAGGAACAAGGACTCTGGCAGTCATATTGACCCTGCCTTCAGAGGAACAAGGACTCTGGCAGTCATATTGACCCTGCCTTCAGAGGAACAAGGACTCTGGCAGTCAAATCGACCCTGCCTTCACAGGAACAAGGACTCTGGCAGTCAAATCGACCCTGCCTTCACAGGAACAAGGACTCTGGCAGTCAAATCGACCCTCCTTTCTGCCTTCAGAGGAAGTTACCTCTGCTGCAGAGGACAAGTTCATTAGAGTTACCAGCCTCAGAAATTGCAGCCCAAATAAATGCTTCACAGAGTTCAAGTAACAGACATGTCTCAACATCAACTGTTCAGGAGACTGCGTGAATCAGGCCTTCATGGTCGAATTCCTGCAAAGAAACCCCTACTAAAGGACACACTTATCCAGCATGGCTACCACAGCATTCTGCAGCGATACGCCATCCCATCTTGTTTGGGCTATCATTTGTTTTTCAACAGGACAATGACCCAACACACCTCCAGGTTGTGTAAGGGCTATTTGACCAAAAAGGAGAGTGATGGAGTGCTGCATCAGATGACCTGGCCTCCACAATCCCCCGACCTCAAACCAATTGAGATGATTTGGGATGAGTTTGGATCGCAGAGTGAAGGAAAGCAGCCAACAAGTGCTCAGCATATGTGGGAACTCCTTCAAGACTGTTGTAAAAGCATTCCAGGTGACAACCTCATGAAGCTGGTTGAGAGAATGCCTTGAGTGTGCAAAGCTGTCATCAAGACAAAGGGTGGCTACTTTGAAGAATCTCAAATATATAAAATAAATTTACTGTATTTGATTTAACACTTTTTTGGTTACACATTATTGAGTACCACTGTCTTATATTTTCAAGCATTGTGGTGGCGGCATCATGCTATGGGTATGCTTGTAGTCCTTAAGAACTTGGGAGTTTTTCAGGATAGAAAATTCATGTAATGGAGCCAAGCACAGGCCAAATCCTAGAGGAAAACCTTGGTTCAGTCTGCTTTCCACCTGACACTGGGAGATGAATTCACCTTTCAGCAGGACAGTAACTTAAACCACAAGGCCAAATCTACACTGGACTTGCTTACCAAGAAGACAGTGAATGTTCCTGAGTGGCCGAGTTCCAGTTTGACTTAAATCTGCTTGGAAATCTATGGCCAGACCTGAAAATGGTTCTCTAGCAATGATCAACAACCAACTTGACAGCACTTGAAGAATTTAGAGAAGAATAATGGGCAAATGTTGTGCAATGTAGGTGTGAAAAACTGTAATCGCTGCCTATGGTGTTTCTAACATGTATTGTCTCAGGGTGGTGAATACTAATCTAATCAAGATATATTGGTGTTTATAATTTCTCAGATATTTTTTTGAAATGTTAGAATTGTTCTTTCACTTTGACATTTTGAGTATTTTGTGTATAGAAAAAAAATACCAAAATATATAAATGAAATTGTTTTAATCCCATTTTGTAAAACAACAAAATGTGTAAAGGGGTGTGAATACTTTCTGATGGCGTTATTGTAAAACCGTTAGTTTTTTTCTTGGACCAGGAATAGATATTGGGCAACTGGACTGAGTTTGGGAGACTCTGTTCTGTTCACGACCAGACAAGACTATTTAGACCCTCCCCTCTGGAGTGGTAGCAACACATCCGCCACACTGATCCTCAACACTGGAGCCCCTCAGGGGTGCGTGCTTAGTCCCCTCCTGTACTCCCTGTTCACCTGTTCAAGTCTAGGACCAAACGGCTCCTCAACAGCTTCTACCCCCAAGCCATAAGACTGCTGAACAATTCATAAAAATCGCCACTGGACAATTTACATTGTACCCCCTCTTGTACACTGCTGCTACTCGCTGTTTGTTTGTTACCTAAGCATAGTCACTTCGCCCCCACCTACTGTACAGATTACCTCAACTAGCCTGTACCCACTGACTCGGTACCGGTGCCCCCAGAATATAGCCTCGTTATTCTTATTTTAGCCTACTTGGTAAATATTTTATTCTTTTTGAACTGCACTGTTGGTTAAGGGCTTGTAAGTCAGCATTTCACGGTACGGTCTACACCTGTTGTATTCAGCATTTCACTGTAAGGTCTACACCTGTTGTAATCAGCATTTCACTGTAA
This sequence comes from Brachymystax lenok tsinlingensis, assembly GCA_030435695.1. NCBI lineage: Eukaryota > Metazoa > Chordata > Actinopteri > Salmoniformes > Salmonidae > Brachymystax > Brachymystax lenok. Next base: position 1,575,464 of record CM059793.1, read on the forward strand.
GGTCTACACCTGTTGTAATCAGCATTTCACTGTAAGGTCGGCACCTGTTGTATTCAGCATTTCACTGTAAGGTCGGCACCTGTTGTATTCAGCATTTCACTGTAAGGTCGGCACCTGTTGTATTCAGCATTTCACTGTGAGGTCTACACCTGTTGTATTCAGCATTTCACTGTGAGGTCTACACCTGTTGTATTCAGCATTTCACTGTGAGGTCTACACCTGTTGTATTCAGCATTTCACTGTGAGGTCTACACCTGTTGTATTCAGCATTTCACTGTGAGGTCTACACCTGTTGTATTCAGCATTTCACTGTGAGGTCTACACCTGTTGTATTCAGCATTTCACTGTGAGGTCTACTACGCCTGTTGTATTCAGCATGTGACAAAGTTTGATTTATTACAAACCTTGCAGAAGAGTCGTATTGGTCACCCTGTGTACGTTCTGTTTAACTCTTAAATGTAGAAGTTGGTTCGCCTTAATTTGTATCCAGCATTTCTCCACACCTTGACCAGTTTTCAATTCCTAACAACAGGCCATATGGATAACTGTCCCCTGTCCTCTCTTCTTCCTCTAGGCCAGAGCAGCAGTACATGGAGCGGTTCTGGAAGGAGGCGCGTGTTGGGGATTTCATTAGACTGCGCTGTAATGAGATCCTGCCCGCAGATGTTCTACTGCTCAGTTCCAGTGACCCGGACCGTCTGGTCCACATCGAGACCGCTACCCTGGATGGAGAGACCAACCTCAAACAGAGACAAGTGGTCCGCAGCTTCCTAGACCTGGTGAGACTATACATTTAACAATCAATCAACCTCAGACAAGTGGTCCGCAGCTTCCTAGACCTGGTGAGACTATACATTTAACAATCAATCAACCTCAGACAAGTGGTCCGCAGCTTCCTAGACCTGGTGAGACTATACATTTAACGATCAATCAACCTCAGACAAGTGGTCCGCAGCTTCCTAGACCTGGTGAGACTATACATTTAACGATCAATCAACCTCAGACAAGTGGTCTGCAGCTTCCTAGACCTGGTGAGACTATACATTTAACGATCAATCAACCTCAGACAAGTGGTCTGCAGCTTCCTAGACCTTGTTGACATGATACTAGACCTCTAAGACAGTGGTTCCCAAACTTGTTATAGTCCCGTACCCCTTCAAACATTCAACCTCCAGCTGCGTACCCCCTCTAGCACCAGGGTCAGCGCACTCTCAAATGTTGTTTTTTGCCATCATTGTAAGCCTGCCACACACACACTATACGATACATTTATTAAACATAAGAATGAGTGTGAGTTTCTGTCACAACCCGGCTCCTGGGAAGTGACAAAGAGCTCTTATAGGACCAGGGCACAAATAATAATATAATAATAATAATCAATAATGTTGCTCTTTATTTAACCATCTTACATAGAAAACATTTGTTCATCTAAAATGGTGAATAACTCCCCACAGGTTAATGTGAAGGGTGTGCTTGAAAGGATGCACATAACTCTGCAATGTTGGGTTGTATTGGAGAGAGTCTCAGTCTTAAATCATTTCCCACACACAGTCTGTGCCTGTATTTAGTTTTCATGCTAGTGAGGGCTGAGAATCCACTCTCACATAGGTATGTGGTTGCAAAGGGCGTCAGTCTTAACAGCGCGATTTGACAAGGCTTCACAACTGTCAGTGTCCATGCTAGCTGGGCTAACAACAAATGTAGAATTACTGATGCTAGCATCTGATGTGCTCGTGGAAGCAGAACAACTTGTGTCGTCGACAGTAGCAGGTGTAGTACTGCAGGTAGTAGTAGTACTACCAGTAGAGCTGGTATGTGTCTCTATGGACTCGGGCCTTGTTTTTGTTTTTTTACCATTTATCCATTTTATCGAGCAAACGGAAATGACATTGACAGTTTTTTTGTGTTTCTTCCATTTGCAAATAATCACACCAACTGTTGTCACCTTCTCACCAAGCTGCTTGGCGATGGTCTTGTAGACCATTCCAGCCTTGTGTAGGTCTACAATCTTGTCCCTGACATCCTTGGAGAGCGCTTTGGTCTTGGCCATGGTGGAGAGTTTGGAATCTGATTGATTGATTGCTTCTGTGGACAGGTGTCTTTTATACAGGTGACAAACTGAGATTAGGAGCACTCCCTTTAAGAGTGTGCTCCTAATCTCAGCTCGTTACCTGTATAAAAGACACCTGGGAGCCAGAAATCTTTCTGATTGAGAGGGGTTAAATACTTATTTCCCTCATTAAAATGCAAATCAATTTATAACATTTTTCACAATGCGTTTTTCTGGATTTTTTGGTTGTTATTCTGTCTCTCACTGTTCAAATAAACCTACCATTAAAATTATAGACTGATCATTTCATTGTCAGTGGGCAAACGTACAAAATCAGCAGGGGATCAAATACTTTTTTTCCCTCACTGTACATGCAGACAGTCAACAGCGTAGTGGGTCAATTTCTGTCAACAACTAAGAGTGTTGAAGCGCGAGGCTCGACTTCTCCACTGTTTTGGTCCGGTGGCTACCACCCTGTAACAGCGTGAAGAGATTCCCATGCACATGCACAGGATACTGTGTGTGATGTGTGAGCGAAGTCTTGACTCTCGCTCATCTCACTATTTCCGGTGATGTTAACGTCATTTCGCCGAGTCTACCTTTTATAATACCTACGTGTTTCAGGCAGACCACCATAGTGCCTGTGGCCAAGAAAGATAACCTGTCTAAATGACTACCGCCTTGTAGCACCCACACCTGTAGCCATGAAGTGCTTTGAAAGGCTGATCATGGCTCACATCAACACCATCATCCTAGACCCACTCCAGTTTGCATACCACACCAACAAATCCACAGATGTTCATTGACTACAGCTCAGCGTTCAGCTCAGCTCAACACCACAGTGCTCTCAAAGCTCATCACTAAGCTAAGGACCCTGGGACTGAACACCTCCCTCTGCAACTGGATCCTGGACTTCCTGACGGGCCACCGACGCCGACAGAACCGCCTATAAGGAGGAGGTCCGAGACCTTGTTGCTTAGTCACTTAATTACTAGTTACAGTATAGGTACATATCTACCCCTTCACATCGACTCGGTACCATGTATACAGTATAGGTACATATCTACCCCTTCACATCGACTCGGTACCATGTATACAGTATAGGTACATATCTACCCCTTCACATCGACTCGGTACCATGTATACAGTATAGGTACATATCTACCCCTTCACATCGACTGGGTACCATGTATACAGTATAGGTACATATCTACCCCTTCACATCGACTGGTACCATGTATACAGTATAGGTACATATCTACCCCTTCACATCGACTGGGTACCATGTATACAGTATAGGTACATATCTACCCCTTCACATCGACTGGTACCATGTATACAGTATAGGTACATATCTACCCCTTCACATCGACTGTACCATGTATACAGTATAGGTACATATCTACCCCTTCACATCGACTCGGTACCATGTATACAGTATAGGTACATATCTACCCCTTCACATCGACTCGGTACCATGTATACAGTATAGGTACATATCTACCCCTTCACATCGACTCGGTACCATGTATATAGCCATGTTATTGTTACTCATTGTGTATTATTTCTCTATTTCTCTTTCTCTCTGCATTGTTGGAAAGGGCCCGTCAGTCAGCTTTTCACTGTTAGTCCACACCTGTTGTTTATTAGCATGTGACACATTTAGATTGGAATTGATTTTAACACTGTGATGAAACTTTTTGTTTCTCCTTGCTGAAACAAGAAAACAAGTCTTCCGTTGCGCAGGCAATGCAGCAGTAGCCGCAGCACACACAGAAATATAATGAATAGAACGGGCTCTTGAAAGTTGTAACCTCTGGCAATTAGCCTGGTAAACTCATGGGTTGCCTGGTGTTGTGATGCAATAATTTCCATGGTAATGTAGAATTGATTACTTGTTAGATACTACTGCATGGTCGGAACTAGAAGCACAAGCATTTCGCTACACTCGCATTTAACATCTGCTAACCATGTGTATGTGACAAAATAAAATTTGATTTTAATGTTAATTCAAGTGATTTTTAACTGATGTGGCTCATGCAATGGAATGCATTGTTTGTGTTGTTGAGTTTAATCAACAAATCACAGCATAGATTTTACTTCCCGCTTTGGTCCGATGGCCGCCTGTCCACCCGTTGTGCCATCATTGACTTGAAAGGAGGATTCCGGTTTTATATAAATTCTGTTTCAATTCCAGCACATACAGTACGGAGCATTCGAATGGGTATTACGATGGCAGTGGTCATTTGGCTGGCCAATTACCTTCATCCAAAATGACATGTCTAGTTAGGTGTGAAAAAGCCACATCCTCCTGTATTGTGTCATCATAACTAAGACCTTGTTTGTTGGGGAGTTGACTGCAGCACACTCCCCAATGTGATGAAGAAAGAGACTACATCCCGAATGGGACCCTGTTCCCTACATAGTGCACTTCTTTTGACCCCACCCCCTGGTAAGAAATAGCACACTATAGAGAATAGGGTGCCATGTTAAAGTTTTTATCTCAATATCAAATCATTTCTGGGTAACAATTAAGTAACTTACTGCAGTTTTCAATTAAAATGTAAGCCATAAACAAATTGCTTCTTAGCAAAGAGAAATTTCTCAAGCAATAGTTTTTTTGTTGTTGCTAGGACTGTCTGGAAGTGGTCTGAGTGGGAAGGGGATATGATGAAAACTAGCTGTTATTGGCACAGTTTTACAACTCTCTTTCTCATTGGTCTATTACAAATTTACCGCATGGTGATGTCACCAGGCAGGCCAAAACTCCATCCAACCAAAACAGGCTGACATTTCAGGTAGTCTTTTCAAACAGCTCTTACACTAAAAAAGGTTCCATTATCATTTTCACAGTATTATTCCAACCTTAGTGTGGAAATATGCTGTATATAAGACACAGGCAAATCACATTTTTGTGATGTGACCATAGTCGACCTCTGACCTCGAACCAAATAGACTGATTTGTCATGAAGATTCTAGAACTTAATGATGCTGTCCGTGTTAACCGAACGTTCCACACAGACTAGCGTTGTGTTTTGATCATCTTCTCTGGACCCTGACACTAGCTTTATTGTTTGTTCGGTCTCACACCGATTTGACAAGAATGCTTTGGTCATGATGATTCCTCTACTACCCTTACATAACCTTTTACCATCTGATAGACCAGGGGCTGTATTCACAGTCTGAGTACGAGTGCTGATTTTAGGATCAGTTTTATCTGGGATCATAATAAATAAGGTTATATGGACAGGGAGTACCTGATCCTAGAGCAGCACTCCTTCTCTAGGACTCTTTGTGAACACAGCCCTGTTCTGACTACTCTGCCTCGATCTCACTTCCTGTTTTCTCTGGTTCTGACTACTCTGCCTCGATCTCACTTCCTGTTTTCTCTGGTTCTGACTACTCTGCCTCGATCTCACTTCCTGTTTTCTCTGGTTCTGACTACTCTGCCTCGATCTCACTTCCTGTTTTCTCTGGTTCTGACTACTCTGCCTCGATCTCACTTTCTGTTTTCTCTGGTTCTGACTACTCTGCCTCGATCTCACTTCCTGTTTTCTCTGGTTCTGACTACTCTGCCTCGATCTCACTTCCTGTTTTCTCTGGTTCTGACTACTCTGCCTCGATCTCACTTCCTGTTTTCTCTGGTTCTGACTACTCTGCCTCGATCTCACTTTATGGATTGTTTAAAGTGTACACATTTTGGATTCCTCTAGAAATCCATGAAAGTGAAATTACCTACAGAAGAGATGTGGTTTATTGATGAGTATACGTGCATGTCGAAGAGGGTTAGCTGTTTTAATAAAGGACAGAATTACTAAGTTAAATGTGTATTGTTCTACAGGATTGTGATTTTGACCCGTCCAAATACAACAGCATCATAGAATGTGAGAAGCCTAACAATGACCTGGCCAGATTCCGTGGGTACATGTGAGTACACCTTCATTCTCTTACGTTATGCTGCTTAACTTATACTCTTACCTTCTCCTACTCTTCTTCTTCATCGTGCCTTGTCTCTTTATTACAGAGAGAGGTTCTTTTAATATTGATAGACCTCATGTGGATAAAAACAACTTACTTCAGTGAGCGGCATTTAATCATAATGAATTACATCTGGTAATCCATTCCAGTTGCTCTTTCTGCTTTGTGCTGATGGTGGATAAGAGCTCATTAGGAACTGGAATCAAGCTAACTTTAGGAATGGATTCTGACCCACACACTAGCTACGTCCCAAATGACACCCTATTCCCTATATACAGTAGTGTACAGTACAGTTTATACAGAGGCCTATGGGCCGTGGTCAAAAGTAGTGCACAATATAGGGAATAGGGTGCCACTACCATTACTACCACTACCATTACCCCTTCTACCACCATTACCACTATCGATTCCACCACCACTACCATTACCACTACCATTACCACTTCTACCACCACTATCGATTCCACCACCACTACCATTACCACTACCATTACCACTTCTACCACCACTATCATTCCACCACCACTACCATTACCACTTCTACCACCACTATCATTCCACTACCATGACGACCACCACCACCACTACCACCATGACCACCACTACCATGACCACCACCACTACCATGACCACCACCACCACTACCACCATGACCACCACGACCACCACTACCATGACCACCACTACCACCACTACCATGACCACCACTACCACCACTACCATGACCACCACTACCATGACCACCACCACCACTACCATGACCACCACTACCACCACTACCATGACCACCACCATCACCACCACCATGACCACCACTACCATGACCACCACCTCCATGACCACAACTACCACCACTACCATGACCACCACTACCATGACCACCACTACCATGACCACCACTACCATGACCACCACCTCCATGACCACCACCTCCATGACCACAACTACCACCACTACCATGACCACCACTACCATGACCACCACTACCATGACCACCACCAATACCATGACCACCACTACCATGACCACCACCACCATGACCACCATGACCACCACCACCATGACCATGACCACCACTACCATGACCACCACTACCATGACGACCACCACCACCAATACCATGACCACCACTACCATGACCACCACCACCACTACCATGACCACCACTACCACCACCACCATGACCACCACCACCATGACCACCACCACCATGACCACCATCTCCATGACCACCACCTCCATGACCACAACTACCACCACTACCATGACCACAACTACCACCACTACCATGACCACCACTACCATGACGACCACCAATACCATGACCACCACTACCATGACGACCACCACTACCACCACCACCACTACCATGACCAGCACTACCATGACCACCACCACCACTACCATGACCACCACTACCATGACCACCACCACCACCACCACTACCATGACCACCACTACCATGACCACCACTACCATGACCACCACCACCACTACCATGACCACCACTACCATGACCACCACGACCACCACTACCACCACCACCACTACCATGACCACCACTACCATGACTACCATGACCACCACTACCACGACCACCACTACCATGACCACCATTACCATGACCACCACTACCATGACTACCATGACCACCACGACCACCACTACCATGACCACCACCACCACGACCACCACTACCACCACCACGACCACCACTACCATGACCACCACTACCATGACCACCACTACTACCATGACTACCACCAACATGACCACCACTACCACGACCACCACCACTACCATGACCACCACCACCACTACTACCATGACCACCACCACCACTACTACCATGACCACCACTACCACTACCACTACCACTGCCATGACCACCACCACTACCATGACCACCACTACCACTACCACCACCACTACCATGACCACCACCACTACCATGACCACCACTACCACTACCACCACCACTACCATGACCACCACCACTACCATGACCACCACTACCATAACCACCACCACTACCATGACCACCACTACCATAACCACCATGACTACCACCACCACCACCACTACCATGACCACCACTACCATGACCACCACTACCATGACTACCATGACCACCACTAACACCACCACCACCACTACCATGACCACCACCACCATGACCACCACTACCATGACCAGCACTAGCATGACCACCATGACCACCACTACCATGACCACCACTACCATGACCACCACCACCACTACCATGACCACCACCACCACTACCATGACCACCACCACCACCACCATGACCACCACCACCACCACTACCATGACCACCACCACCACTACCATGACCACGACCACCACTACCATGACCACCACCACCACTACCATGACCACCACTACCATGACCACCACTACCACCACTACCATGACCACCACCACCACCACCATGACCACCACCACCACTACCATGACCACCACCACCACCATGACTACCATGACCACCACCACCACCACCATGACCACCACCACCACTACCATGACCACCACCACCACTACCATGACCACCACCACCACTACCATGACCACCACTACCATGACCACCACCACCACTACCATGACCACCACCACCACTACCATGACCACCACCACCACCACCATGACCACCACTACCATGACCACGACCACCACTACCATGACCACCACTACCATGACCACCACTACCACCACTACCATGACCACCACCACCACCACCATGACCACCACCACCACCACCACCACCACCACTACCATGACCACCACTACCATGACCACCACCACCACCACCATGACCACCACCACCACTACCATGACCACCACCACCACTACCATGACCACCACCACCACCACCATGACCATGACCACCACCACCACTACCACCACCACCACTACCATGACCACCACCACCACCATGACCATGACCACCACCACCACCACCACCACTACCATGACCACCACCACCACTACCATGACCACCACCACCACCATGACCATGACCACCACCACCACCACTACCATGACCACCACCACCACTACCATGACCACTACCATGACCACCATGACCACCACCACCACTACCATGACCATCATTACCATGACCATCAGTACCATGACCAGCACTACCATGACTACCACCACCACTACCATGACGACCACCACCACGACTACCATGACCACGACTACCATGACCACCACTACCATGACTACCATGACTACCACCACCCCTACCACGACCACCACTACCACCCCTACCACCACCACCCCTACCACTACCACCACTACCATGACCACCACTACCATGACTACCATGACTACCACTACCATGACGACCACCACCACCACTACCATGACCACGACTACCATGACCACCACCACTACTACCATGACCACCACTACCACGACCACCACTACCACGACCACCACTACCACCCCTACCACGACCACCTCCACGACCACCACCACCACCCTACCACGCACCACCCCTACCCCACCACGACCACCCCTACCACGACCACCACTACCATGACCACCACTACCATGACTACCATGACTACCACCACCACTACCATGACGACCACCACCACCACTACCATGACCACGACTACCACGACCACCACTACCACGACCACCACTACCACGACCACGACCACCCCTACCACGACCACCACGACCACCCCTACCACGACCACCACCACGACCATGTCCACGACCACCACTACCACCCCTACCACGACCACCCCTACCACGACCACCACTACCACGACCACCACTACCACGACCACCACTACCACCCCTACCACGACCACCCCTACCACGACCACCCCTACCACGACCACCCCTGCCACGACCACCCCTACCACGACCACCCCTACCACGACCACCACTACCACCCCGACCACGACTACCATGACCACCATGACCACCACTACCATGACCACCACCACTACCACCACGACCACGACCACCACTACCATGACCACCATGACCACCACTACCATGACCACCACCACTACCATGACCACCACCACCACTACCACTACCACCACTACCATGACCACCACTACCATGACCACCACTACCATGACCACCACGACCACTACCATGGCCACCACTACCATGACCACCACTACCATGACCACCACCACCAAAGGCTGTAGTGTTGGAGGCGGGCAGGAGGCAGTAGTGTTGGAGGCGGGCAGGAGGCTGTAGTGTTGGAGGCGGGCAGGAGGCTGTAGTGTTGGAGGCGGGCAGGAGGCTGTAGTGTTGGAGGCGGGCAGGAGGCTGTAGTGTTGGAGGCGGGCAGGAGGCTGTAGTGTTGGAGGCGGGCAGGAGGCTGTAGTGTTGGAGGCGGGCAGGAGGCTGTAGTGTTGGAGGCGGGCAGGAGGCTGTAGTGTTGGAGGCGGGCAGGAGGCTGTAGTGTTGGAGGCGGGCAGGAGGCTGTAGTGTTGGAGGCGGGCAGGAGGCTGTAGTGTTGGAGGAAGGCAGGCAGGCAGGCAGGAGGCTGTAGTGTTGGAGGAAGGCAGGCAGGCAGGCAGGAGGCTGTAGTGTTGGAGGAAGGCAGGCAGGCAGGCAGGAGGCTGTAGTGTTGGAGGAGGCAGGCAGGCAGGCAGGAGGCTGTAGTGTTGGAGGAAGGCAGGCAGGCAGGAGTGTGAGTGTTTGACCCTTTTGTCAAGAAGAAGAAACAGCAGCAGCAGCTTACCCTGAGACTGAACAGTGTTTGACATCTCTGAGACTAAGCACATCCTCTGTAGTCTGGTTGGTTGAGTGTGTCCCATAGTGCACTACTTTTGACCAGGACCGGTAGTGCACTATATAAGAAATATGATGCCATTTGGGACGCCCTAGATGATTCCTGATAAGCTTTTAAATGTTATATCTTGAGGTGGGATGTAAGGATCAGGGATAGTTATAATGTGATGAATGTCCTGATTGATTCCATGCCCTGTGGATCTGAGGGCTTCACTACCATAGAAGTCACTACTACAATATAGAGGCTGTAGATTGTCATACCTTCATACCGACCTTGTGCCATACCTGGATATTCGGTAATACCGGCACTGAACACAAGGGACCCTGTTTTTGACTGAGGCTCTGTAATCTGACGGTTAGCAATGCTAACAAGTACAAGTAAAATCCCATAGAGAATGCTAACTAAATGCTAATGAGCGCATTGCAAATCATTTTGTACAGTCTCTGATCTAAACTATACGAGTAACTTAAAAATGGTACACACACAGTTTGCGGCACAAAACAAATACTCGCCAGCAAGGCTCTTGATTCAGGAGGGGTTTATCTGCTTTTACCAAGCGAAGCTTGATTTTGAAAGAAGCTAACCACATAGCTAGATAGCCAACAAGCTACTATATTAGCAAACCAAATGCACAACTGCAGAGCATATAGCACATTTTAGACTGTTAACATAATAGTCTAATATCTAGCTGGCAAACATGTAGTTGTGAATTCCATACTGTAACTGGATCACCTGGCGCGTGCTGCACAATAGTGATTGAATCACAAAGCTCCAGTCACTCGTCGTTGTTTGCATGTAAACAAACTCCACGTGACTGGGGATTATTTTTTTTAACCTTTTATTTAACTGGGCAAGTCAATTAAGAACAAATTCTTATTTTCAATGACAGCCTAAATCCATCCTGTGGCTATTTCCAAATATCCCGGTATACGGTATACTGCCCAGTCTTAGGTATATCAGAGAGTTGTAGAGTCTTAGTAATGTATATAAGAGGGTTGTAGAGTCTTAGTAAGGTATACCAGAGGGTTGTAGAGTCTTAGTAAGGTATATCAGAGAGTTGTAGAGTCTTAGTAATGTATATAAGAGGGTTGTAGAGTCTTAGTAAGGTATAACAGAGGGTTGTAGAGTCTTAGTAAGGTATACCAGAGGGTTGTAGAGTCTTAGTAAGGTATACCAGAGGGTTATAGAGTCTTAGTAAGGTATACCAGAGGGTTATAGAGTCTTAGTAAGGTATACCAGAGGGTTATAGAGTCTTAGTAAGGTATATCAGAGGGTTGTAGAGTCTTAGTAAGGTATATAAGAGGGTTATAGAGTCTTAGTAAGGTATACCAGAGGGTTGTAGAGTCTTAGTAAGGTATACCAGAGGGTTATAGAGTCTTAGTAAGGTATATCAGAGGGTTGTAGAGTCTTAGTAATGTATATAAGAGGGTTATAGAGTCTTAGTAAGGTATACCAGAGGGTTGTAGAGTCTTAGTAAGGTATACCAGAGGGTTATAGAGTCTTAGTAAGGTATACCAGAGGGTTATAGAGTCTTAGTAAGGTATACCAGAGGGTTATAGAGTCTTAGTAAGGTATATCAGAGGGTTATAGAGTCTTAGTAAGGTATAACAGAGGGTTGTAGAGTCTTAGTAAGGTATAACAGAGGGTTGTAGAGTCTTAGTAAGGTATAACAGAGGGTTATAGAGTCTTAGTAAGGTATACCAGAGGGTTATAGAGTCTTAGTAAGGTATACCAGAGGGTTATAGAGTCTTAGTAAGGTATACCAGAGGGTTATAGAGTCTTAGTAAGGTATACCAGAGGGTTATAGAGTCTTAGTAAGGTATACCAGAGAGTTATAGAGTCTTAGTAAGGTATACCAGAGGGTTATAGAGTCTTAGTAAGGTATATCAGAGGGTTATAGAGTCTTAGTAAGGTATAACAGAGGGTTGTAGAGTCTTAGTAAGGTATAACAGAGGGTTATAGAGTCTTAGTAAGGTATACCAGAGGGTTATAGAGTCTTAGTAAGGTATACCAGAGGGTTATAGAGTCTTAGTAAGGTATAACAGAGGGTTATAGAGTCTTAGTAAGGTATAACAGAGGGTTATAGAGTCTTAGTAAGGTATACCAGAGGGTTGTAGAGTCTTAGTAAGGTATACCAGAGGGTTATAGAGTCTTAGTAAGGTATACCAGAGGGTTATAGAGTCTTAGTAAGGTATATCAGAGGGTTGTAGAGTCTTAGTAATGTATATAAGAGGGTTATAGAGTCTTAGTAAGGTATACCAGAGGGTTGTAGAGTCTTAGTAAGGTATATCAGAGGGTTGTAGAGTCTTAGTAAGGTATATAAGAGGGTTATAGAGTCTTAGTAAGGTATACCAGAGGGTTGTAGAGTCTTAGTAAGGTATACCAGAGGGTTATAGAGTCTTAGTAAGGTATACCAGAGGGTTATAGAGTCTTAGTAAGGTATATAAGAGGGTTATAGAGTCTTAGTAAGGTATATCAGAGGGTTGTAGAGTCTTAGTAAGGTATACCAGAGGGTTATAGAGTCTTAGTAAGGTATACCAGAGGGTTATAGAGTCTTAGTAAGGTATACCAGAGGGTTATAGAGTCTTAGTAAGGTATAACAGAGGGTTGTAGAGTCTTAGTAAGGTATAACAGAGGGTTATAGAGTCTTAGTAAGGTATACCAGAGGGTTATAGAGTCTTAGTAAGGTATACCAGAGGGTTATAGAGTCTTAGTAAGGTATAACAGAGGGTTATAGAGTCTTAGTAAGGTATAACAGAGGGTTGTAGAGTCTTAGTAAGGTATACCAGAGGGTTGTAGAGTCTTAGTAAGGTATACCAGAGGGTTGTAGAGTCTTAGTAAGGTATACCAGAGGGTTATAGAGTCTTAGTAAGGTATACCAGAGGGTTGTAGAGTCTTAGTAAGGTATACCAGAGGGTTATAGAGTCTTAGTAAGGTATACCAGAGGGTTATAGAGTCTTAGTAAGGTATACCAGAGGGTTGTAGAGTCTTAGTAAGGTATACCAGAGGGTTGTAGAGTCTTAGTAAGGTATACCAGAGGGTTATAGAGTCTTAGTAAGGTATACCAGAGGGTTATAGAGTCTTAGTAAGGTATACCAGAGGGTTGTAGAGTCTTAGTAAGGTATATAAGAGGGTTATAGAGTCTTAGTAAGGTCAATACTAAAGTGGCAGTACTGGACAGCCAGTGGATCTAATTGCCTTTTTTGATGGTTCCTTATAAGCGTTTAAATGTTAGATTTTGAAGTGGGATATGGTCAGGTATAAACTGCTGAAGTGCTGGTTGACTCCAGGCTCTTAGGACACTACTACAGCCTCTATGGAGAGTGTCTGACTACTACAGCCTCTATAGTGTTGCTGACTACTACAGCCTCTATAGTGTTACTGACTACTACAGCCTCTATGGAGAGTGTCTGACTACTACAGCCTCTATAGTGTTACTGACTACTACAGCCTCTATAGTGTTACTGACTACTACAGCCTCTATAGTGTTACTGACTACTACAGCCTCTATAGTGTTACTGACTACTACAGCCTCTATAGTGTTACTGACTACTACAGCCTCTATAGAGTTACTGACTACTACAGCCTCTATAGTGTTACGGACTACTACAGCCTCTATAGTGTTACGGACTACTACAGCCTCTATAGTGTTACGGACTACTACAGCCTCTATAGAGTTACTGACTACTACAGCCTCTATAGTGTTACTGACTACTACAGCCTCTATAGTGTTACTGACTACTACAGCCTCTATAGAGTTACGGACTACTACAGCCTCTATAGAGTTACGGACTACTACAGCCTCTATAGAGTTACTGACTACTACAGCCTCTATAGTGTTACGGACTACTACAGCCTCTATAGTGTTACGGACTACTACAGCCTCTATAGTGTTACGGACTACTACAGCCTCTATAGTGTTACTGACTACTACAGCCTCTATAGAGTTACTGACTACTACAGCCTCTATAGTGTTACTGACTACTACAGCCTCTATAGTGTTACTGACTACTACAGCCTCTATAGAGTTACGGACTACTACAGCCTCTATAGAGTTACGGACTACTACAGCCTCTATAGAGTTGCTGACTACTACAGCCTCTATAGTGTTGCTGACTACTACAGCCTCTATAGAGTTACGGACTACTACAGCCTCTATAGAGTTACTGACTACTACAGCCTCTATAGTGTTACGGACTACTACAGCCTCTATAGTGTTACGGACTACTACAGCCTCTATAGTGTTACTGACTACTACAGCCTCTATAGAGTTACTGACTACTACAGCCTCTATAGTGTTACTGACTACTACAGCCTCTATAGTGTTACTGACTACTACAGCCTCTATAGAGTTACGGACTACTACAGCCTCTATAGAGTTACGGACTACTACAGCCTCTATAGAGTTGCTGACTACTACAGCCTCTATAGTGTTGCTGACTACTACAGCCTCTATAGTGTTGCTGACTACTACAGCCTCTATAGTGTTGCTGACTACTACAGCCTCTATGGAGAGTGTCTGACTACTACAGCCTCTATGGAGAGTGTCTGACTACTACAGCCTCTATAGTGTTGCTGACTACTACAGCCTCTATAGTGTTGCTGACTACTACAGCCTCTATAGTGTTGCTGACTGCTACAGCCTCTATAGTGTTGCTGACTGCTACAGCCTCTATAGTGTTGCTGACTGCTACAGCCTCTATAGTGTTGCTGACTGCTACAGCCTCTATAGTGTTGCTGACTACTACAGCCTCTATAGTGTTGCTGACTACTACAGCCTCTATGGAGAGTGTCTGACTACTACAGCCTCTATGGAGAGTGTCTGACTACTACAGCCTCTATAGTGTTGCTGACTACTACAGCCTCTATAGTGTTACTGACTACTACAGCCTCTATAGAGTTACTGACTACTACAGCCTCTATAGTGTTACTGACTACTACAGCCTCTATAGTGTTACTGACTACTACAGCCTCTATAGTGTTACTGACTACTACAGCCTCTATAGTGTGTCTGACTACTACAGCCTCTATGGAGAGTGTCTGACTACTACAGCCTCTATAGTGTTACTGACTACTACAGCCTCTATAGTGTTAAGTGCTAAGAGCCTTCTAAGGAAAGACCACAATGGCATTGCAGCGTGAAGATCTATTGAGCTGTTCCAGTGCAACACACACACAGGTGGTCTGTAGTTCACTGCATAGTTTCAGAGGAATGTTACATCGTGATTTCCCTACAGTATTTGTTGACGTACCTTTGCAGTCAGGTCTATCACAATATGCAGATTATTCTAGATGAATTGATCGTATCTACATTTTGTGTCTCCGGTAATGTTACTCTGTGATATAAAGTGATTTGAATGCTCTGTATGTTGTCTGTAACAGTACCCATGGCAGTGGAAGAAGAGATGGTCTGTACAAAGACAACTTGCTGTTGAGGGGCTGTACTATCCGCAACACAGAGGAGTGTGTGGGGATAGTTATCTATGCAGGTAAACACACACACACACACACACCGGCTGTTTCCTTTCTCCTTTCCTCCTCACCTCCCAGTCACAATGCATTGGAGGACAAGGTCAGCGTTAGGGCAGCCCGATATATACACCCTGGCTCTCTCTCAATTAGCCATTCCTCAGTTCTTCTCACCTCCTTCTCAAAACGCATTGGAGGAGAAGGTTTCGAGAGGCGCGACCTTAGATCATCTCCACCAATGGGGGGGTTTAGAAGCAAGCAAGGAGAGAAGGAGCCTCTGTTTCACACCCATCTCTGTATGAAATCTGGCTCCATATCCATGAAGTGTCTGAGGCGGAGTGCTGATCTGTTCATATGCTCCTATTCATTATGATCTAGAAGGACATCTGATCTAAGATCTGTTCATATACTCCTATTCATTATGATCTAGAAGGACACCTGATCTAAGATCTGTTCATATACTCCTATTCATTATGATCTAGAAGGACACCTGATCTAAGATCTGTTCATATACTTCTATTCATTATGATCTAGAAGGACACCTGATCTAAGATCTGTTCATATACTCCTATTCATTATGATCTAGAAGGACACCTGATCTAAGATATGTTCACATACTCCTATTCATTATGATCTAGAAGGACACCTGATCTAAGATCAGCACTTACTCTGAGCTGCTTTGTGGATACTGGCCCTGTTCTGTATAAACGGTATGTTAACAGCCAGTGTGTTGTAGGTCATGAGACTAAAGCCATGCTGAACAACAATGGCCCCCGCTACAAACGCAGTAAACTGGAGAAACAGATGAATGTGGACGTGGGCTGGTGTGTCGTCATCCTGCTGGTCATGTGCCTGTTCTCTGCTATCGGTACGTATCGCAGTATAGTACCGCTATTGGCACACACAGTGTGTCCCATGAGGTAAACTATGATCCCCGAAGAGCTGAAGGGTTTAAGTCAGACAGTCCTGTGAAAGCTATTGTCCTCTACAAAACTGACTCCTGTTTTTTGGAAGAGTTACAACATATGGGACCTTTTTTATTAAACTCAGCAAAAAAAAAGGAACGTCCTGTCACGTCCAGGCCTGAGAAGACAGGCTGGAGTGTTTTGGTTTTGTTTTTGGTGTAGGGATTTTCTGTTCTAGATTATATATTTCTATGTTTGGGTAATGGTTCCCAATTAGAGGCAGCTGAGTGTCGTTGTCTCTAATTGGGAACCATATATATGTTTAGTTTTCACTTGGGGTTTGTGGGTAATTGTTTGAGCATAGCTGTGTTTGGTTTTGTTAAGTTATCTTTCAACATCACGATCTTCATTACTTTCTGTTTGTTGTTTTTCCCAGTTACGTTCGTGTTTATTAAAATGTATTCTGGAAGCATCGCTGCGTCTTGGTCTGTCCCTATAGAAGATCGTGACACGTCCTCTCACTGTCAACTGCGTTTATTTTCAGCAAACTTAACGTGTAAATATTTGTATGAACATAACAAGATTCAACAACTGAGACACAAACTGAACAAGTTCCACAGACATGTGACTAACAGAAATGGAATAATGTGTCCCTGAACAAAGGGGGGGTCAAAAGTAAGTCAGTAGCTGGTGTGGCCACCAGCTGCATTGAGTACTGCAGTGCATCTCCTCATGGACTGCACCAGATTTGCAAGTTCTTGTTGTGAGATGTTACCCCACTCTTCCACCAAGGCACCTGCAAGTTCCCGGACATTTTTGGGGGGAATGACCCTAGCCCTCACCCTCCGATCCAACAGGTCCCAGACGTGCTCAATGGGATTGAGATCCGGGCTCTTCGCTGGCCATGGCAGAACACTGACATTCCTGTCTTGCAGGAAATCACGCACAGAACAAGCAGTATGGCTGGTGGCATTGTCATGCTGGAGGGTCATGTCAGGATGAGCCTGCAGGTAGGGTACCACATGAGGGAGGAGGATGTCTTCCCTGTAACGCACAGCGTTGAGATTGCCTGCAATGACAACAAGCTCAGTCCGATGATGCTGTGACACACCGCCCCAGACCATGACGGACCCTCCACCTCCAAATCGATCCCGAGTACAGGCCTCGGTGTAACGCTCATTCCTTCGACAATAAACACGAATCCGACCATCACCCCTGGTGAGACAAAACCGCGACTCGTCAGTGAAGAGCTCTTTTTGCCAGTCCTGTCTGGTCCAGTGACGGTGGGTTTGTGCCCATAGGCGACGTTGTTGCCGGTGATGTCTGGTGAGGACCTGCCTTACAACAGGCCTACAAGCCCTCAGTCCAGCGCCTCTCAGCCTATTGCGGACAGTCTGAGCACTGATGGAGGGATTGTGCGTTCCTGGTGTAACTCGTGCAGTTGTTGTTGCCATCCTGTACCTGTCCCTCAGGTGTGATGTTCGGATGTACCGATCCTGTGCAGGTGCTGTTACACGTGGTCTGCCACTGAGAGGACGATCAGCTGTCCGTCCTGTCTCCCTGTAGTGCTGTCTTAGGCGTCTCACAGTACGGACATTGCAATTTATTGCCCTGGCCACATCTGCAGTCCTCATGCCTCCTTGCAGCATGCCTAAGGCACGTTCACGCAGATGAGCAGGGACCCTGGGCATCTTTATTTTGGTGTTTTTCAGAGTCAGTAGAAAGGCCTCTTTAGTGTCCTAAGTTGTCCTAACTGTGACCTTAATTGCCTACCGTCTGTCAGCTGTTAGTGTCTTAACGACCTTTCCACAGGTGCATGTTCATTAATTGTTTATGGTTCATTGAACAAGCATGGGAATCAGTGTTCAAACCCTTTACAATGAAGATCTGTGAAGTTATTTAGATTTTTATGAATTATCTTTGAAAGACAGGGTCCTGAAAAAGGGACGTTTCTTTTTTTTTGTTGCTGAGTTCATAACCCAAAATGTCCCCGTCTAGTTGCTCTGTGGTCTGCAGACACATCAGCAACTTCTGACAGTTGATCACAAACTGGTTCTGAAACTAAACCCTACCCCTCTAAACGTCCTGTCATTTTCTGGTGTCCAGTGGAAAATGTACATTTAAACACTTGACTCAGTAGAAGGATATTATTGTACTTACCTCAGGACTCATGGCAACTGTTACTGAGGGAACTGTCCTGGTTTAATAGATCAAATTAAATGAACTGTTATGAATTTACTTTGTTGGTTTGTTGGGGATGTGTCAGTAGTTAGAGCAAGATGTACAGGTACATTGTATCCCAGAGGATAGAACTTATGAGTATTGATTAAAACACTTGTTCCCAAAGTCGCCCTCAGTGGTAAAACATGGAAGTAGAAAATATACATGACAGCCTGTAACAAGGCCACAAACATGGACGTAGAAGACATGACAGCCTGTAACAAGGCCACAAACATGGACGTAGAAGATATGACAGCCTGTAACAAGGCCACAAACATGGACGTAGAAGATATGACAGCCTGTAACAAGGCCACAAACAATGACGTAGAAGACATGACAGCCTGTAACAAGGCCACAAACATGGACGTAGAAGATATGACAGCCTGTAACAAGGCCACAAACATGGACGTAGAAGATATGACAGCCTGTAACAAGGCCACAAACAATGACGTAGAAGACATCTTTTCTAGCTGTTATGACCTGACCTGAATTAGATTTAATTGATTTGACCTAATTGACCTGTTGATTCTCCAGGGTTGTGGATGTAGTTAGTCTATAATTACCTTTGACCCTGTTATCAGAGGTCATGGGTTGTGGATGTAGTTAGTCTATAATTACCTTTTGACCCTGTTATCTTAGGTCATGGGTTGTGGATGTATCAGTACGGAGATAAGAGACCCGTGTTTGATGTCCTTAGTCCTGAAGGAGCTGACCTGTCACCCGTCCTGTCTGCCATCTATCTCTTCCTCACCATGATCATCGTCTTTCAGGTACGCCCTCTCTATTCAATTCGCTCTCACTCCCTCTCGCCCCCCCTATTCAATTCAATGGGCTTTATTGCCATGGAAAACAGCCATACACACTTGAGTGTACAAAACATTAAGAACACCTGCTCTGTCCATGACAGACTGACCAGGTGAATCCAGGTGAAAGCTATGATCCCTTATTGATGTCACTAGTTAAATCCACTTCAATCAGTGTAGATGAATGGGAGGAGACGGGTTAAAGAAGGATTTTTAATCCTTGAGACATGGATTGTGTATGTGTGCCGTTCAGAGGGTGAATGGGCAAGATACGATTTGAGTGCCTTTTTTGAACGAGGAATGGTAGTAGGTTCCTGTCACACCGGTTTGACTGTGTCAAGAACTGCAACACTGCTGGGTTTTTCCACACTCAACAGTTTCCGTGTGTATATCAAGAATGGTCCACCGACCCAAAGGACATCCAGCCAACTTGACACAACTGTGGGAAGCATTGAAGTCGACATGGGCCAGCATCCCTGTGGAACGCTTTTGACACCTTTTGTCAGAGTCCATGGCCCTGACGAATTGAGGCTGTTCTGACGGCAAAGTGAGGGGGAATGTGTTCCTAATGTTTGGTATACTCAGTGTATTTTTACATTGCCAAAGCAAGTGAATTAGACAAACAAAAGGGAAATAAACGATTGGAAATGAACAGTACACTCACAAAAGTTAAAAGTTTAGAGACATTTCAAATGTTATATTATGTCTATATACAGTGTTGTAACAATGTGCAAATAGTTAAAGTACAAAAGGGAAAATAAATAAACATAAATATGGGTTGTATTTACAACAGTGTTCTACACTACCAGTCAAACGTTTGGACACACCTAGTCATTCAAGGGTTTTTCTTTATTTTTACTATTTTCTACATTGTAGAATTATAGTGAAGACATCAACACTATGAACCAAAACATTGTTCAACAAATCTAAATATATTTGAGATTCTTCAAAGTAGCCACCCTTTGTCTTGATGACAGCTTTGCACACTCTTGGCATTCTCTCAACCAGCTTCACCTGGAATGCATTTCCAACAGTCTTGAAGGAGTTCCCACATATGCTGAGCACTTGTTGTCTGCTTTTCCTTCACTCTGTGGTCCAACTCATCTCAAACCGTCTCAATTGGCTTGAAGTCGGGTGATTGTGGAGCCCAGGTCATCTGATGCAGCACTCAACCACTTTCCTTCTTGGTCAAATAGCCCTTCCACAGCCTGGAGGTGGGTTGGGTCATTGGCCTGTTGAAAAACAAACGATAGTCACACTAAGCGCAAACCAGATGTGATGGCGTATAGCTGCAGAATGCTGTGGTAGCCATGCTGGTTAAGTGTGCCTTGAATTTGTCATGACTCTCTCCTTGGTGAGGATCAAAAGGACCCTTTAGCTAGGCAAATGTTTGAGGATAGCCAGACCCCCCCCCCACACACAGGAGAGGAGAGGGTGTGGGTTTGGCCTGTTTTATGACTTAAATACCTTGCAGAAACTCTCCCTTTGGCTCTGCAGAATGGAAATGCTGAAAATCCTTTGTTACACAGAGAATATGCCACCAAAACCTCAACATCAAACAATACTGGATACTGGGACAATATATTTCAACATTCGAATGTTGGGAATGATGAGAGATGGAAAATGGGTACATTTTGTGATGCCATTAAAATGATCAAAAATACGTTATAATGGAAATATTGTAACTTTAAGAGCTTTCACACTGTGTACATTAGATTCACATCTACATGTTGGAAAACATTTATATGATTAAATATGAAACAGTTTTTTAAAAAGATATAAATGTGATTTTAGCCTTCTAAATGACGATAGTGTTTCATGCAAACCTGTGCCCAGTCAGTAGCCATGCCCAAGTGAGCTCGGAGTTCATGTCAACGTGATGGAACCGCCTTTTCCGACCAGAGTGCTTCAAAGGACTTGCTAACGACATTTACAAAACACGCCGGGTTGCTGCCGCCGTGTAAAGTGGTCCGAGCTGTACCCTGAATAATCAACCATTGAGACCAGAGAACGTGAAGATGTGGTCCACACGTTGAAATGGTTAAAACTACAAGACCAGACAGCGTGGAGCGGTGGCTACACGGCTGACTACGGTAAGACCCTCTGAAACTCTCACGGTTGAACAAGGGAAAGACACTAGACCAAACATTCAGTCTGCAGCTGGGTATGTACAGTAGCCTAGGACATTCAACCAAAGACGAGAGGGTATAACATATCCCTCTCACCGCCGTGTTGTACACCTGAAGTATCCATTCTAAGATTAACTCCAAGACAAAGAAACCTACAACTAAGGACATTGTGACCTCTGGTGGACAACCAGAGATTTACATCAAGCTACTCCTCATAGACAGATTGAGTGGTTTCAACAGAGACTACAGCGAAAGACTGAATGAACGGTTGTAAGGGTGCTAAATATTCTGGCAACAG
Source organism: Brachymystax lenok tsinlingensis (assembly GCA_030435695.1). NCBI lineage: Eukaryota > Metazoa > Chordata > Actinopteri > Salmoniformes > Salmonidae > Brachymystax > Brachymystax lenok. The sequence continues at coordinate 1,598,108 of CM059793.1, forward strand.
TGAGCGTAGTTTCCTAGTTTCCTATGTACAATAAGTTGGCTCTTTGTCTCCCCCTCTCCTTACCTACCCCTCCCTTCCATTGCATAAACAATACGGTCATGTGTTTGTTAGTCCACTAGGGACCTGTTTTCATTGTATTATGTATGGAATCAATCAACTGTGCTGTGTGTGTTTACGTATTCTGTGTGAGGATTTAGTTAGTTACATAAATTGGCTTAACTATTTATTTTTCTATCGCTGATTTATCAATTAGGCTAGTGTTCGTGCAGATATCAAGGATTCTGCGGTCTTCAGAATGAGACGGGTAATAATTGACTTATTGATGTAAGAGATCCATATCTTTAGAGTAAGTCGGGAGATAGTCACTCTTTAAACAACTTTTCCCATAGTGCACTAAATTCCTAATTGATTGTTAAATGACTTAATTGAATAGAGTGTCAATTAAACATAGTAGGTAATTATTTGATAAATAACAGATGATGATGATAATGATAGTCACGTCACGACAAATTCTAAATAAACCAGTGTCACCAGCAAAGCACCCCCACACATGCGGAGATCATCCGTTCATCTATTCTATGTCTCACAAGGACACGGCGGATGGAACCAGAAATCTCAAATTTAGACTCATCAGACCAAGGGACAAATTTCCACCGGGTGTACTGTCCATTGCTCATGTTTCTTGGTCCAAGCCTCTTCTTATTATTGGTGTCCTTTTTAGTAGTGGTTTCTTTGCAGTAATTCGACCATGAAGGCCTGATTCACGCAGTCTCCTGAACAGTAGATGTTGAGACATGTCTGTTACTTGAACTCTGTGAAGCATTTATTTGGGCTGCAATTTATGAGGCTGGTAACTCTAATGAACTTATCCTCTGCAGCAGAGGTAACTCTGGGTCTTCCTTTCCTGTGGCGGTCCTCATGAGAGCCAGTTTCATCATTGCACTTGATGGTTTTTGCGACTGCACTTGAAGAAACGTTCAAAGTTCTTAATTTTCCGTATTGACTGACTGTCTTAAATTAATGATAGACTGTCGTTTCTCTTTGCTTATTTGAGCTGTTCTTGCCATAATATGGATTTGGTCTTTTACCAACTAGGGCTGTCTTCTGTATACCACCCCTACCATGTCACAACACAACTGATTGGCTCAAACGCATTAAGAAGGAAAGAAATTCCACTAATTAACTTTAACCTGTTAATTGAAATGCATTCCAGGTACATACACCTCATGAAGCTGGTTGAGAGAATGCCAAGAGTGTGCAAAGCTGCCATCAATACAAAGGGTGGCTACTTTGAAGAATCTCAAACATAAAATATATTAGGATTTGTGTTTACACTTTTTTGGTTTCTACATGTTATTTCATCGTGTTGATGTCTTCACTATTATTCTACAATGTAGAAAATAGTCAAATAAAGAAAAACTGTTAAATGAGTAGATGTGTCCAAACTTTTGACTGATACTGTACATTGATACGATTTACTTTGCATTTAGTAACAGCACAAGGAACGAATTCACGTTTCTTCTTGGCCATGGGCATTCTGAAGCGCCGGCCAGAGGGAAGCCTCCAACTGAGCGTGTGGGAGGGGGTCGCCAACAAAGTGCAGCTCAGTTTCTACCTATAAACTGTGTCCCCTTAGTATAGTAGAAACCCTTAATGTCCCCATGTACCAGCAGCACAAAGTTCAATAAATGTCTCCAGATAAATTTGCCCCAACACGTATGTCTTCTAACGGAGCTATATAATACTGTGTTGTCTTTGTCTTAAGGTGCTAGTCACGTACATGCTTCCGTCTACAAACTTGTCTCCCACAAAGCTCTTATTTTGAAATGGAATCTGTGGTGTTCTCTCTCCTGTTCCTAAGTGTGTTGAGCAGATACAGTGGCAAGAAACAGTATGTGAACCCTTTGGAATTACCAAAGGTCATACAATTTGATCTGAACTTCATCTAAGTCACAACAAAAGACAAACGGTCTGCTTAAGCTAGTAACACACAAACAATTATGTTTTCATGTCTTTATTGAACACACCGTGTAAACATTCACAGTGCAGGGTGGAAAAAGTATGTGAACCCTTGGATGGAATAACTGGTTGACCCTCCTTTGGCAGCAATAACCTCAACCAAACGTTTTCTGTAGTTACGGATCAGACCTGCACAACGGTCAGGAGGAATTTTGGACCATTCCTCCTTACAAAACTGTTTCAGTTCTACAATATTCTTGCGATGTCTGTCTGGTGTGAACTGCTCTCTTGAGGTCATGCCACTGCATCTCAATCGGGTTGAGGTCAGGACTGACTGGGCCACTCCAGAAGGCGTATTTTCTTCTGTTGAAGCCATTCTGTTGTTGATTTACTTCTGTGTTTTGGATTGTCCTGTCTTTGTTGTCTTGTTGCATCACCCAACTTCTGTTGAGCTTGAATTGGTGTACAGATAGCCTAACACTCTCCTGCCAAATGTCTTGACAAACTTCGGAATTCATGTTTCCGTCTGATAGCAAGCTGTCCAGCCCCTGAGGCAGCAAACCATGATGCTCCCTCCACCATGCTTTACAGTTGGGATGAGGTTTTGATGTTGGTGTGCTGTGCCTTTTTTTCTCCACATAGTGTTGTGTTCCTTCCAAACAACTCAACTGTAGTTTCAGCTGTCCACAGAATATATTGCCAGTAGCGCTGTGGAACATCCAGGTTCTCTTTTGCAAACTTCAGACATGCAGCAATGTTTTTTAGTAGTGGCTTCTTCCGTGGTGTCCTCCCATGAACAGTATTCTTGTTTAGTGTTTTACGTATCGTAGGTTTCTCAACAGAGATCTTAGCATGTTCCAGAGATTTCTGTAAGTCTTTAGCTGGCACTCTAGGATTCTTCTTAACCTCATTGAGCATTCTGCGCTGTGCTCTTGCAGTCATATTTGCAGTACGGCCACTCCTAGGGAGAGTAGCAACAGTGCTGAACTTTCTCCATTTATAGACAATTAGTCTTACCGTGGACTGATGAACATCAAGGCTTTTAGAGATGCTTGTGTAACCCTTTCCAGCTTTATGCAAGTCAACAATTCTTAATCTTAGGTCTTCTGAGAGATATATATTTTGTTCGAGGCATGGTTCACATCAGGCAATGCTTCTTGTGACTAGCAAACTCAAATTTTGTGAGTGTTCTTTATAGGGCAAGGCAGCTCTAACCAACATCTCCAATCTCATTGCATTGATTGGACTCCAGGTTAGCTGACTCATGACTCCAATTTAGCTTTTGGAGAAGTCATTTAGCCTAGGGGTTCACATACTTCTTCCAACCTACACTGTGAATGTTTTTAAATTATATATTCAATATAGACGAGAGAAATACAATTTGTGTGTTATTAGTTTAAGCACACTGTGTGTGTCTGTTGTGACTTAAAATGTGATCTGACGTTCATCTATGACCAATTTATGCAGAAATCCAGGTTCTTCCAAAGGGTTTACATACCGTTTCTTGCCGCTGTAGATGTCTCCCTTCACATCCCTGTCAGTTCACCACAATGATTTTTACAATGTTTCCACCAAAGACACAGGATGTTACCCAAATGGTCCATAGGGTGCTGGTCGTAAGTAGTGCACTATGTAGGGAATAGGGCTCCATTTGGAACACATACTCAGACTGTCTGTAATCTGGCCTGTCCGAGCTAAACGTGACTGTGTTGGGTTTCCTGCTCTTGTTGTTGTCTCCCACCAAAGACGTCTGTAATAGAATCTCCTCCGTCTTTAGGTCCTGATCCCCGTCTCGCTGTTCGTGTCCATAGAGATTGTGAAGATCTGCCAGGTGTATTTCATCCATCAGGACCAAGACCTGTACGATGAGGAGACCGACTCTCATCTGCAGTGTCGAGCTCTGAACATCACCGAAGACCTTGGGCAGATGCAGTACATCTTCTCTGACAAGACAGGAACACTCACAGAGAACAAGATGGTGTTCAGGAGATGTACGGTGGCCGGGGTGGAGTATAGCCATGATGCCAACGGTGAGACTGTAGGGTTACCATACTGTAGGGTTACCATACTGTAGGGTTACCATACTGTAGGGTTACGGTGAGACCATACTGTAGGGTTACCATACTGTAGGGTTATGGTGAGACCATACTGTATGGTGAGACCATAGGGTTACCATAATCTAGGGCGGCAGGTAGCCTAGTGGTTAGAGCGTTGGACTTGTAACACGGAGGGTTGCAAGTTCGAATCCCCAAGCTGACAAGGAAAACAATCTGTCGTTCTGCCCCTGAACAAGGCAGTTAACCCACTGTTCCCGGCGCCAAGACGTGGATGTCGATTTAAGGCAGCCCCCCGCACCTCTCTGATTCAGAGGGGTTGGGTTAAATGCGGAAGACACATTTCGGTTGAAGGCATTCGGTTGTACAACTGACTAATAATGGTGACTTTGACTTTGACTGTAGGGTTATGGTGAGACCACACTGTAGGGTTACCACACTGTAGGGTTACCATACTGTAGGGTAACGGTGAGACCATACTGTAGGGTTACCACACTGTAGGGTTACCACACTGTAGGGTTACCATACTGTAGGGTTATTTTACTGTAGGGTTACCATACTGTAGGGTTACAGTGAGACCATACTGTAGGGTTACCATAGTGTAGGGTTACGGTGAGACCATACTGTAGGGTTACGGTGAGACCATACTGTAGGGTTACGGTGAGACCATACTGTAGGGTTACAGTGAGACCATACTGTAGGGTTACCATACTGTAGGGTTACCATACTGTAGGGTTATTTTACTGTAGGGTTACCATACTGTAGGGTTACGGTGAGACCATACTGTAGGGTTACCATACTGTAGGGTTATTTTACTGTAGGGTTACCATACTGTAGGGTTACGGTGAGACCATACTGTAGGGTTACAGTGAGACCATACTGTAGGGTTACCATACTGTAGGGTTACCATACTGTAGGGTTATGGTGAGACCACACTGTAGGGTTACCACACTGTAGGGTTACCACACTGTAGGGTTACCACACTGTAGGGTTATTTTACTGTAGGGTTACCATACTGTAGGGTTACGGTGAGACCATACTGTAGGGTTACAGTGAGACCATACTGTAGGGTTACAGTGAGACCATACTGTAGGGTTACCATACTGTAGGGTTACCATACTAGTTACTGTAGGGTTACGGTGAGACCATACTGTAGGGTTACCATACTGTAGGGTTATGGTGAGACCATACGGTAGGGTTACCATACTGTAGGGTTACCATACTGTAGGGTTACGGTGAGACCATACTGTAGGGTTACCATACTGTAGGGTTACGGTGAGACCATACTGTAGGGTTACCATACTGTAGGGTTACGGTGAGACCATACTGTAGGGTTACCATACTGTAGGGTTACGGTGAGACCATACTGTAGGGTTACCATACTGTAGGGTTACGGTGAGACCGTACGGTAGGGTTACCATACTGTAGGGTTACCATACTGTAGGGTAACGTTGAGACCATACTGTAGGGTTACCATACTGTAGGGTTGCGGTGAGACCGTACGGTAGGGTTACCATACTGTAGGGTTACCATACTGTAGGGTTACCATACTGTAGGGTTACGGTGAGACTGTACGGTAGGGTTACGGTGAGACCGTACGGTAGGGTTACGGTGAGACCGTACGGTAGGGTTACGGTGAGACCGTACGGTAGGCTAAGGAGATAGTACTCTCACGACGTGAAGACCTGGGGTGTATTCATTAGACACAAAACAGGGTGGGACTAACTGCAAACAAAATGTAAATGTGTTACGTTGCGTGGCCTAATGAACACAACCCATCACACACTGCAGTCTGCTAGATCACACTGTGGTTGTTTATCTAGGAACGAGGAAGTCTGGACTCTAGTAGCACTTCTGTATTATAATATTCTGTGTGTCTGTCCTCCCCAGCGAGGCGTCTGGCCATGTACCAGGACCTGGTGGACTCGGAGGAGGAGGACTGTACCTCCCACAGTGGCACCTTGCCCAGACGCGACAGCGTCACCAGCAACCAGAGTGCTGCCAAGGTGGTGCTGCGCTCCCAGAGCACCAAGTCCCACCGCAGGACTGGCAGCCGGGCCGAAGCCAAGAGGGCCAGCATCCTGTCCAAACACACTGCATTCAGCAGCCCTATGGTACGTATCACTCCATTGCTACTCAACACACTGCTCAGAGCTGTGTCTATTGGCTACAGCAGGGGTATTCCAATCTTACTCTATGAGCTGTGTCTATTGGCTACAGCAGGGGTATTCTGATCTCACTCTATGAGCTGTGTCTATTGGCTACAGCAGGGGTATTCCGATCTTACTCTATGAGCTGTGTCTATTGGCTACAGCAGGGGTATTCCGATCTTACTCTATGAGCTGTGTCTATTGGCTACAGCAGGGGTATTCCGATCTCACTCAGAGCTGTGTCTATTGGCTACAGCAGGGGTATTCCAATCTCACTCTATGAGCTGTGTCTATTGGCTACAGCAGGGGTATTCCAATCTTACTCTATGAGCTGTGTCTATTGGCTACAGCAGGGGTATTCCGATCTTACTCTATGAGCTGTGTCTATTGGCTACAGCAGGGGTATTCCAATCTTACTCTATGAGCTGTGTCTATTGGCTACAGCAGGGGTATTCTGATCTCACTCTATGAGCTGTGTCTATTGGCTACAGCAGGGGTATTCCGATCTTACTCTATGAGCTGTGTCTATTGGCTACAGCAGGGGTATTCCAATCTTACTCTATGAGCTGTGTCTATTGGCTACAGCAGGGGTATTCCAATCTTACTCTATGAGCTGTGTCTATTGGCTACAGCAGGGGTATTCCGATCTCACTCTATGAGCTGTGTCTATTGGCTACAGCAGGGGTATTCCGATCTTACTCTATGAGCTGTGTCTATTGGCTACAGCAGGGGTATTCCGATCTTACTCTATGAGCTGTGTCTATTGGCTACAGCAGGGGTATTCCGATCTCACTCTATGAGCTGTGTCTATTGGCTACAGCAGGGGTATTCCGATCTCACTCTATGAGCTGTGTCTATTGGCTACAGCAGGGGTATTCCAATCTTACTCTACGCGGTTCAGAGTACTGCTGCTTTTCTGTTCTACCTGATCATTTATTGCACCCACCTGGTGTCCCAGGTCTAAATCAGTCCCTGATTGGAGGGGAAGAGTGGGGGGGAGCAGTGGAACTGGCTTGGAGGTCCAGAGTTGAGTTTGAGGGATCTACAGTATGGACTTAGGGCAGCAGGTAGCCAAGAGGTTGGAGAGGGGCAGGGTGCTGGAGAGGGGCAGGGTGCTGGAGAGGGGCAGGGTGCTGGAGAGGGGCAGGGCGCTGGAGAGGGGCAGGGCGCTGGAGAGGGGCAGGGCGCTGGAGAGGGGCAGGGCGCTGGAGAGGGGCAGGGCGTAACCAGAGGGTTGATGTTTACAAGCCAGATGAGTCAAATCTGGTGGGATTCTAAGTATCCTAGATGCCTTTTCCTGCCGTTGTTCTCTTGAAGAAGTCATAGCTGATCCTGGGGTATGTTTCTGTGTGCCGGTTTCTCATGGTGGGTTAAAGGCAAAAAAAGACACATTTCCAAAAACATTTCTCTGAACATCCTCTCTCTCTTCAACAGGAGAAGGACATCACCCCTGACCCCCAGCTCCTGGACAAGGTCAACCACTGCAGCAGCCAGATGACCTTTAAGAGGTTCCACAGCCAGTCCCTGTCTCAGCTGCCCTCTGACCTCACTGACATCATCGACTTCTTCATCGCCCTCACCATCTGTAACACAGTGGTGGTGTCATCACCCAATCAGCCGCGGCAGAAGGTAGGCCCTGTGTGTAGACTGAGTGTGCTAAACATTAGGAACACCGTCCTAGTGCTGAGTTGCACCCCCTGTTTGCCCTCAGAACAGCCCTCAATTCGTTGAGGGCGTGGACTCTACAAGGTGTTGAAAGCATTCCATAGGGATGCTGGCCAGGGCATAAAATGAACACCCGCCACCCGCGGGTATATTTAGGTATTGGCCGGTAATAATGTCTATTTCACCAGCCACGTTAGCGTGTAGTCAATTTGCAGGGCTCTACAGTGAGAGCATTACATGGTGCGTTAGTGAATAAAAGTAGTCAAGTGTGAGCAGATGTGTGAGTTATGATTTGAAAACAGCTGAAAGTAGCTGTTTTGTTTCATAGCTGCTAATCACACAAATACCCAGCAACAGCTCTGCACTGATAGATACGTTTTAGGAGACGCTGGCACAAAAGGTGGTCAAATTGACTCAGGTCAGCCAACTTTGTCCTCCTGTTTCATGGCTGTTTACATGATGAAATCCAGCAGAATAACACATTACTACTTAATAATACATGGTGAAGTTGAGCAGTATACTACATTACTACTTAAAAATACATGATGAAGTTGAGCAGTATGCCACATTACTACTTACTAATACATGATGAAGTTGAGCAGTATACCACATTACTACTTACTAATACATGATGAAGTTGAGCAGTATACCACATTACTACTTACTAATACATGATGAAGTTGAGCAGTATACCACATTACTACTTAATAATACATGATGAAGTTGAGCAGTATACCACATTACTACTTACTAATGCATGATGAAGTTGAGCAGTATACCACATTACTACTTACTAATGCATGATGAAGTTGAGCAGTATACTACATTACTACTTAATAATGCATGATGAAGTTGAGCAGTATACTACATTACTACTTAATAATACATGATGAAGTTGAGCAGTATACCACATTACTACTTACTAATACATGATGAAGTTGAGCAGTATACCACATTACTACTTACTAATGCATGATGAAGTTGAGCAGTATACTACATTACTACTTAATAATGCATGATGAAGTTGAGCAGTATACTACATTACTACTTAATAATACATGATGAAGTTGAGCAGTATACCACATTACTACTTACTAATACATTATGAAGTTGAGCAGTATACCACATTAGTAAGAAGTAATTTGGTATACTGTTCAATTTAGACCTATATAGGCGAGGTGCTGGCTGGCGGAGTGGAACACAAAGCAAGATAAAGGAGAGCCTCACACTCTAGGAGCTCAGATGCAAACATATTATGTCCTACGTTTGGACAGGCAAGCTGTCTTCATCAGGGTATAATGACAAACACTGCAGGTCACTAGTTTATATAGTGTCAAAGGACACACACAGGTGTCTGTAATCATGGCCGGGTGTGGCCTGATATCATTGGTGAATTCTCATGTATTAAAATGGCATACAAAAAACATAAATGGATAGCGTACGATCATAGATATCATTTGGCGACATAAGCCTACAAACATTTACAAGAGCAAAATCACCATAATCGCCAGAATGGTTTCAGATCACAGTCTGCGTGTAAAGTCTAACGTAGAGACGAAATCCAGTGGTTTGCTTCCAAAAAGTAGGCCACAACTGGGTTAAGTGGAGTTTTTGCACCTCATGGTGCTACAATGCACCGAGATACGTACGTTTAATTCACGCTTAGTTTTACCCACATCATTTTTACCACAAGTTTATAAGGTAAATAACTGCCTTAGTGGAGCACGTGATAACACCTTTGATTGGGATCTGTTTCCCTGTCTGGGGGTGTTTGAAGGATCTACATTTATAAGTGCCATTGCATTGAGCACAGCCATTACACTGGTAGTTTCCATCCGGTAGAGGCGCTAAGAGACGTTGTGCAGGGATATCTTGGGGTGGTAAATCAGAGGTTTTCTGCCCCGTGAGAATACGACCAAGGGGAAAGTATCGGTAATGTGTTTTCGGACCATCATCGGATCTTAGAATAGGGCCAATGTTTGTGAACGATTCCCTTAATTTGTTCAGAGCACTGAATAGCGGGTGGTTAGAACGCAAGAATGCTTCTTTTAAACGAGACTGACCTTGAAAAAGTTCATGTCTCGTTTTGTTTTGAATTTTCTCAATGGCAATATTAATCTGATCATTTTTGTACTCCCCCCTCCTTGAATTTTCTTTGCGTCTCAGACATATTTCTGTCAATCTGATTTGTTTTTTACAAATTCTTTTGATTCGACAGAATTGGCTGTAGGGCAAACTGTTTTTCAAGGGAAGTGGGTGACAACTATCAGCCCTTAACAAACTGTTACGATGAGTAGGTTTCCTGTAAAGATCAGTGTATTGAACATTATCTTCACACACGATCAAGAAAACTGATTTGACGTGTATCAGATTGCATAGTAAATCTCAGATGTTCAGAACAGTTATGAAAAGCATGGAACGCCTGGAGCTGTTTGGCATCACCCCCTCCATAGAACCAAAATATCATCAATATACCGTTTACAAATAATGATGTTAGGCAAGAAAACATTTATGAGAGGATTGAAAATTGACTGTTTCTCCATGTAACCCACATACAAATTAGCATAGTTAGGATCCATCGGGGATCCCATAGCAGTACCCTTCGTCTGATTAAAGAAGTCATTTAGAAACGTGAAGTAGTTGTGTGTGAGTACTATTTCAGCCAATGGTATAATGCAGGCACTGGAAGGTGGTTCATTAGGGTCACGTTGCTGAAGAAAATATTCCATAGCTTCAATACCGCCCTCGTGTGGAATATTCGTGTATAACGACTCGACATCAAAAGTAACTAACAAGGTATTCTCAGGGAGAGGATCAAGAGATTCAATGATAGAGATCATATTGCTGGTGTCCTTTAGGAGGGGAGCTGTTCTGAGACCATACTGCTGGTGTCCTTTAGGAGGAGCTGTTCTGAGACCATACTGCTGGTGTCCTTTAGGAGGGAGCTGTTCTGAGACCATACTGCTGGTGTCCTTTAGGAGGGAGCTGTTCTGAGACCATACTGCTGGTGTCCTTTAGGAGGAGCTGTTCTGAGACCATACTGCTGGTGTCCTTTAGGAGGAGCTGTTCTGAGACCATACTGCTGGTGTCCTTTAGGAGGGGAGCTGTTCTGAGACCATACTGCTGGTGTCCTTTAGGAGGGGAGCTGTTCTGAGACCATGCTGCCAGTGTCCTTTACAATAGGGGTCGTTACTGCATCAATGCCCGCTACAATAGGGGTCGTTACTGCATCAATGCCCGCTACAATATGGGTCGTTACTGCATCAATGCCCGCTACAATATGGGTCGTTACTGCATCAATGCCCGCTACAATAGGGGTTGTTACTGCATCAATGCCCGCTACAATAGGGGTCGTTACTGCATCAATGCCCGCTACAATAGGGGTCGTTACTGCATCAATGCCCGCTACAATAGGGGTCGTTACTGCATCAATGCCCGCTACAATAGGGGTCGTTACTGCACTAATGCCCGCTACAATAGGGGTCGTTACTCCACCAATGCCCGCTACAATAGGGGTCGTTACTCCACCAATGCCCGCTACAATAGGGGTCGTTACTGCACCAATGCCCGCTACAATAGGGGTCGTTACTGCACCAATGCCCGCTACAATAGGGGTCGTTACTGCACCAATGCCCGCTACAATAGGGGTCGTTACTGCACCAATGCCCGCTACAATAGGGGTCGTAACTGCATCAATGCCCGCAACAATAGGGGCCGTTACTGCATCAATGCCCGCTGGAATAGGGGTCGTTACTGCATCAATGCCCGCAACAATAGGGGTCGTAACTGCATCAATGCCCGCAACAATAGGGCCCGTTACTGCATCAATGCCCGCTGGAATAGGGGTCGTTACTGCATCAATGCCCGCAACAATAGGGGTCGTTACTGCATCAATGCCCGCTACAATAGGGGTCGTAACTGCATCAATGCCCGCAACAATAGGGGTCGTTACTGCATCAATGCCCGCAACAATAGGGGTCGTTACTGCATCAATCCCCGCTACAATAGGGGTCGTAACTGCATCAATGCCCGCAACAATAGGGGTCGTTACTGCATCAATGCCCGCAACAATAGGGGTCGTAACTGCATCAATGCCCGCAACAATAGGGGTCGTTACTGCATCAATCCCCGCTACAATAGGGGTCGTTACTGCATCAATGCCCTCTACAATAGGGGTCGTAACTGCATCAATGCCCGCAACAATAGGGGTCGTTACTGCATCAATGCCCGCTTCAATAGGGGTCGTAACTGCATCAATGCCCGCAACAATAGGGGTCGTTACTGCATCAATACCCGCAACAATAGGGGTCGTAACTGCATCAATGCCCGCAACAGTAGGGGTCGTAACTGCATCAATGCCCGCAACAATAGGGGTCGTTACTGCATCAATGCCCGCTACAATAGGGGTCGTTACTGCATCAATGCCCGCTACAATAGGGGCCGTTACTGCACCAATCCCCGCTACAATAGGGGTCGTTACTGCATCAATGCCCGCTACAATAGGTGCCGTTACTGCATCAATCCCCGCTACAATAGGGGTTGTTACTGCACCAATCCCGCCACGATAGGGTCGTTACTGCATCAATCCCGCTACAATAGGGGTCGTTACTGCATCAATCCCCGCTACGATAGGGGTCGTTACTGCATCAATCCCCGCTACAATAGGGGTCGTTACTGCATCAATCCCCGCTACAATAGGGGGCCCTGGAGGTTTTGTAACATTCTTGTGTAATTTCAGCAAAGTATAAAGTGTTGTTAGGGTGTTGAATAGTGATTTAACCTGAACTTAAATACCCATCTAGGACTGTAAAGATCGTGTTCTGAAATTGGGCAGTGGGGTCACTTCTGAGTTTCTTGTAAAATAGTGTTGTCAAAGCAGTTGTCTGACACTCATTTACATTATAACTGTCCTATCCATGAGTACAACCGACCCACCCTTATCAGCAGGGCGGGTAAAGACTGACGTATCGGATTGTAAATCAAGCAAAGCTTGTTTTTCATCCTTAGGTTAATTATGGAAAGATATGTACTCAGGTTTGTTCTTAAGGAGATGAACAACATATTTTTCAACCAGTCTGCAATATGTCTCGATAGGGTGATTGTGATTGGCTGGAGGTACAAAATAACTCTTCTTAAAGGAGTCGGAGTGCGTGCAGGTGAGTAATCTACTGGTTCAGTAGAAACATCAGGATCAGGGGAGCTACAGTATTCCCTTAAACGGATGTTTCTAAACAACTTAAACATGTCTTAACATCAAAATCGTTGCACTGAGTTGTAGGCACAAAACACAACCCTTTATTAAGGAGACATGGGCAGGGCTCAATATCTTGATAAATTAAAGACACTCAGGGTTCTGGGATCGTGTTGTGTCCCCTCTGCCTCATCTCGTCGGTGCGCGTGACCCGCGGCCTCCTCCGTGCTTCCGTCAGTCTCATTAGATAAAAAATTGGCACTGGAAGCAGAGCATTTGGTCAGACGAGAGTGGATAGAAGGAAGCAAGCGATCTCCCTCCTGCGTCTGTCATGGACATCTTTTGTCACGGTTTCTCCAGAAGTAGACTTTGTCCTCGGCCTTGTCTCTTTTGTCTTGGTTGAATTTCTTGATTTGAAGTTCCTTTATTTCTGTAGACAATTTGTCCTGGAGCGCTTGGTTAGTTTTCATCAGTTCATTTTATTTTTATTTATTTTACTAGGCAAGTCAGTTAAGAACAAATTCCTATGTTCAGTGACGGCCTAGGAACAGTGGGTTAACTGCCTGTTCAGGGGCAGAACGACAGATTTGCACCTTGTCAGCTCAGGGATTTGAACTTGCAACCTTTCGGTTACTAATCCAACGCTCTAACCACTAGGCTACCCTGCCGCCCCTCATTGAATATGCCATCATCATTAACAGCTCTGTGCGTTTCTCTTCAATCGTGTTATCCATTTCAATAAAATCCTTTTAACTGGTCAACAATTAATGTCATTAAGTCAATAGAGCATTTGTTCAGGATGGCACACCAGCGTTCCCAGAAATCATCTGTGCGCTTGTCCCACTGATGGTTGTTTTTGCCGCCCGAGTCCCCGTGGAATAATGCCTTGACGCACATAATCACTAAGAGTGACTATATGTAGATGCGTTCTCGTCTGGCGCTTAGATCAATTTAACAGTTATTTAACAGAGGTCAGAATTACCCTCCGGCATGTCAAAAAGGGACTCCGATACAATTATCTTTTCACTCTCCCTTTGGCTATATTCAAAGTAATCCTGTTTGGGTCTATGACCAGTGTCAGGAAAAAGAATGATCATTGGGCATCGTTTCAGAGCTTTTTGTCGGTAGGGTGCTGTTTACAGGGTAACCGAATGATTTAGAGTTGAAAGAAACGCACACCCATTTAGGCGAGGTGCCGGCTGGCGGAGTGGAACACTTGAAAATAAAGAAGAGCCGCACACTCTAGGAGCTCCGATGCAAAAAAAAAAAAAGAAAATAGATGGACTCAGGACGCTTGCGCCAAATCCTCAATCTGCCATCAGCATGACTGATTAGTCGGACCAGACTGTTGTTTCTACTCCTCATTTGTCCAGTGTTGGTGATGGCGATGCCCACTGGAGCCGCTTCTTCTTGTTGTTGGCTGATAGGAGTGGAACCCGGTGTGGTCGTCTGCTGCGATAGTCCATCCGGGACGAGGACCTACAATAGGGGCCGTTACTGCACCAATCCCCGCTACAATAGGGGTCGTTACTGCATCAATGCCCGCTACAATAGGTGCCGTTACTGCATCAATCCCCGCTACAATAGGGGTTGTTACTGCACCAATCCCCGCTACGATAGGGGTCGTTACTGCATCAATCCCCGCTACAATAGGGGTCGTTACTGCATCAATCCCCGCTACGATAGGGGTCGTTACTGCATCAATCCCCGCTACAATAGGGGTCGTTACTGCATCAATCCCCGCTACAATAGGGGGCCCTGGAGGTTTTGTAACATTCTTGTGTAATTTCAGCAAAGTATAAAGTGTTGTTAGGGTGTTGAATAGTGATTTAACCTGAACTTAAATACCCATCTAGGACTGTAAAGATCGTGTTCTGAAATTGGGCAGTGGGGTCACTTCTGAGTTTCTTGTAAAATAGTGTTGTCAAAGCAGTTGTCTGACACTCATTTACATTATAACTGTCCTATCCATGAGTACAACCGACCCACCCTTATCAGCAGGGCGGGTAAAGACTGACGATCGGATTGTAAATCAAGCAAAGCTTGTTTTTCATCCTTAGGTTAATTATGGAAAGATATGTACTCAGGTTTGTTCTTAAGGAGATGAACAACATATTTTTCAACCAGTCTGCAATATGTCTCGATAGGGTGATTGTGATTGGCTGGAGGTACAAAATAACTCTTCTTAAAGGAGTCGGAGTGCGTGCAGGTGAGTAATCTACTGGTTCAGTAGAAACATCAGGATCAGGGGAGCTACAGTATTCCCTTAAACGGATGTTTCTAAACAACTTAAACATGTCTTAACATCAAAATCGTTGCACTGAGTTGTAGGCACAAAACACAACCCTTTATTAAGGAGACATGGGCAGGGCTCAATATCTTGATAAATTAAAGACACTCAGGGTTCTGGGATCGTGTTGTGTCCCCTCTGCCTCATCTCGTCGGTCTGCGCGTGACCCGCGGCCTCCTCCGTGCTTCCGTCAGTCTCATTAGATAAAAAATTGGCACTGGAAGCAGAGCATTTGGTCAGACGAGAGTGGATAGAAGGAAGCAAGCGATCTCCCTCCTGCGTCTGTCATGGACATCTTTTGTCACGGTTTCTCCAGAAGTAGACTTTGTCCTCGGCCTTGTCTCTTTTGTCTTGGTTGAATTTCTTGATTTGAAGTTCCTTTATTTCTGTAGACAATTTGTCCTGGAGCGCTTGGTTAGTTTTCATCAGTTCATTTTATTTTTATTTATTTTACTAGGCAAGTCAGTTAAGAACAAATTCCTATGTTCAGTGACGGCCTAGGAACAGTGGGTTAACTGCCTGTTCAGGGGCAGAACGACAGATTTGCACCTTGTCAGCTCAGGGATTTGAACTTGCAACCTTTCGGTTACTAATCCAACGCTCTAACCACTAGGCTACCCTGCCGCCCCTCATTGAATATGCCATCATCATTAACAGCTCTGTGCGTTTCTCTTCAATCGTGTTATCCATTTCAATAAAATCCTTTTAACTGGTCAACAATTAATGTCATTAAGTCAATAGAGCATTTGTTCAGGATGGCACACCAGCGTTCCCAGAAATCATCTGTGCGCTTGTCCCACTGATGGTTGTTTTTGCCGCCCGAGTCCCCGTGGAATAATGCCTTGACGCACATAATCACTAAGAGTGACTATATGTAGATGCGTTCTCGTCTGGCGCTTAGATCAATTTAACAGTTATTTAACAGAGGTCAGAATTACCCTCCGGCATGTCAAAAAGGGACTCCGATACAATTATCTTTTCACTCTCCCTTTGGCTATATTCAAAGTAATCCTGTTTGGGTCTATGACCAGTGTCAGGAAAAGAATGATCATTGGGCATCGTTTCAGAGCTTTTTGTCGGTAGGGTGCTGTTTACAGGGTAACCGAATGATTTAGAGTTGAAAGAAACGCACACCCATTTAGGCGAGGTGCCGGCTGGCGGAGTGGAACACTTGAAAATAAAGAAGAGCCGCACACTCTAGGAGCTCCGATGCAAAAAAAAAAAAAAAAGAAAATAGATGGACTCAGGACGCTTGCGCCAAATCCTCAATCTGCCATCAGCATGACTGATTAGTCGGACCAGACTGTTGTTTCTACTCCTCATTTGTCCAGTGTTGGTGATGGCGATGCCCACTGGAGCCGCTTCTTCTTGTTGTTGGCTGATAGGAGTGGAACCCGGTGTGGTCGTCTGCTGCGATAGTCCATCCGGGACGAGGACCGACGGGTTGTGCGTTCCCGGAGATGCCGTTCTGCACACCACTGTTGTACTGTTCCTTTATTTGCCTGTTTGTGGCCCGCCTGTTAGCTTGCACGGTTCTTGCCGTTCTCCTTGGACCTCTCTCCGCGAGCTGTTTTCGCCCACAGGACTGCCGCACCGCTGTTTGTAAACTCGAGACACTGTTGTGCGTGTGAAAAGCCGAGGAGGGTGGCTGTTTCCGACATACTGGCGCCGACGATCATACCACTCTCAAAGTCTCTTTGGTCACTCGTTTTGCCCAGTCCAACGTCTGCCTGCTTCATATAGAAAGCCGCGTGACATATTGAACAACATGTAAGTGATTGTTTTCCCTGATCTCATTCATTTTAAGAGTTTTGTCCTGAAAATCTATTGTTTCAACAATAATTGATATGCAGAAATGTTGCCTTATTTATGAAGGATTCTTACCCCCTGTCTTGTTTCATTGTTTTGAGTCACAGCCTGAATTGAAAAGGGATTACATTTTGTTTCTCACCCGTCTACACCCAATACCCCATAATAACAAAGAGAAAAACATGTTTTATCATTTTTTCAAGTTTATTGAAAATGAGATACAGATTTCTAATTTACATAAGTATTCACACCCCTGAGTCAATACATGTGTGAGTCCTTCTGGATAAGTCTCTTAAGAGCTTTGCACACCTGGATTGTACAATATTTTCCCATTTCTTTTCTAAATTCTTCACGCTCTGTCAAATTGGTTGTTGGTCATTGCTAGACAACCAATTTCAGGTCTTGCCATAGATTGTCAAGCAGATTTAAGTCAAACTGGAACTCGGCCACTCAGGAACATTCACTGTCTTCTTGGTAAGCAACTCCAGTGTAGATGTGGCCTTGTGTTTTAGGTTATTGTCCTGCTGAAAGGGATAGCGAGAGGGAGACACGTCTCTCTCCCTCTGTCTCACATGTCTCCCTCTCTCTCGCCCTCCCTCCGGTGTGGATGAGATTTGAGCTAATGTTTCTAACCCTCTGTCCCTCTCCCTCCGGTGTGGATGAGATTTGAGCTAATGTTTCTAACCCTCTGTCCCTCTCCCTCCGGTGTGGATGAGATTTGAGCTAATGTTTCTAACCCTCTGTCCCTCTCCCTCCGGTGTGGATGAGATTTGAGCTAATGTTTCTAACCCTCTGTCCCTCTCCCTCCGGTGTGGATGAGATTTGAGCTAATGTTTCTAACCCTCTGTCCCCCTCTCTCAGGTGCGGATGAGGTTTGGGCTCAAGTCCCCAGTGAAGACCATCGAGGACTTCATCAAGCGCTTCACCCCCAGCCGTCTCACCTCCAACTCCAACAGCAGCAGCTCTTCCAGCCTCAACCGCTCCTCCCACCGCCAATGTTCCAGTGTCCTCTCCTCCCCCTCCGCTGAAAGCACCCTGACTAAATTAGATGAGGAGCATCACTCTGGAAGTCCGGGGGGTTTGGAGCATGCCTTCTCCCCCGTCTCTCCTCACACTACCGAGGGAGAGCCCGGGGCCCTGGAGGAAGGCGAGCTCCGCTACGAGGCAGAGTCACCTGACGAAGCTGCCCTAGTGTATGCGGCGCGCGCCTACAAGTGTTCTCTGGTTGGCCGGCTACCTGATCAGGTGACGGTGGAGCTACCTCACCTGGGGAAGCTAAGCTTTGAGCTGCTCCACACTCTGGGGTTTGACTCCACCAGAAAGAGGATGTCCGTGGTGGTGAGACACCCGCTAACGGACCAGATCACCGTCTATACTAAAGGAGCAGACTCTGTCATCATGGACCTCATCACACTGCCACCTACAGGTAGGAGGACCTCATAGCAGGCCAGGTGAGGGGTGGTAGAGGACTGGTCACTATGATGCTTGAGTTTCTTAGGTCCGATCTCACCTACAGGGCCTTCAGCAAGTATTCATACCCCTGGACTTATTCCACATTTTGTTGTTTTACAGCCTGAATTGAAAACAACTTGTCACCGTCTACACACCTCATAATGACAAAGTTTTAAACATGTTTTTCCAATGTGTGCATGTTTAACTATTCACACACCTGAGTCAAGACTTTGTAGAAGCACCTTGGGTAGCGAATTACAGCTGTGTCTTTCTGGGTAAGTCTCTTAAGAGTTTTGCACACCTGGATTGTATAATATTTGACCAATTATTATTTTCTAAAAAAAAAATTTGCTCTGTCATATTGGTTGCTGATCATTGCTAGGCAATCATTTTTAAAGTCTTGCCGTAGATTTAAGTCAATACTGTAGTTCTGCCACTCAGGAACACTCACTGTCTTCTTGGTAAGCAACTCCAGTGTATATTTGGCCTTGTATTTTAGGTTATTGTCCTGCTGAAAGGTACATTTGTCTCCCAGTGTCTGCTGGAAAGCAGACCGAACCAGGCTTTCCTCTAGGATTTTGCCTGTGATTACCTCAATTCTGTCCAGGGTTGGTACTGAGGAGATCGATGGGGGTAAAGCCCTGCTATAGACTAGCGTCCTGTCCAGGGGTGGTACTGAGGAGATAGATAGATAGACTAGCGTCCTGTCCAGAGGTGGTACTGAGGAGATAGATAGATAGACTAGCGTCCTGTCCAGGGGTGGTACTGAGGAGATAGATAGATAGACTAGCGTCCTGTCCAGGGGTGGTACTGAGGAGATGGATAGATAGATAGACTAGCGTCCTGTCCAGGGGTGGTACTGAGGAGATAGATAGATAGACTAGCGTCCCGTCCAGGGGTGCTACTGAGGAGATAGATAGATAGACTAGCGTCCTGTCCAGGGGTGGTACTTGTACATCAAGCTGCCTCACGCTCCCGCCCATAAGCTGTTCCGGCTTGCACAAGCCACCTTACCATAACACGACGCAGGCAGCCCACCAGGTTCGTTCCTGATATACAGTTGAAGTCGGAAGTTTACATATACCGTAGCAAAATACATTTCAACTCAGTTTTTCACAATTCCTGACGTTTAATCCCAGTAAAAATTCCGTCTTAGGTCAGTTAGCATCACCACTTTATTTTAAGAATGTGAAATGTCAGAATAATAGTAGAGAGTGATTTATTTCAGCTTTTATTTCTTTCATCACATTCCCAGTGGATCACAAGTTTACATACACTCAATTAGTATTTGGAAGCATTGCCTTTAAATTGTTTAACTTGGGTCAAACTTTTCGGGTAGCCTTCCACAAGCTTCCCACAATAAGTTGGGTGAATTTTGGCCCATTCCTCCTGACAGAGCTGGTGTAACCGAGTCAGGTTTGTAGGCCTCCTTGCTCGCACACGCTTTTTAAGTTCTGCCCACATATTTTCTATAGGATTGAGGTCAGGGCTTTGTGATGGCCACTCCAATACCTTGACTGTGTTGTCCTTAAGCCATTTTGGAAGTATGCTTGGGGTCATTGTCCATTTGGAAGACCCATTTGCGACCAAGCTTTAACTTCCTGACTGATGTCTTGAGATGTTGCTTCAATATATCCACCTTATTTTCCTTCCTCATGATACCATCTATTTTGTGAAGTGCACCAGTCCGTTTCCATTTGGGACGCAGCCTAGTTGTTAGAGTGTTCTGAACCCATGTATACAATCTCACAGGCTTTTTACTAACTGACAGTTCAGGGTGTGTGGGACCTTTTCTAGTTTATAGAGTGAGGCAAGTCCTTTGGGACAGAGTTCTCAATCTCACCCTCTAGCCCAGCTCTTCTGAATAGTGCCAAAGATTTTTTAGAACTAACCCAAGATAAACCACAGCCTGTTGTTTCCAATGGGAGCAGAACAAGCAAGAAGGTGGGCAGAGCCAAGCACAAGCTAGCGAGATCCTATTATATCGTTATAGCACGTATTCACATATTTCCGTTAGGGAATGCGTACTCTGAAGTGCGCGTGTGCAATAACTCAATTCGTCCCTTGCACTCTACAAAACTTAGTTCACTCTGGTCGTATCAGATTCAAGGTTTGGTAAGAGAGAACTGTGTTGGAGATTAAATGTTTGATAGATGAGAACATTTGCAGAATGTTGGCCAAAATCCATCTCCCTTCATCTTTCCCAACTGCCAGCCACTTGGCTTCCTCCCATCACCATATTTGGGGGTGAGTGGAAATGCCAACGGGATGCTTCACATTTATATGCCATCTCGGTCCAAGGCTTTTTACTGATCGCCCAGCTCTGAAATCAAATCAAATTTTATTTGTCACATACACATGGTTAGCAGATGTTAATGCGAGTGTAGCGAAATGCTTGTGCTTCTAGTTCTGAATGCTGCCATCAATCCACAGTTTCTGGTTGGGGAAGGTTTTAATAGTTGCTATGGGCCTTGTATGCATTGCGGAAGTTAGAAAATCCAGGATTTTCCCGGCCCGGGTCGCACATTCGATATGCTGATAAAATTTAGGGAGCCTTGTTTTCAGATTAGCCTTGTTAAAATCCCCAGCCACAATAAATGCAGCCTCAGGATATGTGGTTTCCAGTTTACATAGAGTCCGATGAATTTCTTTCAGTGCCGTCGATGTGTCAGCTTGAGGGGGGATGTACACGGCTGTGATTATAATCGAGGAGAATTCTCTTGGTAGATAATGCAGTCGGCATTTGATTGTAATGAATTCTATGTCAGGTGAACAAAAGGACTTGAGTTCCTGTATGTTGTTAGGATCACACCACGTCTCGTTAATCATAAGGCATACACCCCCGCTCTTCTTCTTACCGGATAGATGTTTGTTTCTGTCGGTGCAATGCGTGGAGAAACCGTGTGGCTGTACCGACTCTGATAACGTGTTCTGTGTGAGCCATGTTTCCGTGAAGCAAAGAATGTTGCAGTCTCTGTCTCTCTGGAAGGCAATCCTTGCTCTGTTTTTGTCTACCTTGTTGTCCAGAGACTGGACAAGAGAGTATACTCGTTCCAATCATACACCCTGTTGAAAGCTTATCGAAATCATTCTGGAAAAATGGGGGGGGGAAACGGAGTATGAATTGTGTCCTGTGAATTTCCACGTGAAGGTGTTATAATGGTAAGCCACTCTTATAGGCCTACATTATGATCAGATAACCACAGAAGCGTAGTTGGCCACTGTTAAAACGAACTTCCGCGGGCCGGAAGTTGCACAGAATGTTCACAACGTTCCAAGTTTCTTGCTCAGGCAGACCTGAAAGGGGCTGAAAAATGTTTTGATCATTTAAGTAAGAACAAGGTGAGTTTGGCGGCCTCCCGTGAGACTTGGGTGCCTCATCCATATCAATGGACTGAAGTGATTATACACCCTGTTCGGCCTGTACAACTGGCGCCTTGCTAGAAAGACACTGGGAAGACGGTCGACAGTATATTGGTCCCAGATCTGTTAGGAGCTGATGAGACACTGGGAAGACGGTCGACAGTATATTGGTCCCAGATCTGTTAGGAGCTGATGAGACACTGGGAAGACGGTCGACAGTATATTGGTCCCAGATCTGTTAGGAGCTGATGAGACACTGGGAAGACGGTCGACAGTATATTGGTCCCAGATCTGTTAGGAGCTGATGAGACACTGGGAAGACGGTCGACAGTATATTGGTCCCAGATCTGTTAGGAGCTGATGAGACACTGGGAAGACGGTCGACAGTATATTGGTCCCAGATCTGTTAGGAGCTGATGAGACACTGGGAAGACGGTCGACAGTATATTGGTCCCAGATCTGTTAGGAGCTGATGAGACACTGGGAAGACGGTCGACAGTATATTGGTCCCAGATCTGTTAGGAGCTGATGAGACACTGGGAAGACGGTCGACAGTATATTGGTCCCAGATCTGTTAGGAGCTGATGAGACACTGGGAAGACGGTCGACAGTATATTGGTCCCAGATCTGTTAGGAGCTGATGAGACACTGGGAAGACGGTCGACAGTATATTGGTCCCAGATCTGTTAGGAGCTGATGAGACACTGGGAAGACGGTCGACAGTATATTGGTCCCAGATCTGTTAGGAGCTGATGAGACACTGGGAAGACGGTCGACAGTATATTGGTCCCAGATCTGTTAGGAGCTGATGAGACACTGGGAAGACGGTCGACAGTATATTGGTCCCAGATCTGTTAGGAGCTGATGAGACACTGGGAAGACGGTCGACAGTATATTGGTCCCAGATCTGTTAGGAGCTGATGAGACACTGGGAAGACGGTCGACAGTATATTGGTCCCAGATCTGTTAGGAGCTGATGAGACACTGGGAAGACGGTCGACAGTATATTGGTCCCAGATCTGTTAGGAGCTGATGAGACACTGGGAAGACGGTCGACAGTATATTGGTCCCAGATCTGTTAGGAGCTGATGAGACACTGGGAAGACGGTCGACAGTATATTGGTCCCAGATCTGTTAGGAGCTGATGAGACACTGGGAAGACGGTCGACAGTATATTGGTCCCAGATCTGTTAGGAGCTGATAAGACTGCAGTGTTTTCCATTAGTGTCGTCTAATGAGCCCCATAACAGACTGATTGTCAGCCGGCTACTTTTTCCACTTCATCAATTAACTAGGCTTCTTTTCATTTAAAAGTTTCAATTTGCTAGTTATACAAGTCTGTACAGCTTTCTCCCGCTAAAATGAACGATACGCATCTTCTAGTGATCTTTTGATAGGACAGGCGCCTGTCAGTCACAAAGCCAGCCATGACAGGGGGGAACACGGCTGGTTTGTCAGTCTGTTGTCTGTCACGCCTCTCGCACTCTCCGCGGAGTCATAAGAAAGCAGATGTTTCAGGTTTTCAGGGATACAGTATTTTCAACCTAAATTTTGTTTCCCCTGAAAAACAGATATGGAGATTCCTCCAAGGCTTTTTTTTACGTCTGCTACGTTAGGTTACGCCAGGCAGACTAGAGCTACGTTAGGTTACGCCAGGCAGAGTAGAGATACGTTAGGTTACGCCTCTCCAGACAGAGTAGAGCTACGTTAGGTTACGACTCTCCAGACAGAGTAGAGCTACGTTAGGTTACGCCTCTCCAGACAGAGTAGAGCTACGCTAGGTTACGCCTCTCCATACAGAGTAGAGCTACGTTAGGTTACGACTCTCCAGACAGAGTAGAGCTACGTTAGGTTACGCCTCTCCAGACAGAGTAGAGCTACGTTAGGTTACGCCTCTCCAGACAGAGTAGAGCTACGTTAGGTTACGCCTCTCCAGACAGAGTAGAGCTACGTTAGGTTACGACTCTCCAGACAGAGTAGAGCTACGTTAGGTTACGCCTCTCCAGACAGAGTAGAGCTACGTTAGGTTACGCCTCTCCAGACAGAGTAGAGCTACGTTAGGTTACGACTCTCCAGGCAGAGTAGAGCTACGTTAGGTTACGCCTCTCCAGACAGAGTAGAGCTACGTTAGGTTACGCCTCTCCAGGCAGAGTAGAGCTACGTTAGGTTACGCCTCTCCAGGCAGAGTAGAGCTACGTTAGGTTACGCCTCTCCAGACAGAGTAGAGCTACGTTAGGTTACGCCTCTCCAGGCAGAGTAGAGCTACGTTAGGTTACGCCTCTCCAGGCAGAGTAGAGCTACGTTAGGTTACGCCTCTCCAGACAGAGTAGAGCTACGTTAGGTTACGCCTCTCCAGGCAGAGTAGAGCTACGTTAGGTTACGCCTCTCCAGGCAGAGTAGAGCTACGTTAGGTTACGCCTCTCCAGGCAGAGTAGAGCTACGTTAGGTTACGCCTCTCCAGGCAGAGTAGAGCTACGTTGGAGTTACGCCTCTCCAGACAGAGTAGAGCTACGTTAGGTTACGCCTCTCCAGACAGAGTAGAGCTACGTTAGGTTACGCCTCTCCAGGCAGAGTAGAGCTACGTTAGGTTACGACTCTCCAGACAGAGTAGAGCTACGTTAGGTTACGCCAGGCAGAGTAGAGATACGTTAGGTTACGCCTCTCCAGACAGAGTAGAGCTACGTTAGGTTACGCCTCTCCAGGCAGAGTAGAGCTACGTTAGGTTACGCCTCTCCAGACAGAGTAGAGCTACGTTAGGTTACGACTCTCCAGGCAGAGTAGAGCTACGTTAGGTTACGCCTCTCCAGACAGAGTAGAGCTACGTTAGGTTACGCCTCTCCAGGCAGAGTAGAGCTACGTTAGGTTACGCCTCTCCAGGCAGAGTAGAGCTACGTTAGGTTACGCCTCTCCAGACAGAGTAGAGCTACGTTGGGTTACGCCTCTCCAGGCAGAGTAGAGCTACGTTAGGTTACGCCTCTCCAGGCAGAGTAGAGCTACGTTAGGTTACGCCTCTCCAGACAGAGTAGAGCTACGTTAGGTTACGCCTCTCCAGGCAGAGTAGAGCTACGTTAGGTTACGCCTCTCCAGGCAGAGTAGAGCTACGTTAGGTTACGCCTCTCCAGGCAGAGTAGAGCTACGTTAGGTTACGCCTCTCCAGGCAGAGTAGAGCTACGTTAGGTTACGCCTCTCCAGGCAGAGTAGAGCTACGTTAGGTTACGCCTCCAGGCAGAGTAGAGCTACGTTAGGTTACGCCTCTCCAGGCAGAGTAGAGCTACGTTAGGTTACGCCTCTCCAGACAGAGTAGAGCTACGTTAGGTTACGCCTCTCCAGACAGAGTAGAGCTACGTTAGGTTACGCCTCTCCAGGCAGAGTAGAGCTACGTTAGGTTACGACTCTCCAGACAGAGTAGAGCTACGTTAGGTTACGCCAGGCAGAGTAGAGATACGTTAGGTTACGCCTCTCCAGACAGAGTAGAGCTACGTTAGGTTACGCCTCTCCAGGCAGAGTAGAGCTACGTTAGGTTACGCCTCTCCAGGCAGAGTAGAGCTACGTTAGGTTACGCCTCTCCAGACAGAGTAGAGCTACGTTAGGTTACGCCTCTCCAGACAGAGTAGAGCTACGTTAGGTTACGCCTCTCCAGGCAGAGTAGAGCTACGTTAGGTTACGACTCTCCAGACAGAGTAGAGCTACGTTAGGTTACGCCAGGCAGAGTAGAGATACGTTAGGTTACGCCTCTCCAGACAGAGTAGAGCTACGTTAGGTTACGCCTCTCCAGGCAGAGTAGAGCTACGTTAGGTTACGCCTCTCCAGACAGAGTAGAGCTACGTTAGGTTACGACTCTCCAGACAGAGTAGAGCTACGTTAGGTTACGCCTCTCCAGACAGAGTAGAGCTACGTTAGGTTACGCCTCTCCAGACAGAGTAGAGCTACGTTAGGTTACGCCTCTCCAGGCAGACTAGAGCTACGTTAGGTTACGCCTCTCCAGGCAGAGTAGAGCTACGTTGAGTTACGCCTCCAGACAGAGTAGAGCTACGTTAGGTTACGCCTCTCCAGGCAGAGTAGAGCTACGTTAGGTTACGCCTCTCCAGGCAGAGTAGAGCTACGTTAGGTTACGCCTCTCCAGACAGAGTAGAGCTACGTTGGGTTACGCCTCTCCAGACAGAGTAGAGCTACGTTGGTTACGCCTCTCCAGGCAGAGTAGAGCTACGTTGGGTTACGCCTCTCCAGGCAGAGTAGAGCTACGTTGGGTTACGCCTCTCCAGGCAGAGTAGAGCTACGTTGAGTTACGCCTCTCCAGGCAGAGTAGAGCTACGTTAGGTTACGCCTCTCCAGGCAGAGTAGAGCTACGTTAGGTTACGCCTCTCCAGACAGAGTAGAGCTACGTTAGGTTACGCCTCTCCAGGCAGAGTAGAGCTACGTTAGGTTACGCCTCTCCAGGCAGAGTAGAGCTACGTTAGGTTACGCCTCTCCAGACAGAGTAGAGCTACGTTAGGTTACGCCTCTCCAGACAGAGTAGAGCTACGTTAGGTTACGCCTCTCCAGGCAGAGTAGAGCTACGTTAGGTTACGACTCTCCAGACAGAGTAGAGCTACGTTAGGTTACGCCAGGCAGAGTGGAGATACGTTAGGTTACGCCTCCAGACAGAGTAGAGCTACGTTAGGTTACGCCTCTCCAGACAGAGTAGAGCTACGTTAGGTTACGACTCTCCAGACAGAGTAGAGCTACGTTAGGTTACGCCTCTCCAGACAGAGTAGAGCTACGTTAGGTTACGCCTCTCCAGACAGAGTAGAGCTACGTTAGGTTACGCCTCTCCAGGCAGAGTAGAGCTACGTTAGGTTACGACTCTCCAGGCAGACTAGAGCTACGTTAGGTTACGCCAGGCAGAGTAGAGATACGTTAGGTTACGCCTCTCCAGACAGAGTAGAGCTACGTTAGGTTACGACTCTCCAGGCAGACTAGAGCTACGTTAGGTTACGCCAGGCAGAGTAGAGATACGTTAGGTTACGCCTCTCCAGACAGAGTAGAGCTACGTTAGGTTACGCCTCTCCAGACAGAGTAGAGCTACGTTAGGTTACGACTCTCCAGACAGAGTAGAGCTACGTTAGGTTACGCCTCTCCAGACAGAGTAGAGCTACGCTAGGTTACGCCTCTCCATACAGAGTAGAGCTACGTTAGGTTACGACTCTCCAGACAGAGTAGAGCTACGTTAGGTTACGCCTCTCCAGACAGAGTAGAGCTACGTTAGGTTACGCCTCTCCAGACAGAGTAGAGCTACGTTAGGTTACGACTCTCCAGACAGAGTAGAGCTACGTTAGGTTACGCCTCTCCAGACAGAGTAGAGCTACGTTAGGTTACGCCTCTCCAGACAGAGTAGAGCTACGTTAGGTTACGCCTCTCCAGGCAGAGTAGAGCTACGTTAGGTTACGCCTCTCCAGACAGAGTAGAGCTACGTTAGGTTCGCCTCTCCAGGCAGAGTAGAGCTACGTTGGGTTACGCCTCTCCAGGCAGAGTAGAGCTACGTTAGGTTACGCCTCTCCAGACAGAGTAGAGCTACGTTGGGTTACGCCTCTCCAGGCAGAGTAGAGCTACGTTAGGTTACGCCTCTCCAGGCAGAGTAGAGCTACGTTAGGTTACGCCTCTCCAGGCAGAGTAGAGCTACGTTAGGTTACGCCTCTCCAGGCAGAGTAGAGCTACGTTAGGTTACGCCTCTCCAGGCAGAGTAGAGCTACGTTAGGTTACGCCTCTCCAGACAGAGTAGAGCTACGTTAGGTTACGCCTCTCCAGGCAGAGTAGAGCTACGTTAGGTTACGCCTCTCCAGGCAGAGTAGAGCTACGTTGGGTTACGCCTCCAGGCAGAGTAGAGCTACGTTAGGTTACGCCTCTCCAGACAGAGTAGAGCTACGTTGGGTTACGCCTCTCCAGGCAGAGTAGAGCTACGTTAGGTTACGCCTCTCCAGGCAGAGTAGAGCTACGTTAGGTTACGCCTCTCCAGGCAGAGTAGAGCTACGTTAGGTTACGCCTCTCCAGGCAGAGTAGAGCTACGTTAGGTTACGCCTCTCCAGACAGAGTAGAGCTACGTTAGGTTACGCCTCTCCAGTCAGAGTAGAGCTACGTTAGGTTACGCCTCTCCAGGCAGAGTAGAGCTACGTTAGGTTACGCCTCTCCAGACAGAGTAGAGCTACGTTAGGTTACGCCTCTCCAGGCAGAGTAGAGCTACGTTAGGTTACGCCTCTCCAGACAGAGTAGAGCTACGTTAGGTTCACGACTCTCCAGGCAGAGTAGAGCTACGTTGGGTTACGCCTCTCCAGGCAGAGTAGAGCTACGTTAGGTTACGCCTCTCCAGACAGAGTAGAGCTACGTTAGGTTACGCCTCTCCAGGCAGAGTAGAGCTACGTTAGGTTACGCCTCTCCAGGCAGAGTAGAGCTACGTTAGGTTACGACTCTCCAGGCAGAGTAGAGCTACGTTAGGTTACGCCTCTCCAGACTCTGTTTGGCTGCAGTTCCAAAACAAATCACAGAGGAGGGAGAGAATATGATGCTTCATCGTCTCCTGTGAGTGAATTTACACGTAGGAGGGAGTGAGCGTGATGAGTTTCCATGTTGTGTAAGAGGTAACAATGAGTTGATATCCACTTCATTATTGCTTTGTGGCGCATTCATTTATTTTATTTTGTGTGTTTCATCAACCAATAGCAAGCCACGGAGTCGGGTCGCAAAGGCTATTTCCGTTATTTGATTGACGGACAGCTTATGTTGACTAGTTTATAAAAAGTGTCGAATTGACTGAAGAAAGTCAGTCTCATACATCCCTTTGCTATTCATACAACGTAGTTATGTCCGTGGTATCGCATCGGAACAGTCGTCTAAGATCTACAATGAAGGCAGACTGTAGTTCAGATAGAGCCTGGTCAACCGTGGGGGCATGCCAGTGTACATGCAGCTAAGTGAACGGTCTCCGTTGAAACCGGAGTCAGAAGCAGCATGTGGACTGGTTGTGGTGAGGTGCAAGATGTTCTAGAGGAATCAGCTACCGAATAGCACTGTAGACGTCTCCCAGGTGAGAAGTAACTTTCCTGTGAGATACAATAAAGGGAGCTGATGTTAATTAATTAATCTTTCACTTTTTTTCCAGATGATTCCAAAAGGAAACGCCAAAGAAAGATCCTGTACAAGACCCAGAATTACCTGAACTTCTATGCTGCTGACGGTCTCCGTACTCTCTGCATCGCTAAAAAGGTAACACGGCTTCAGCACTACATCTTCAGCACTAAAATGACTTTTTTATTTTGAAACTATTTCCGTCATTAAGCTTATTCAGATGAGAAATCAGGTCCTGGGCCAAAGCAAGGAAAACTGACTCTGTAATGGACTGGCAAACTTTCAGACAATTGAGAAACAGATGTACTATCTGGACTCATCATAACTAAGAAGAGTGGGATAAGTGATGCTTTTAATCATTTTCTCGGCTTTTTACTTGACAGAAACGGTGGTTTTAATTGACCCTGGTAAGTCAATTGAATGCTACTGTCGAGTCAGCCTCCAGCTGACAGTTAACCCGTCAACTTCTAGAATTTTCAACAATTTACTATCTGTGATGTGCTGGATGCCTTGCTTAAGATTTGATGTGAAAAACAAAATCCACTGGGGCTGATATGCTTGATCCGTTTCTGCTGCAGCTCTCTGCCCCCCTGATTGCTGAATCATCTGGAAGGAGGTCCATGTCCTCCCCCTAACCTGATGGTTATATCTGATACTATCCCCAGGGTCTGGAAGGAGGCCCATGTACTCCCCCTAACCTGATGGTTATATCTGATACTATCCCCAGGGTCTGGAAGGAGGCCCATGTACTCCCCCTAACCTGATGGTTATATCTGATACTATCCCCAGGGTCTGGAAGGAGGCCCATGTACTCCCCCTAACCTGATGGTTCTATCTGATACTATCCCCAGGGTCTGGAAGGAGGCCCATGTACTCCCCCTAACCTGACGGTTATATCTGATACTATCCCCAGGGTCTGGAAGGAGGTCCATGTACTCCCCCTAACCTGATGGTTATATCTGATACTATCCCCAGGGTCTGGAAAGAGGCCCATGTACTCCCCCTAACCTGATGGTTATATCTGATACTATCCCCAGGGTCTGGAAGGAGGCCCATGTACTCCCCCTAACCTGATGGTTCTATCTGATACTATCCCCAGGGTCTGGAAGGAGGCCCATGTACTCCCCCTAACCTGACGGTTATATCTGATACTATCCCCAGGGTCTGGAAGGAGGTCCATGTACTCCCCCTAACCTGATGGTTATATCTGATACTATCCCCAGGGTCTGGAAGGAGGTCCATGTACTCCCCCTAACCTGACGGTTATATCTGATACTATCCCCAGGGTCTGGAAGGAGGTCCATGTACTCCCCCTAACCTGATGGTTATATCTGATACTATCCCCCGGGTCTGGAAGGAGGCCCATGTACTCCCCCTAACCTGATGGTTCTATCTGATACTATCCCCAGGGTCAGGAAGGAGGTCCATGTACTCCCCCTAACCTGATGATCATACCTGGTACTATCACCAAGGTTTGGAAAGAGGCCCATGTACTCCCCCTAACCTGATGGTTCTATCTGATACTATCCCCAGGGTCAGGAAGGAGGTCCATGTACTCCCCCTAACCTGATGATCATACCTGGTACTATCACCAAGGTTTGGAAGGAGGCCCATGTACTCCCCCTAACCTGATGGTTATATCTGATACTAATCACCAAGGTTTGGAAAGAGGTCCATGTACTCCCCCTAACCTGATGATTATATCTGATACTAATCACCAAGGTTTGGAAAGAGGCCCATGTACTCCCCCTAACCTGATGGTTCTATCTGATACTATCCCCAGGGTCTGGAAGGAGGTCCATGTACTCCCCCTAACCTGATGATCATACCTGGTACTATCACCAAGGTTTGGAAGGAGGCCCATGTACTCCCCCTAACCTGATGGTTATATCTGATACTATCCCCAGGGTCAGGAAGGAGGTCCATGTACTCCCCCTAACCTGATGATCATACCTGATACTATCACCAAGGTTTGGAAAGAGGCCCATGTACTCCCCCTAACCTGATGGTTCTATCTGATACTATCCCCAGGGTCAGGAAGGAGGTCCATGTACTCCCCCTAACCTGATGATCATACCTGGTACTATCACCAAGGTTTGGAAGGAGGCCCATGTACTCCCCCTAACCTGATGGTTATATCTGATACTAATCACCAAGGTTTGGAAAGAGGTCCATGTACTCCCCCTAACCTGATGATTATATCTGATACTAATCACCAAGGTTTGGAAAGAGGCCCATGTACTCCCCCTAACCTGATGGTTCTATCTGATACTATCCCCAGGGTCTGGAAGGAGGTCCATGTACTCCCCCTAACCTGATGATCATACCTGGTACTATCACCAAGGTTTGGAAGGAGGCCCATGTACTCCCCCTAACCTGATGGTTATATCTGATACTATCCCCAGGGTCAGGAAGGAGGTCCATGTACTCCCCCTAACCTGATGATCATACCTGATACTATCACCAAGGTTTGGAAAGAGGCCCATGTACTCCCCCTAACCTGATGGTTATATCTGATACTATCCCCAGGGTCTGGAAGGAGGCCCATGTACTCCCCCTAACCTGATGGTTCTATCTGATACTATCCCCAGGGTCAGGAAGGAGGTCCATGTACTCCCCCTAACCTGATGATCATACCTGATACTATCACCAAGGTTTGGAAAGAGGCCCATGTACTCCCCCTAACCTGATGGTTCTATCTGATACTATCCCCAGGGTCAGGAAGGAGGTCCATGTACTCCCCCTAACCTGATGATCATACCTGGTACTATCACCAAGGTTTGGAAAGAGGCCCATGTACTCCCCCTTTACAAAGGTGGTATGTACTGTACTCCATACCATCTACTGCATCTTGCCTACGCCGGTCAGCCATCGCTCATCCATATATTTATATGTACATACTCGTATTCATTCCTTTACTCTTGTGTGTATAAGGTAGTTGTTGTGAATTTGTTAGATTACTTGTTTGATACTACTGCATGGTCGGAACTAGAAGCACAAGCATTTCGCTACACTCGCATTAACATCTGCTAACCATGTGTATGTGACAAATAAAATTTGATTTGACCCTTGTGACCTAAATACATAACGCCCTATTTCTCTACTTTCTTGCCTAGCTAAAGTATTAGAATCCTTGATTCATTCTCAGCTAAGATCTTTCTTATCTTGTGAAATTTATTCATGTACACTACTGTTCAAAAGTTTGGGGTCACTTAGAATCGTCCTTGTTTTTGAATAGAAATTAATTTTTTTGTCCATTAAAATAACATCAAATTGATCAGAAATACAGTGTAGACATTGTTAATGTTGTAAATGACTATTGTAGCTGGAAACAGCAGATTTTTTATGGAATATCTACATAGGCGTACAGAGGCCCATTATCAGCAACCATCACTCCTGTGTTCCAAGGGCACGTTGTGTTAGCTAATCCAAGTTTATCATTTTAAAAGGCTAATTGATCATTAGAAAACTCTTCTGAAATTATGTTAGCACAGCTGAAAACTGTTGTTCTGATTAAAGAAGCAATAAAACTGGCCTTCTTTAGACTAGTTGAGTATCTGGACCATCAGCATTTGTGGGTTCGATTACAGGCTCAAAATGGCCAGAAACAAAGAACTTTCTTCTGAAACTCGTCAGTCTATTCTTGTTCTGAGAAATGAAGGCTATTCCATGCGAGTAATTGACAAGAAACTGAAGATCTCGTACAAAGCTATGTACTACTCCCTTCACAGAACAGCGCAAACTGGCTCTAACCAGAATAGAAAGATGAGTGGGAGGCCCCAGTGCACAACTGAGCAAAAGGACAAGTACATTACAGTGTCTAGTTTGAGAAACAGACGCCTCACAAGTCCTCAACTGGCAGCTTCATTAAATAGTACCAGCAAAACACCAGTCTCAACGAACAGTGAAGAGGTTGAGTCCGGGATGCTGGCCTTCTAGGCAGAGTTGCAAAGAAAAAGCCATATCTCAGACCGGCCAATAAAAAGAAAAGATTAAGATGGGCAAAAGAACACAGACACTGGACAGAGGAAGATTGGAAAAAAGTGTTATGGACAGACTAATCTAAGTTTGAGGTATTCGGATCACAAAGAAGAACATTCGTGAGACACAGAAAAAAATGAAAAGATGCTGGAGGAGTGCTTGACGCCATCTGTCCAGCATGGTGGAGGCAATGTGATGGTCTGGGGGTGCTTTGGTGCTGGTAAAGTGGGAGATTTGTACAGGGTAAAAGGGATCTTGAGAGAAGGAAGGCTATCACTCCATTTTGCAACGCTATGCCATACCCTGTGGACGGCGCTTAATTGGAGCCAATTTCCTCCTACAACAGGACAATGACCCAAAGCACAGCTCCAAACTATGCAAGAACTATTTAGGGAAGAAGCAGTCAGCTGGTATTCTGTCTATAATGGAGTGGCCAGCACAGTCACCGGATCTCAACCCTATTGAGCTGTTGTGGGAGCAGCTTGACCGTATGGTACGTAAGAAGTGCCCATCAAGCCAATCCAACTTGTGGGAGGTGCTTCAGGAAGCATGGGGTGAAATCTCTTCAGATTACCTCAACAAATTGACAACTAGAATGCCAAAGGTCTGCAAGGGTGTAATTTCTGCAAATGGAGGATTCTTTGACGAAAGCAAAGTTTGAAGGACACAATTATTATTTCTATTAAAAATCATTATTTGTAACCTTGTCAACTATATTTCCTATTCATTTTGCAACTTATGTCATGTATTGTCAAGGACATTTCTAAGTGACCACAAACTTTTGAACGGTAGTGTACATCAGTCATGTTTTAGACCAGGTCATAGCACTGCTTCTTCCCTAGTTATAAATGATGTGGTTTAACTGTATGGATAAAAGGCAACATTGTGCTGCCCTCTACATTGACCTGTCAAAAGGCTTTCCATACTGTTGATCCCTCCATGCTAATTCAGAGGCTTTCCTCAATTGGCCTAGACCAGACTGCATATAACTGGTTTAAACATTACTTGACAGATATAACTCAATGTGTACCTACTGACAGTGTTAAATCCGGTTTCCTGGATATTAGGACAGGTGTCCCGCAGGGGTCGATTCTTGGTCCTGTACTGTTTACATTATCAACAGACTTGTTGTGTATGCTGTTGACCAGGCTCTATATGAACTACAGTCTGCCTTCGTTGTATTACAGTAAAAACGTTGAGCTGAAATTAGTATTGAATGCAGGTAGAACTAAGTCTATGTTGTTCTCTAGAGCGCATAAACATAACTGATGATTTAAGCATATATACTTTTCATGGTGTCCACATTGATCGTGTCCCTGCTTACAAATATATGGACATCTGGCTATATGAAAAGCGGTCATTTAAAAAGCATATTGAACAGTTAGTTAAGAAGCTGAGAATAAACATGGGCTTCTTCTATAGAAATAGGTCCTGCCTCTCGCTACATAGTAGACAGCTGATTATTCAGTCGACGTTACGATCGGCCCTAGACTGGTGACATCATCTATATGAACACAGCTGTCACTTCATTAAAGCTGTTGGATATAGTTTATCACAGCACACTGGTCTTTATTACAGGTGAACACAGCTGCCACTTCATTAAAGCTGTTAGATATAGTTTATCATAGCACACTGGTCTTTATTACAGGTGAACACAGCTGCCACTTCATTAAAGCTGTTGGATATAGTTTATCATAGCACACTGGTCTTTATTACAGGTGAACACAGCTGCCACTTCATTAAAGCTGTTAGATATAGTTTATCACAGCACACTGGTCTTTATTACAGGTGAACACAGCTGTCACTTCATTAAAGCTGTTGGATATAGTTTATCACAGCACACTGGTCTTTATTACAGGTGAACACAGCTGTCACTTCATTAAAGCTGTTGGATATAGTTTATCACAGCACACTGGTCTTTATTACAGGTGAACACAGCTGCCACTTCATTAAAGCTGTTGGATATAGTTTATCATAGCACACTGGTCTTTATTACAGGTGAACACAGCTGCCACTTCATTAAAGCTGTTAGATATAGTTTATCACAGCACACTGGTCTTTATTACAGGTGAACACAGCTGTCACTTCATTAAAGCTGTTGGATATAGTTTATCACAGCACACTGGTCTTTATTACAGGTGAACACAGCTGTCACTTCATTAAAGCTGTTGGATATAGTTTATCACAGCACACTGGTCTTTATTACAGGTGAACACAGCTGTCACTTCATTAAAGCTGTTGGATATAGTTTATCACAGCACACTGGTCTTTATTACAGGTGAACACAGCTGCCACTTCATTAAAGCTGTTAGATATAGTTTATCATAGCACACTGGTCTTTATTACAGGTGAACACAGCTGCCACTTCATTAAAGCTGTTGGATATAGTTTATCATAGCACACTGGTCTTTATTACAGGTGAACACAGCTGCCACTTCATTAAAGCTGTTAGATATAGTTTATCACAGCACACTGGTCTTTATTACAGGTGAACACAGCTGTCACTTCATTAAAGCTGTTAGATATAGTTTATCATAGCACACTGGTCTTTATTACAGGTGAACACAGCTGTCACTTCATTAAAGCTGTTAGATATAGTTTATCACAGCACACTGGTCTTTAATACAGGTGAACACAGCTGCCACTTCATTAAAGCTGTTGGATATAGTTTATCACAGCACACTGGTCTTTAATACAGGTGAACACAGCTGTCACTTCATTAAAGCTGTTAGATATAGTTTGTCTCTAGGGTAATTCAGACAGCTGTTTGAGGACCTTATTACTGATGAATGTGTGTTTTTCTGTGGTCGTGTTTTTCTTTCTGCTTGCATTTGGTTTTTATATTTTGATGTGTGTATTTTCTGTCATTTATGTCATTCAGGGCA
This sequence comes from Brachymystax lenok tsinlingensis, assembly GCA_030435695.1. Classification (NCBI taxonomy): domain Eukaryota; kingdom Metazoa; phylum Chordata; class Actinopteri; order Salmoniformes; family Salmonidae; genus Brachymystax; species Brachymystax lenok. The sequence goes on from CM059793.1 coordinate 1,634,005, forward strand.
GATCTGTAAAATAGACCTTGGTCTCAGTATGACTCCCTGATACAATAATCTGACCCTAGCTTTTTTTGTCTCTGTCTGTCTGTGTCTCTGTCTGTCTGTCTGTGTCTCTGTCTGTCTGTCTGTGTCTCTGTCTGTCTGTCTGTGTCTCTGTCTGTCTGTCTGTCTGTGTCTCTGTCTGTCTGTGTCTCTGTCTGTCTGTGTCTCTGTCTCTCTGTCTGTCTGTGTCTCTGTCTGTCTGTGTCAGGTTATGACTAAGGAGGAGTATGCTGTCTGGTTGCGACATCATCTGGAGGCAGAGACGGCCATACAGGGCAGAGAAGAGCTGCTGTTTCAGTCTGCTCTGAGACTGGAGATGAACCTGCATCTATTAGGTAAAATCACCCTTAACACAAGAACCGCTGGGCCTCAAGGGACCCCCCTTCAAGCTAGCTAGCAGTCATTCTGACTGCAATATTCTAACAGTGCAATTCATACATTTCATACATGCTATCGCTGTCATAATAATTCGGTTGTGTTCATGAAGGTTTTATTTGTTTTATTTAAACTTTATTTAACTAGGCCTTTCAGTTAAGAACAAATTCCTATTTACAATGACGACCTACCAAAAGGCCTCCTGTACATAATGAGCGACCTAAGACGACAACACAGCATGGCAGCAACACATGACAACACAGCATGGCAGCAACACATGACAACACAGCATGGCAGCAACACATGACAACACAGCATGGCAGCAACACATGACAACACAGCATGGCAGCAACACATGACAACACAGCATGGCAGCAACACATGACAACACAGCATGGTAGGAACACATGACAACACAGCATGGTAGCAACACATGACAACACAGCATGGTAGCAACACATGACAACACAGCATGGTAGCAACACATGACAACACAGCATGGCAGCAACACATGACAACACAGCATGGTAGCAACACATGACAACACAGCATGGTAGCAACACATGACAACACAGCATGGTAGCAACACATGACAACACAGCATGGCAGCAACACATGACAACACAGCATGGCAGCAACACATGACAACACAGCATGGCAGCAACACATGACAACACAGCATGGCAGCAACACATGACAACACAGCATGGCAGCAACACATGACAACACAGCATGGTAGCAACACATGACAACACAGCATGGTAGCAACACATGACAACACAGCATGGTAGCAACACATGACAACACAGCATGGCAGCAACACATGACAACACAGCATGGCAGCAACACACGACAACACAGCATGGCAGCAACACACGACAACACAGCATGGCAGCAACACACGACAACACAGCATGGCAGCAACACATGACAACACAGCATGGCAGCAACACATGACAACACAGCATGGCAGCAACACATGACAACACAGCATGGCAGCAACACATGACAACACAGCATGGCAGCAACACATGACAACACAGCATGGCAGTAACACATGACAACACAGCATGGCAGCAACACATGACAACACAGCATGGTAGCAACACATGACAACACAGCAAGGCAGCAACACATGACAACACAGCATGGCAGCAACACATGACAACACAGCATGGTAGCAACACATGACAACACAGCATGGCAGCAACACATGACAACACAGCATGGCAGCAACACATGACAACACAGCATGGTAGCAACACATGACAACACAGCATGGTAGCAACACATGACAACACAGCATGGTAGCAACACATGACAACACAGCATGGTAGCAACACATGACAACACAGCATGGTAGCAACACATGACAACACAGCATGGTAGGAACACATGACAACACAGCATGGTAGCAACACATGACAACACAGCATGGTAGCAACACATGACAACACAGCATGGTAGCAACACATGACAACACAGCATGGTAGCAACACATGACAACACAGCAAGGCAGCAACACATGACAACACAGCATGGCAGCAACACATGACAACACAGCATGGCAGCAACACATGACAACACAGCATGGTAGTAACACATGATAACACAGCATGGTAGCAACACATGACAACACAGCATGGTAGGAACACATGACAACACAGCATGGTAGCAACACATGACAACACAGCATGGCAGCAACACATGACAACACAGCATGGTAGTAACACATGATAACACAGCATGGTAGCAACACATGACAACACAGCATGGTAGGAACACATGACAACACAGCATGGTAGCAAGACATGACAACACAGCATGGCAGCAACACATGACAACACAGCATGGTAGCAACACATGACAACACAGCATGGTAGCAACACATGACAACACAGCATGGTAGCAACACATGACAACACAGCATGGTAGCAACACATGACAACACAGCATGGTAGCAACACATGACAACACAGCATGGTAGCAACACATGACAACACAGCATGGTAGCAACACATGACAACACAGCAAGGCAGCAACACATGACAACACAGCAAGGCAGCAACACATGACAACACAGCATGGTAGCAACACATGACAACACAGCATGGTAGCAACACATGATAACACAGCATGGTAGCAACACATGACAACACAGCATGGCAGCAACACATGACAACACAGCATGGTAGGAACACATGACAACACAGCATGGTAGCAACACATGACAACACAGCATGGCAGCAACACATGACAACACAGCATGGCAACAAGACATGACAACACAGCATGGTAGCAACACATGACAACACAGCATGGCAGCAACACATGACAACACAGCATGGCAGCAACACATGACAACACAGCATGGCAGCAACACATGACAAAAACATGGCAGCAACACATGACGACACAGCATGGCAGCAACACATGACGACACAGCATGGCAGCAACACATGACGACACAGCATGGTAGCAACACATGACGACACAGCATGGTAGCAACAGATGACGACACAGCATGGTAGCAACACATGACGACACAGCATGGTAGCAACACATGACGACACAGCAAGGCAGCAACATATGACAACACAGCATGGCAGCAACACATGACAACACAGCATGACAGCAACACATGACAACACAGCATGGTTGCAACACATGACAACACAGCATGGTAGCAACACATGACAACACAGCATGGTAGCAACACATGACAACACAGCATGGCAGCATCACATGACAACACAGCATGGTAGCAACACATGACAACACAGCATGGTAGCAACACATGACAACACAGCATGGTAGCAAGACATGACAACACAGCATGGTAGGAACACATGACAACACAGCATGGCAGCAAGACATGACAACACAGCATGGCAGCAACACATGACAACACAGCATGGCAGCAACACATGACAACACAGCATGGCAGCAACACATGACAACACAGCATGGCAACAAGACATGACAACACATTATGGTAACAAGACATGACAACACAGCATGGCAACAAGACATGACAACACAGCATGGCAGCAACACATGACAACACAGCATGGCAGCAACACATGACAACACAGCATGGCAGCAACACATGACAACACAGCATGGCAGCAACACATGACAACACAGCATGGCAACAAGACATGACAACACAGCATGGTAGCAACACCACATGACAACACAGCATGGTAGCAACACAACATGACAACACAGCATGGTAGCAACACAACATGACAACACAGCATGGTAGCAACACAACATGACAACACAGCATGGTAGCAACACAACATGACAACACAGCATGGTAGCAACACAGCATGACAACACAGCATGGTAGCAACACAGCATGACAACACAGCATGGTAGCAACACAGCATGACAACACAGCATGGTAGCAACACAACATGACAACACAGCATGGTAGCAACACAACATGACAACACAGCATGGTAGCAACACAACATGACAACACAGCATGGTAGCAACACAACATGACAACACAGCATGGTAGCAACACAACATGACAACACAGCATGGTAGCAACACAACATGACAACACAGCATGGTAGCAACACAACATGACAACACAGCATGGTAGCAACACAACATGACAACACAGCATGGTAGCAACACAGCATGGTAGCAACACAACATGGTACAAACATTATCATTTCAAATAACAAAATAGCATTTTCATTAGTTTGCTATATGTAAAAAAAAACATTAAAAAAACTAGGGCTGTCAAACGATTTAAATAATTAATCGCAATTAATTTAGTGCCAAATAAAGATTTGTCCATTTTTAAAAGGCAGTGTATTATAGGAGTTATAGGCATGTAGAGACTGAAACACAACAAAGAGTATGTATCAATGTTTTTAATGTCGTATTCACCATTAACAAGTTAACAAATCTATACAAAGTTCCTGTATCTTCCTAATGCTTCCTCACACACACACACAGTTAAAACTTTAGCCATTCCAATTACTGATTTGGAGGTTTTGGCTATAAGTGACCATACACTTCAGTCCTCCTATTTCTTTTCACTGAGCGGCTCTTCTGGATTTTGATAATTAGCGGGTATCGGCCTAATTCTGCTCCATGCATTATTTGGTGTTTTGCGTTGTACACAGAGGAGATTTTTGCAGAGTTCTGCATGCAGAGTCTCAGTTTGGTGTTTGTCCCATTTTGTGAATTATTGGTTGGTTTGTAACCCCAGACCTCACAGCCACGAAGGGACATGGGTTCTATAACTGATTTAAGTATTTTTAGCCAGATCCTAATTGGTATGTCAAATTGTCAAATGTTCAAGCTGCATCCCTGTCTTACCCCATGGCCGTGTGGAAAGAAATGTTTTTCGTTTTTGCCAAATTTAACCGCACACGTGTTGTTTGTGTACATGGATTTCATAATGTCGTATGTTTTTCCCCCAACACCACTTTCCATCTATTTGTATAGCAGAACCTCATGCCAAACTGAGTCAAAATCTTTTTTGAAATCAACAAAGCATGAGAAGACTTTGCCTTTGTTTTGGTTTGTTTGTCAATTAGTGTATGCAGGGTGAAATACGTGCTCTGTCGTACGGTAATTTGGTAAAAAGCCAAATTTGACATTTGCTCAGTACATTTGTTTTTCCCTGAGGAAATGAACTAGTCTGCTGTCAATGATAATGCAGAGGATTTTGTAGATATACCTGCCATAGGAGTCCCCTCGAAGCCTACCATTGACTATGTACTGACCCAGCGTGCGACAGAGCTGCAGGAGTCGTGGCCGTTTTTTTTCGTTGGTTGTTTTGTCATAGTTGTGTCTGGGAGGGGCATATTTGGGAGGGAATGCTGTCACCTCCAGGTAGGTGTTTGTCCCCCAGTGCGCCAGGTTCATGAGTGTCATAAACTGTCACTCAGAACCCCATCAATACTTCTTACTTTCTTCTTTTTCCCATATAGATGTATTATTATTTATACAAACGTACACATTTCGTCAACAAGCAATGTCAATTCACAAATCCGGACACCCCGGTTGACCGGACCCCCGGTTGAATACCCCTGATTTAGGCCTATATAATAAATGTGAAAGAAATATATTAGGCGGTATTCTGCTATGCAATCTTCTTACCAACGGCAGATTCATTAGGCCACTGCGCCACTCGGGAGGATTTAGGCCTACGTTTTAATGCTTTTTACTAGCCTGCCATTATTATACTCCTGAGCATCAAAACGCCTCTATTACCACAAAATAACAGCGTTGGCAATACAGTTCATCAACCACTATTTAAGATTTGTGTGAAGATACCCACACGATCCCGTCCAAATTCAAAAATGGATAAAAAAAACTAACTTTGCAGAAAAACTTCATGTTCAATGAGGCCCCAGGGAGGTTCATACTAGTACTACATACCTTCAACACTGATGTCCACCCGAAGACCTCTAGAAAGGTTATGTTTTAATGCAACAGCTGTTGCTGTTTGATATGGTTTTCTAGGAGCAACGGGTATAGAGGACCGTCTGCAAGACGGTGTCCCGGAGACCATCGCGTCGCTGCGGAAGGCAGGGCTCCAGATCTGGGTTCTGACAGGGGACAAACAGGAGACTGCCATCAACATCGCCTATGCTTGCAAACTGCTGGAACCTGACGACGAGATCATCACACTCAACGCTGACTCTCAGGTGAGATCATCACACTCAACGCCGACTCTCAGGTGAGATCATCACACTCAACGCCGACTCTCAGGTGAGATCATCACACTCAACGCAGAGTAATTTGTTTTAAATATACTTAAGTATCAAAGTAAAAGTACAAATAAATAATAATAAAAAATTCCTTTATAAACGATGTTGTTGATGCACTTATTAATCCCCTAAGGTCGATGTCCGCATCCCCGCGGAAATTGAATTAGCATAATAAAAACATCTTCCAGTCTCAATACACCGATTGTAACACTTCCGCGTCTCCGGTGAAAGGTGACCGAGCTCGAGCAGTCAGACCACTAGACATCCCCAAAATCGATCTTCAAAACAAATCATTAGGACCCCTCTATGGAAAGATGAGACTCTGACGAACACGATGGCGTTCCAACAGGCGCCTTGCGACTCGTCTGAAGTCGGTACAGCCGATGTATTAACTTCTGTCTGTAACAGTTTGGGCTACACACCAATATCGGTGTGAAGAGGTCGGTTGGTTTGCTCTAGGATTCCCACAGGCCTCACAAGACTCGTCTGAAGGTCCCACGGGTAACAGTCGAAAAAAGATTAATGGAAGACTTGTAAAGTGACGAAAATAAGGTTTAATACATGTTAAAAAAAATATTATAATAATACCAAATGTTTCCTGATCGTATATCTCTTCAGATATAGGACAGACACTTCAGGACTTACTTTCAGATTTGTTTGGGGGAGTATCTGTTGTTCCATGTAGTGCCGGGTTTCCCAACTGGCGGTCCCGAGGGCTGAATTTAGCCCACAGCTGGTTTTAATTGGCACCCCAAGTTTTCTGAGCAAAAAAAAAAAACGTTTTTTTTTTTTGTGTGGAATTTGCAATGTTGGATGTAAGAGACTGTAAAAAAACACCAGGAAATCAGCTCCAAGTGATTAATTTAAGGAATCTGTTCCCAAGTATACTAGCAGTGGTGTAAAGTACTTAAGTAAAAACACTTGAAAGTACTACTTCAGTAGTATCTGTACATTACTCCACAATTTATATTTTTTACTTATACTTTTACTTCACTACATTCCTAAAGAAAATAATGTACTTTTTACTCCATACATTTTCCCTGACACCCAAAAGTACTCGTTACATTTTGACCGGAAAATAGTCAAATTCACACACTTATCAAGAGAACTTCCCTGGTCATCCCTACTGCCTCTGATCTGGAGGACTCACTAAACAGAGAACATCCCTGGTCATCCCTACTGCCTCTGATCTGGTGGACTCACTAAACAGAGAACATCCCTGGTCATCCCTACTGCCTCTGATCTGGAGGACTCACTAAACAGAGAACATCCCTGGTCATCCCTACTGCCTCTGATCTGGAGGACTCACTAAACAGAGAACATCCCTGGTCATCCCTACTGCCTCTGATCTGGAGGACTCACTAAACAGAGAACATCCCTGGTCATCCCTACTGCCTCTGATCTGGAGGACTCACTAAACAGAGAACATCCCTGGTCCTCCCTACTGCCTCTGATCTGGAGGACTCACTAAACAGAGAACATCCCTGGTCCTCCCTACTGCCTCTGATCTGGAGGACTCACTAAACAGAGAACATCCCTGGTCATCCCCTACTGCCTCTGATCTGGAGGACTCACTAAACACATGCCTAGTTTTGTAAATGATGTCTGAGTGTTGGAGCATGCCCCTGGCTGTCCATATATATTTGATTTATTTTTTATTAAAAAAAATGGTGCCGTTTAGTTGGCTTAATATAAGGATTTTTTTTATTTATACTTTTGATACTTGTTTATTTTAGAAATTACATTTGCTTTTCATACTTAAGTATATTTAAAACCAAATAATTTTTGACTTTCACTCAAGTAGGATTTTACTGGGTGACTTTCACTTGAGTCATTTTAAGGTATTATTACTTTTACTCAAGTATGAGAATTTGGTTCCTTTTTCCACCGTTGCATAATAGAGACTACGTGATCGTATACAGAAGTAAGCAAGGTTTGAAATGATTTATATTTTTAGTCCAACATTATAAATGTTTGGGATTCTTGAGGTTAATTTGCAGGCTATAAATTATTTTGTTATGATGTTCTGGCCCCCTCACCATCAGCTCCGCGGCTGAATCTAGTTCATCCCTGATGTAGTGAATCTGTTATTCAAGTCGTTTGTATGGGCTAGTAACAGTAAGGACATATACACATTTTCATCAAAGAGTTATATCTTTTTTGGGGTACTTTAAGCTGTCTTAATATTCTAAATCAAATGATCCTTGGTATGACCTTCTTAAAACAATTCCATATTGCTCAGTAATACCCATCCTCCCCCGGCTTAGACAGAGCGTGGATTCTTATGGGTTAATGCAGCCGGTGACTGATGTGGTAAACTCCTCAATGTTATCAGATGAATCCTGGAACAAATTCCAGTCTGTGCCAGTGAAACAGTCCTGTAGCTTAGCAGCTTAGCAGTTTAGCAGTTTAGCATCTTAGCAGTTTAGCAGCTTAGCAGTTTAGCATCTTAGCAGCTTAGCAGTTTAGCATCTTAGCAGCTTAACATCTTAGCATCTTAGCAGCTTAGCATCTTAGCAGCTTAGCATCTTAGCAGTTTAGCAGCTTAGCAGTTTAGCATCTTAGCAGCTTAGCAGTTTAGCATCTTAGCAGCTTAACATCTTAGCATCTTAGCAGCTTAGCATCTTAGCAGCTTAGCATCTTAGCAGCTTAACAGCTTAGCAGCTTAGCAGTTTAGCATCTTAGCAGCTTAGCATCTGCTTCATCGGACCACTTACAGTACCTATTGAGCACCTAACTGGTACTTCCTGTTGGAGTTTTTGCTTGTCAGCAGGAATCAGGAGGATAGAGTTATGGTCAGATTTGCCAAATGGAGGGCGAGGGAGAGCTTTGTATCCATGTTAGTACCAGCATCAGTTTGTGGCGTTAGATTAGAAAAATAAATAGTATGGTCTGCAGCTTATCAAATCAAATGTTATTGGTCACATACACATGGTTATCAGATGTTATTGGTCACATACACATGGTTAGCAGATGTTATTGTGAGTAGCGAAATGCTTGTGCTTCTAGTTCCGACAGTGCAGTAATATCTAACAAGTAATCTAACAATTCAACAACTACCTAATACACACAAATCTAAAGGGGTGAATGAGAATATGTACATATAAATATATGGATGAGCGATGGCCGAGCAGCATAGGCAAGATGCAGTAGATGGTATAGAATACAGTATATACATGTGATATGAGTAATGTAAGATATGTAAACATTATTAAAGTGGCATTGTAGTGACTAGTGATCCATTTACTAAAGCGGCCAGTGATTGGTCCTCAATGTAGGCAGCAGCCTCTCTGAGTTAGTGATTGCTGTTTAGCAGTCTGATGGCCTTGAGATAGAAGCTTTTTCAGTCTCTCGGTCCCAGCTTTGATGCACCTGTACTGACCTCGCCTTCTGGATGATAGTGGTGTGAACAGGCAGTGGCTCGGGTGGTTGTTGTCCTTGATGATCTTTCTGGCCTTCCTGTGACATCGGGTGGTGTAGGTGTCCTGGAGGGCAGGTAGTTTACCCCCGGTGATGCGTTGTGCAGTCCTCACTACCCTCTGGAGAGCCTTACGTTTGATACAGCCAGACCACTGGCTCTCGATTGTGCATCTGTAAAAGTTTGTCAGGGTTTTGGGTGAGCCAAATTTATTCAGCCTCCTGAGGTTGAAGAGACGCTGTTGCGCCTTGTTCACCACACTGTCTGTGTGGGTGGACCATTTCAGTTTGTCCGTGATGTGTACACCGAGGAACTTTCCACCTTCTCCACTGCTGTCCCTTCGATGTGGATAGGGGGGTGCTCCCTCTGCTGTTTCCTGAAGTCCACGATCATCTCCTTTGTTTTGTTGACGTTGAGTGAGAGGTTATTTTCCTGACACCACACTCCGAGGGCCCTCACCTCCTCCCTGTAGGCTGTCTCGTCGTTGTTGGTAATCAAGCCTACCACCGTAGTGTCGTCTGCAAACTTGATGATTGAGTTGGAGGCGTGCTTGGCCACGCAGTCATGGGTGAACAGGGAGTACAGGAGAGGGCTGAGCACGCACCCTTGTGGTGCCCCAGTGTTGAGGGTCAGCGAAGTGGAGATGTTGTTACTCCGTTAAAGTAAAAATATACATCCAAATTGAGGTTAGTGATCGCTATTCTAATGTCCAGAAGTTGTTTTCATTCGTAGGAAATGATGGCGGAGACATTATGTACCAAAACAATTAAGATCAGTCTAAAAGAAACTGAATTGGTGAGGAGGCTGTAAAAACGGCTGGTATCCACTGCAGCACCATCTAACTGGAGGAGAGTTTATAATACTGCTCTGCCTCTCTCTGACCCTATGCCTGTCTCTCTCCCTCTCTGCCTGTCTCTCTCCCTCTCTGCCTGTCTCTCTCCCTCTCTGCCTGTCTCTCTCCCTCTCTGCCTGTCTCTCTCCCTCTCTGCCTGTCTCTCTCCCTCTCTGCCTGTCTCTCTCCCTCTCTGCCTGTCTCTCTCCCTCTGTCTCTCTCTCCCTCTGCCTGTCTCTCTCCCTCTGCCTCTCTCTGACCCTATGCCTGTCTCTCTCCCTCTGCTTGTCTCCCTCTCTCCCTCTGCTTGTCTCTCTCCCTCTGCCTCTCTCTGACCCTATGCTTGTCTCCCTCTCTCCCTCTGCCTGTCTCTCTCCCTCTGCCTCTCTCTCTCCCTCTGCCTCTCTCTGACCCTATGCCTGTCTCCCTCTCTCCCTCTGCCTGTCTCTCTCCCTCTGCCTGTCTCTCTCCCTCTGCCTGTCTCTCTCCCTCTGCCTGTCTCTGACCCTATGCCTCTCTCTGACCCTATGCCTGTCTCTCTCCCTCTCTCTGTCGGTCTCTGCAACAGGAGGCGATGGCAGTCCTTTTAGAGGAGAGTCTACACTACATCCAGGCTAAGTTCCTGTCCTCGGATCCTTCCAGATCCTTTCAGAAAGACTACGCTCCCGCCTACTCCTTCCCCCCTCCTCCTCCTCCTCCTCCCTCCTCCTCTCAGACCCAGCCCTTCCTGGTGCACCGGCTGGGTCTGGTGATTGACGGGCGGACGCTGGCCTACGCGCTGGACAGCGGCCTAGATGAGAGGTTCCTGGAGGTGGCGAGGAGCTGTCGGTCGGTCCTCTGCTGTCGCTCCACACCGCTGCAGAAGAGTATGGTGGTTAAACTGGTCCGGGACAAACTGAAGGTCATGACCCTGGCCATAGGTATGTACCAGTCTAGTTCCTCACCACTGGCCATAGGTATGTACCAGTCTAGTTCCTCACCACTGGCCATAGCTATGTACCAGTCTAGTTCCTCACCACTGGCCATAGCTATGTACCAGTCTAGTTCCTCACCACTGGCCATAGCTATGTACCAGTCTAGTTCCTCACCACTGGCCATAGCTATGTACCAGTCTAGTTCCTCAACACTGGCCATAGCTATGTACCAGTCTAGTTCCTCAACACTGGCCATAGCTATGTACCAGTCTAGTTCCTCACCACTGGCCATAGCTATGTACCAGTCTAGTTCCTCAACACTGGCCATAGCTATGTACCAGTCTAGTTCCTCACCACTGGCCATAGCTATGTACCAGTCTTAGTTCCTCACCACTGGCCATAGCTATGTACCAGTCTAGTTCAACCTTTTAATGGTTACAGTGACACACCTAATCATTCAAAGTTTTTTCTTTATTTTTACTATGTTCTACCTTGTAGAATAATAGTGAAGACATCAACAATATGGAATCATGTAGTAACCAACAAAGTGTTAAACAAATCAAAAGATATTTTATATTTGAGATTGTTCAAAGTAGCCACCCTTTGCCTTGATGACAGCTTTGCACACTCTTGGCATTCTCATCAAGGCAAAGGGTGGCTGCTTTGAAGAATCTCAAATATAAAATATATTTTGATTTGTTTAACACTTTTTTGGTTACTACATGATTCCATATGTGTTATTTAGTTTAGTTTAGTTTATTAGTTTATAATGACGTGGACAGTCCCTTTTGATAAAAAGAGCAGCTTTAGCCTCTACGGCTAATTTCCAGCTGTAGTCCCCGGCCAGTTGTCAATAGGCATACATCAAATAAAATACATTACAATTATTTTTTAGCTATGTGTTATTTCATAGTTTTGATGTCTTCACTGTTATTCTACAATGTAGAAAATAGTGAAAATAAAGAAAACACATTGAATGATCCAGACCTCTTTACTACTTCCACATTTTGTTACGTTACAGCCTTATTCTAAAATGGATAAAATAAAATAAAAAATCCTCAGCAATCTACACACAATACCCCATGATGTCAAAGCGAACATTTTTGCTAATTTATTAAAAATTATTCTTAAATGGAAGAAGTTTGGAACCACCAAGACTCTTCCTAGAGCTGGCGGCCTGGCCAAACTGAGCAATCGGGAGAGAAGTGCCTTGGTCAGGGAGGTGACCAAGAACACGATGGTCACTGACCGAGCTCCAGAGTTCCTCTGTGGAGACGGGAGAACCTTCCAGAAGGACAACCATCTCTGCAGCACTCCACCAATCAGGCCTTTATGGTAGTGGCCAGACGGAAACCATTCCTCATTAAAAGGCACATGACAGCCCACTTGGAGTTTGCCAAAAGGCACCTAAAAGATACTCAGACCATGAGAAACAATATATTCTCTGGTCCGATGAAACCAAGATTAAACTCTTTGGCCTGAATGCCATGCATCACATCTGGAGGAAACCTGGTACCATCCCTACGGTGAAGCATGATGGTGGCAGAATCATACTGTGGGGATGTTTTTCAGGGACAGGGACTGGGAGACCTAGTCAGGATCAAGGGAAAGATGAATGGCGCAAAGTACAGAGAGATCCTTGATGAAAACCTGCACCAGAGCACTCAGGACCTCAGACTGGGGTGAAGGTTCACCTTCCAACAGGACAACAACCCTAAGCACACAGCCAAGACAATGCAGGAGTAGCTTCGGGACTCTGAATGTCCTTGAGTGGCCCAGCCAGAGCCCGGACTTGAACCCGATCGAACATCTCTGGAGATAGCTGTGCAGCGATGCTCCCCATCCAACCTGACAGCGCTTGAGAGGATCTGCAGAGAAACTTGTGTGCCAAGCCTGTAGCGTCATACCCAAGAAGCCTTGATGCTGTAATCGCTGCCAAAGATGCTTCAACAAAGTACTGAGTAATGGGTCTGAATACTGATGTAAATGTGATATTTTATTCATTGATTTAAAACAAAAAAAACTAAAAATGCAAAATGTTGTGTGTAGATTGTGGGGGGCTGTAGCGTAACAAAATGTAGAAAAGGTAAAGGGGTCTGAATGCACTGTATATATAATACCATACACAGTATAATATATAACATTAGCATACACAATATAATACACCATCGGGAAAAAGCACGTTGTGTCAAGTAACTGTTTTAACCAATTACATGAAGATGGATTATTTTCATGAAATCCCAACTGTTTTGTCAGAGTTATTGTCTTAGCAGTTGTTCCCAGTAGGTGATTTGGTAGATCAGTCAGTGTACCAGTACAGTATAGCAGCTGCTACAGTACACATCAAATTCATGCACATGTACTGTTTGTCATTTATTCTATTCACCCACCACATACTCGGCTATAAAAGTCATACTTCACCCATCACATACACAGCTATAAAAGTCATACTTCACCCATCACATACACAGCTATAAAAGTCATACTTCACCCATCACATACTCAGCTATAAAAGTCATACTTCACCCATCACATACTCAGCTATAAAAGTCATACTTCACCCATCACATACACAGCTATAAAAGTCATACTTCACCCACCACATACTCAGCTATAAAAGTCATACTTCACCCATCACATACACACATCTGTTATTGTCATTATCAACCACAGCAATAACATCTTATTGCCACAGTCAACCACAGCGGGGGGTAAATCTGTTATTGCCACAGTCAACCACAGTGGGGGGAAATCTGTTATTGTCACAGTCAACCACAGCGGGGGGAAATCTGTTATTGCCACAGTCAACCACAGCGGGGGGAAATCTGTTATTGTCACAGTCAACCACAGCGGGGGGAAATCTGTTATTGCCACAGTCAACCACAGTGGGGGGAAATCTGTTATTGCCACAGTCAACCACAGCGGGGAGAAATCTGTTATTGTCACAGTCAACCACAGCGGGGGGAAATCTGTTATTGCCACAGTCAACCACAGCGGGGGGAAATCTGTTATTGTCACAGTCAACCACAGCGGGGAGAAATCTGTTATTGTCACAGTCAACCACAGTGGGGGGAAATCTGTTATTGCCACAGTCAATCACCGCAGGGGGGAGGAATCTGTTATTTGATCCTAAAGAAGATTCTGTTATTGTCACAGTCAACCACAGCGGGGGGGGATCTGTTATTGATCCTATAGAGGATTCTTCCTCAGCATAACAGCGTTTTGTAAGTACAGTAACCTTCGTGGTAGGGCACTGTTTTCTCTATGAAGCTGTAGTCTATTAGAGATGACCATGGACAGTAGAACTGTGACTTACTGAGGTCTTCCCCAGGTTATTGGTTGGAGGTCTTCCCGTTTACAGACTGTTGTTACTGCTGGTGGAGGTCTTCCCCTGTTTACTGACTGTTGTTACTGCTGGTGGAGGTCTTCCCCTGTTTACTGACTGTTGTTACTGCTGGTGGAGGTCTTCCCTGTTTACTGACTGTTGTTACTGCTGGTGGAGGTCTTCCCTGTTTACTGACTGTTGTTACTGCTGGTGGAGGTCTTCCCCTGTTTACTGACTGTTGTTACTGCTGGTGGAGGTCTTCCCCTGTTTACTGACTGTTGTTACTGCTGGTGGAGGTCTTCCCCTGTTTACTGACTGTTGTTACTGCTGGTGGAGGTCTTCCCCTGTTTACTGACTGTTGTTACTGCTGGTGGAGGTCTTCCCGTTTACTGACTGTTGTTACTGCTGGTGGAGGTCTTCCCCTGTTTACTGACTGTTGTTACTGCTGGTGGAGGTCTTCCCCTGTTTACTGACTGTTGTTACTGCTGGTGGAGGTCTTCCCCTGTTTACTGACTGTTGTTACTGCTGGTGGAGGTCTTCCCTGTTTACTGACTGCTGTTACTGCTGGTGGAGGTCTTCCCCTGTTTACTGACTGTTGTTACTGCTGGTGGAGGTCTTCCCTGTTTACTGACTGTTGTTACTGCTGGTGGTGGTCTTCCCCTGTTTACTGACTGTTGTTACTGCTGGTGGAGGTCTTCCCGTTTACTGACTGTTACTGCTGGTGGAGGTCTTCCCCTGTTTACTGACTGTTGTTACTGCTGGTGGAGGTCTTCCCCTGTTTACTGACTGTTGTTACTGCTGGTGGAGGTCTTCCCCTGTTTACTGACTGTTGTTACTGCTGGTGGAGGTCTTCCCGTTTACTGACGTTGTTACTGCTGGTGGAGGTCTTCCCTGTTTACTGACTGTTGTTACTGCTGGTGGAGGTCTTCCCTGTTTACTGACTGTTGTTACTGCTGGTGGAGGTCTTCCCCTGTTTACTGACTGTTGTTACTGCTGGTGGAGGTCTTCCCTGTTTACTGACTGTTGTTACTGCTGGTGGAGGTCTTCCCTGTTTACTGACTGTTGTTACTGCTGGTGGAGGTCTTCCCTGTTTACTGACTGTTGTTACTGCTGGTGGAGGTCTTCCCTGTTTACTGACTGTTGTTACTGCTGGTGGAGGTCTTCCCCTGTTTACTGACTGTTGTTACTGCTGGTGGAGGTCTTCCCCTGTTTACTGACTGTTGTTACTGCTGGTGGAGGTCTTCCCTGTTTACTGACTGTTGTTACTGCTGGTGGAGGTCTTCCCTGTTTACTGACTGTTGTTACTGCTGGTGGAGGTCTTCCCTGTTTACTGACTGTTGTTACTGCTGGTGGAGGTCTTCCCTGTTTACTGACTGTTGTTACTGCTGGTGGAGGTCTTCCCCTGTTTACTGACTGTTGTTACTGCTGGTGGAGGTCTTCCCTGTTTACTGACTGTTGTTACTGCTGGTGGAGGTCTTCCCTGTTTACTGACTGTTGTTACTGCTGGTGGAGGTCTTCCCGTTTACTGACTGTTGTTACTGCTGGTGGAGGTCTTCCCCTGTTTACTGACTGTTGTTACTGCTGGTGGAGGTCTTCCCCTGTTTACTGACTGTTGTTACTGCTGGTGGAGGTCTTCCCCTGTTTACTGACTGTTGTTACTGCTGGTGGAGGTCTTCCCCTGTTTACTGACTGTTGTTACTGCTGGTGGAGGTCTTCCCGTTTACTGACTGTTGTTACTGCTGGTGGAGGTCTTCCCCTGTTTACTGACTGTTGTTACTGCTGGTGGAGGTCTTCCCCTGTTTACTGACTGTTGTTACTGCTGGTGGAGGTCTTCCCCTGTTTACTGACTGTTGTTACTGCTGGTGGAGGTCTTCCCCTGTTTACTGACTGTTGTTACTGCTGGTGGAGGTCTTCCCGTTTACTGACTGTTGTTACTGCTGGTGGAGGTCTTCCCTGTTTACTGACTGTTGTTACTGCTGGTGGAGGTCTTCCCTGTTTACTGACTGTTGTTACTGCTGGTGGAGGTCTTCCCCTGTTTACTGACTGTTGTTACTGCTGGTGGAGGTCTTCCCTGTTTACTGACTGTTGTTACTGCTGGTGGAGGTCTTCCCTGTTTACTGACTGTTGTTACTGCTGGTGGAGGTCTTCCCCTGTTTACTGACTGTTGTTACTGCTGGTGGAGGTCTTCCCTGTTTACTGACTGTTGTTACTGCTGGTGGAGGTCTTCCCTGTTTACTGACTGTTGTTACTGCTGGTGGAGGTCTTCCCCTGTTTACTGACTGTTGTTACTGCTGGTGGAGGTCTTCCCTGTTTACTGACTGTTGTTACTGCTGGTGGAGGTCTTCCCTGTTTACTGACTGTTGTTACTGCTGGTGGAGGTCTTCCCTGTTTACTGACTGTTGTTACTGCTGGTGGAGGTCTTCCCCTGTTTACTGACTGTTGTTACTGCTGGTGGAGGTCTTCCCCTGTTTACTGACTGTTGTTACTGCTGGTGGAGGTCTTCCCCTGTTTACTGACTGTTGTTACTGCTGGTGGAGGTCTTCCCCTGTTTACTGACTGTTGTTACTGCTGGTGGAGGTCTTCCCGTTTACTGACTGTTGTTACTGCTGGTGGAGGTCTTCCCCTGTTTACTGACTGTTGTTACTGCTGGTGGAGGTCTTCCCCTGTTTACTGACTGTTGTTACTGCTGGTGGAGGTCTTCCCCTGTTTACTGACTGCTGGTGGTGCTGGTGGAGGTCTTCCCCTGTTCATTGGTGGTGCTGGTGCACTTGGGAAGCTCAGTTGTTTTTCAGCTGTCATTGCTGTATTAGCACTAAGGTGGAGTACAGAGGACAGGGGTTGGGAGCAACTAGCACCTCTTACTGAGTGTCTCTCTTCCTCCCTCCTTTTCCTCTCTCCTCCCTCTCTCTCCCCTCCCTCCTCTATGTCTCCTCTCTCCTCCTCTCCCTCGCTCTCCCCCCTTTCTCTCTCCTCTCCTTCCCTCTCCCCCCCTCCCCTCTCTCCCCCCTCTCCCTCCCTCTATCTCATTAATCTCAGGTGATGGGGCTAATGATGTCAGCATGATTCAGGTGGCTGATGTGGGCGTCGGCATCTCAGGACAGGAGGGCATGCAGGTAAGGAGAAACATGAGCGGTGCTGTGATGCGGGGAGAGGACGGAGGGGGGATGAAAGGGGAATAGAGAGGGGGAGACAGAAGGGAGAGACTGATAGACAGTGAGAGCACGAGGAGGGGATGAGGAGTGGGAAAAGAGGGGGGAGACAAGGGAGTAGGAGAGATGGGGAGAGAAGGAGGGGATCCACAGAGGAGAAGAGAGAGGACTGAGGAGGAGAACCACAAAGGAAGAGAGAGGATGGAGGAGGAGATCCACGGAGGAGGAGATCCACAGAGGAGGAGATCCACAGAGGAGGAGATCCACAGAGGAGGAAATCCACAGAGGAGGAGATCCACAGAGGAGGAGATCCACAGAGGAGGAGATCCACAGAGGAAGAGTTCCACAGAGGAAGAGTTCCACGCAGCTTTCTATACGCAAGTATAAACACCATGGGACCACACAGCCGTCAACCTCTCAGGAAGGAGACGCGTTCTGTCTCCTAGAGATGAACGTACTTTGGTGTGAAAAGTGCAAATAAATCGCAGAACAACAGCAAAGGACCTTGTGAAGATGCTGGAGGAAACCGGTACAAATGTATCTATATCCACAGTAAAACAAGTCCTATATCGACATAACCTGAAAGGCCGCTCAGCAAGGAAGAAGCCACTGCTCCAAAACCGCCATAAAAAATCCAGACTACGGTTTGCAACTGCACATGGGGACACAGATCATACTTTTTGGAGAAATGTCCTCTGGTCTGATGAAACAAAAATAGAACTGCTTGGCCATAATGACCATCGTTATGTTTGGAGGAAAAAGGGTGAGGCTTGCAAGCCGAAGAACACCATCCCAACCGTGAAGCATGGGGGTGGCAGCATCATGTTGTGGGGGTGCTTTGCTGCAGGAGGGACTGGTGCACTTCACAAAATAGATGGCATCATGAGGGGGGAAAATTATGTGGATATATTGAAGCAACATCTCAAGACATCAGTCAGGAAGTTAAAGCTTGGTCACAAATGGGTCTTCCAAAATGGACATGACCCCAAGCATACTTCCAAAGTTGTGGCAAAATGGCTTAAGGACAACAAAGTCAAGGTATTGGAGTGGCCATCACATAGCCCTGACCTCAAGCATATTGAACATTTGTGGGCAGAACTGAAAAAGCGTGTGTGAGCAAGGAGGCCTACAAACCTGACTCAGTTACACCAGCTCTGTCAGGAGGAATGGGCCAAAATTCACCCAATTTATTGTGGGAAGCTTGTGGAAGGCTACCCGAAACGTTTGACCCAAGTTAAACAATTTAAAGGCAATGCTACCAAATACTAATTGAGTGTATGTAAACTTCTGACCCACTGGGAATGTGATGAAAGAAATAAAAGCTGAAATAAATCATTCTCTCTACTATTATTCTGACATTTCATATTCTTAAAATAAGGTGGTGATCCTAAATGACCTAAAACAGGAAATTTTTACTAGGATTAAATGTCAGGAATTGTGAAAAACTGAGTTTAAATGTATTTGGCTAACGTGTATGTAAACTTCCAACTTCAACATATGGGAGGTTATCAAAATTGGATTTGCTTTCGAATTCTTTGGGGGGGGTCTGTGTAATCTGAGGGAAATATGTGTCTTTAATAGGGTGATACATTTGGCAGAAGGTTGAAACTAGACCCCCAAAAAGCAGTGGTTCAAAGCTTGCCACCCCCATGGCACAGACACGCAGGACCCATTCTACTTGAGACTCAATTTGAGACTCTGACCTTGTGACTTGAGACTTGCCTTTGACTCAAATAATAGTGACTTGGTCCAACCTCTGGCTTTTAGTTTAAACACTTCTTGGTTCATCTGGACACTAAATCAAATCAAAGCAAAGTTTATTTGTCACGTGCGCCGAATACAACAGGTGGAGACCTTACAGTGAAATGCTGAATACAACAGGTGTAGACCTTACAGTGAAATACTGAATACAACAGGTGTAGACCTTACAGTGAAATGCTGAATACAACAGGTGTAGACCTTACAGTGAAATGCTGAATACAACAGGTGTAGACCTTACAGTGAAATGCTGAATACAACAGGTGTAGACCTTACAGTGAAATGCTGAATACAACAGGTGTAGACCTTACAGTGAAATACTGAATACAACAGGTGTAGACCTTACAGTGAAATGCTGAATACAACAGGTGTAGACCTTACAGTGAAATGCTGAATACAACAGGTGTAGACCTTACAGTGAAATGCTGAATACAACAGGTGTAGACCTTACAGTGAAATGCTGAATACAACAGGTGTAGACCTTACAGTGAAATGCTGAATACAACAGGTGTAGACCTTACAGTGAAATGCTGAATACAACAGGTGTAGACCTCACAGTGAAATGCTGAATACAACAGGTGTAGATCTTACAGTGAAATGCTGAATACAACAGGTGTAGACCTCACAGTGAAATGCTGAATACAACAGGTGTAGACCTTACAGTGAAATGCTGAATACAACAGGTGTAGACCTTACAGTGAAGTGCTGAATACAACAGGTGTAGACCTTACAGTGAAATGCTGAATACAACAGGTGTAGACCTTACAGTGAAATGCTGAATACAACAGGTGTAGACCTTACAGTGAAATGCTGAATACAACAGGTGGAGACCTTACAGTGAAATGCTGAATACAACAGGTGTAGACCTTACAGTGAAATGCTGAATACAACAGGTGTAGACCTTACAGTGAAATGCTGAATACAACAGGTGTAGACCTTACAGTGAAATGCTGAATACAACAGGTGTAGACCTTACAGTGAAATGCTGAATACAACAGGTGGAGACCTTACAGTGAAATGCTGAATACAACAGGTGGAGACCTTACAGTGAAATGCTGAATACAACAGGTGGAGACCTTACAGTGAAATGCTGAATACAACAGGTGTAGACCTTACAGTGAAATGCTGAATACAACAGGTGTAGACCTTACAGTGAAATGCTGAATACAACAGGTGTAGACCTTACAGTGAAATGCTGAATACAACAGGTGTAGACCTTACAGTGAAATGCTGAATACAACAGGTGTAGACCTTACAGTGAAATGCTGAATACAACAGGTGTAGACCTTACAGTGAAATGCTGAATACAACAGGTGTAGACCTCACAGTGAAATGCTGAATACAACAGGTGTAGACCTTACAGTGAAATGCTGAATACAACAGGTGTAGACCTCACAGTGAAATGCTGAATACAACAGGTGTAGACCTTACAGTGAAATGCTGAATACAACAGGTGTAGACCTTACAGTGAAATGCTGAATACAACAGGTGTAGACCTTACAGTGAAATGCTGAATACAACAGGTGTAGACCTTACAGTGAAATGCTGAATACAACAGGTGTAGACCTTACAGTGAAATGCTGAATACAACAGGTGTAGACCTTACAGTGAAATGCTGAATACAACAGGTGTAGACCTTACAGTGAAATGCTGAATACAACAGGTGTAGACCTCACAGTGAAATGCTGAATACAACAGGTGTAGACCTTACAGTGAAATGCTGAATACAACAGGTGTAGACCTTACAGTGAAATGCTGAATACAACAGGTGTAGACCTTACAGTGAAATGCTGAATACAACAGGTGTAGACCTTACAGTGAAATGCTGAATACAACAGGTGTAGACCTTACAGTGAAATGCTGAATACAACAGGTGGAGACCTTACAGTGAAATGCTGAATACAACAGGTGGAGACCTTACAGTGAAATGCTGAATACAACAGGTGGAGACCTTACAGTGAAATGCTGAATACAACAGGTGTAGACCTTACAGTGAAATGCTGAATACAACAGGTGTAGACCTTACAGTGAAATGCTGAATACAACAGGTGTAGACCTTACAGTGAAATGCTGAATACAACAGGTGTAGACCTTACAGTGAAATGCTGAATACAACAGGTGTAGACCTTACAGTGAAATGCTGAATACAACAGGTGTAGACCTTACAGTGAAATGCTGAATACAACAGGTGTAGACCTTACAGTGAAATGCTGAATACAACAGGTGTAGACCTTACAGTGAAATGCTGAATACAACAGGTGTAGACCTCACAGTGAAATGCTGAATACAACAGGTGTAGACCTCACAGTGAAATGCTGAATACAACAGGTGTAGACCTCACAGTGAAATGCTGAATACAACAGGTGTAGACCTTACAGTGAAATGCTGAATACAACAGGTGTAGACCTTACAGTGAAATGCTGAATACAACAGGTGTAGACCTTACAGTGAAATGCTGAATACAACAGGTGTAGACCTTACAGTGAAATGCTGAATACAACAGGTGTAGACCTTACAGTGAAATGCTGAATACAACAGGTGTAGACCTTACAGTGAAATGCTGAATACAACAGGTGTAGACCTTACAGTGAAATGCTGAATACAACAGGTGTAGACCTTACAGTGAAATGCTGAATACAACAGGTGTAGACCTTACAGTGAAATGCTGAATACAACAGGTGTAGACCTCACAGTGAAATGCTGAATACAACAGGTGTAGACCTTACAGTGAAATGCTGAATACAACAGGTGTAGACCTCACAGTGAAATGCTGAATACAACAGGTGGAGACCTTACAGTGAAATGCTGAATACAACAGGTGTAGACCTTACAGTGAAATGCTGAATACAACAGGTGTAGACCTCACAGTGAAATGCTGACTACAGGCTCTAACCAATAGTGCAAAAAAGAGTGTGTGAAGAGATAAAACAACAGTAAAAAGACATTTGAAAATAACAGTAGAGAGGCTATATACAGTAGAGAGGCTACATCCAGACACCGGTTAGTCAGGCTGATTGAGGTAGTATATGTACATGTAGTTATGGTTAAAGTGACTATGCATATATGATGAACAGAGAGTAACAGTAGAGAGGCTATATACAGACACCGGTTAGTCAGGCTGATTGAGGTAGTATATGTACATGTAGTTATGGTTAAAGTGACTATGCATATATGATGAACAGAGAGTAGCAGTAGTGAGGTTATATACAGACACCGGTTAGTCAGGCTGATTGAGGTAGTATATGTACATGTAGTTATGGTTAAAGTGACTATGCATATATGATGAACAGAGAGTAGCAGTAGTGAGGTTATATACAGACACCGGTTAGTCAGGCTGATTGAGGTAGTATATGTACATGTAGTTATGGTTAAAGTGACTATGCATATATGATGAACAGAGAGTAGCAGTAGAGGCTATATACAGACACCGGTTAGTCAGGCTGATTGAGGTAGTATATGTACATGTAGTTATGGTTAAAGTGACTATGCATATATGATGAACAGAGAGTAGCAGTAGTGTAAAAAGAGGGGTTGGCGGGTGGCGGGACACAATGCAGATAGATAGCCCGGTTAGCCAATGTGCGGGAGCACTGGTTGGTCGGGCCAATTGAAGTAGTATGTATAGTTAAAGTCACTATGCATATATGATAAACAGAGTAGCAGCAGACTTGGCCTAGACTTGGCACTCCGGTACCGCTTGCCATGCGGTAGTAGAGAGAACAGTCAATGACTGGGGTGCCTGGGGTCTTTGACAATTTTTAGGGCCTTCCTCTGACACCGCCTGCTGTAGAGGTCCTGGATGGCAGGCAGCTTAGCCCCAGTGATGTACTGGGCCGTACGCACTACCCTCTGTAGTGCCTTGCGGTCGGAGGCCGAGCAATTGCCGTACCAGGCAGTGATGCAACCAGTCAAGATGCTCTCGATGTTGCAGCTGTAGAACCTTTTGAGGATCTGAGGACCCATGCCAAATCTTTTCAGTCTCCTGAGGGGGAATAGGTTTTGTCGTGCCCTCTTCACGACTGTCTTGGTGTGTTTGGACCATTCTAGTTTGTTGTTGATGTGGACACCAAGGAACCTGAAGCTCTCAACCTGCTCCACTACAGCCCCGTCGATGAGAATGGGGGCGTGCTCGGTCCTCCTTTTCCTGTAGTCCACAATCATCTCCTTAGTCTTGGTTACGTTGAGGGAGAGGTTGTTGTCCAGGCACCACCCGGCCAGGTCTCTGACCTCCTCCCTATAGGCTGTCTCATCGTTGTCGGTGATCAGGCCTACCACTGTTGTGACGTCTGCAAACTTAATGATGGTGTTGGAGTCATGCCTGGCCGTGCAGTCGTGGGTGAACAGGGAGTACAGGAGGGGACTGAGCACGCACCCCTGGGGAGCTCCAGTGTTGAGGATCAGCGTGGCAGATGTTGCTACCTACCCTCACCACCTGGGGGCAGCCCGTCAGGAAGTCCAGGATCCAGTTGCAGAGGGAGGTGTTTAGTCCCAGGATCCTTAGCTTAGTGATGAGCTTTGAGGGTATTATGGTGTTGAACGCTGAGCTGTAGTCAATGAACAGCATTCTCACATAAGTGTGAGCACTTAAAGCACTTCATGGTTCGTCAGGACACTAAAACACTTCATGGTTCGTCAGGACACTAAAGCACTTCATGGTTCGTCAGGACACTAAAACACTTCATGGTTCGTCAGGACACTAAAACACTTCATGGTTCGTCAGGACACTAAAGCACTTCATGGTTCGTCAGGACACTAAAGCACTTCATGGTTCGTCAGGACACTAAAACACTTCATGGTTCGTCAGGACACTAAAACACTTCATGGTTCGTCAGGACACTAAAACACTTCATGGTTCGTCAGGACACTAAAACACTTCATGGTTCGTCAGGACACTAAAACACTTCATGGTTTTTCAGGACACTAAAACACTTCATGGTTTATCAGGACACTAAAACACTTCATGGTTTATCAGGACACTAAAACACTTCATGGTTTATCAGGACACTAAAACACTTCATGGTTTATCAGGACACTAAAACATCCCGAAACAGCAGTTATCTATGGAAAAGTCCTTACATCCACGTCCGTCGCCTCTCTGTCGCTGTCTCTCTCTGAGTATTATGTGTGTCTCTCTACAGGCTGTGATGGCTAGTGACTTTTCCCTACCGCGGTTCCGGAACCTTCAGAAGCTCCTGCTGGTCCATGGTCACTGGTGTTACTCCAGACTGGCCAACATGATACTGTACTTCTTCTACAAGAATGCTGTGAGTCTCTCTCTCACACACACACACGACGCACACATGGGAATTCAACATGTAGAACAGTGGGGATTCAACATGTAGAGCAGTGGGGATTCAACATGTAGAACAGTCAGGAAATGAACAGTGGGGATTCAACATGTAGAACAGTGGGGATTCAACGTGTAGAACAGTGGGGATTCAACGTGTAGAACAGTGGGGATTCAACGTGTAGAACAGTGGGGATTCAACGTGTAGAACAGTGGGGATTCAACGTGTAGAACAGTGGGGATTCAACGTGTAGAACAGTGGGGATTCAACGTGTAGAACAGTGGGGATTCAACGTGTAGAACAGCCAGGAAATGAACAGTGGGGATTCAACATGTAGAATAGTGGGGATTCAACGTGTAGAACAGTGAGGATTCAACGTGTAGAACAGTGGGGATTCAACATGTAGAACAGTGGGGATTCAACATGTAGAACAGTGGGGATTCAACATGTAGAACAGTGGGGATTCAACATGTAGAACAGTCAGGAAATTAACAGTGGGGATTCAACATGTAGAACAGTCAGGAAATTAACAGTGGGGATTCAACATGTAGAACAGTGGGGATTCAACATGTAGAACAGTGGGGATTCAACGTGTAGAACAGTCAGGAAATTAACAGTGGGGATTCAACATGTAGAACAGTGGGGATTCAACGTGTAGAACAGTGGGGATTCAACGTGTAGAACAGTGGGGATTCAACGTGTAGAACAGTGGGGATTCAACATGTAGAACAGTGGGGATTCAACGTGTAGAACAGTGGGGATTCAACGTGTAGAACAGTGGGGATTCAACGTGTAGAACAGTGGGGATTCAACGTGTAGAACAGTGGGGATTCAACGTGTAGAACAGTGGGGATTCAACGTGTAGAACAGTGGGGATTCAACGTGTAGAACAGTGGGGATTCAACGTGTAGAACAGTGGGGATTCAACGTGTAGAACAGTGGGGATTCAACATGTAGAACAGTGGGGATTCAACATGTAGAACAGTGGGGATTCAACGTGTAGAACAGTGGGGATTCAACATGTAGAACAGCCAGGAAATGAACAGTGGGGATTCAACGTGTAGAACAGTGGGGATTCAACGTGTAGAACAGTGGGGATTCAACGTGTAGAACAGTGGGGATTCAACGTGTAGAACAGTGGGGATTCAACGTGTAGAACAGTGGCTTCTTCCTTGCTGACCGGCCTTTCAGGTTATGTCGATATAGGACTCGTTTTACTGTGAATATAGATACTTTTGTACCTGTTTCCTCCAGCATCTTCACAAGGTCCTTTGCTGCTGTTATGGGATTGATTTGCACTTTTCACACCAAAGTACGTTCATCTCTAGGAAACAGAACGCGTCTCCTTCCTGTGGTATGACGGCTGCGTGGTCCCATGGTGTTTATACTTGCGTACTATTGTTTGTACAGATGAACGTGGTACCTTCAGGCATTTGGAAATTGCTCCCAAGGATGAACCAGACTTGTGGAGGTCTACAATTGTTTTTTTGAGGTCTTGGCTGATTTCTTTTGATTTTCCCATGATGTCAAGCAAATAGACACTGAGTTTGAAGGTAGGCCTTGAAATACATCTCCAATTGACTCAAATGTCAATTAGCCTATCAGAAGCTTCTACATTTTCTGGAATTTTCCAAGCTGTTTAAAGGCACAGTCAACGTAGTGTATGTAAACTTCTGACTGACAGGAATTGTGATACAGTGAATTATAAGTGAAATAATCTGTCTGTAAACAATTGATGGACAAATTACTTGTGTCATGCACAAAGTAGATGTCCTAACCAACTTGCCCAAACTATAGTTTGTTAACAAGAAATTTGTGGAGTGGTTGAAAAATTAGTTTTTATGACTCCAACCTAAGTGTATGTGAACTTCCTACTTTAGAAAATGTGTGGGCAGAACTAAAAAAGTGTGTGCGAGCAAGGAGGCCTACAAACCTGACTCAGTTACACCAGCTCTGTCAGGAGGAATGGGCCAAAATTCACCCAACTTATTGTGGGAAGCTTGTGGAAGGCTACCCAAAACGTTTGACCCAAGTTAAACAATTTAAAGGCAATGCTACCAAATACTAATTGAGTGTATGTAAACTTCTGACCCACTGGGAATGTGATGAAAGAAATAAAAGCTGAAATAAATCATTCTCTACTATTATTCTGACATTTCACATTTTTTTAAATAAAGTGGTGATCCTAAATGACCTAAGACAGGGAATTTTTACTAGGATTAAATGTCAGGAATTGTGAAAAACTGAGTTTCAATTAATTTGGCTAAGGTGTATGTAAACCTCTGACTTCAACCATATGTGTATTTATGGCCCTGTTTTTAACGACCTACACTAAATAAACTTGGCTTGATATGGCGATCAGGTATTGAATGTATGTGGCAGTCCGATACAGGTACTGGAATGTATGAAAAATGAATGTATGAAAATATCTGAATGTTTCTGAGTGTTTTACCTGTAACCCCCTTCTGTAAAATGACAAACTAAATCAAAAGTTGGTCACACAAAAAAAGGCCCATATCTACAAATCAATCAGCGTTAGAAATATGGTTCCAAATTTGTGTGTGGACCGAGACTGGGCCGAGACTGCAGTGGTACCACGAAAGAGCTGTACATTTATTTCTAGCCCACAGACTGAACAGCTGTAGAACCTCTGTCATTCGACTCATCTCCCTCTCTCTCTCTCTCCTTCCCCCTCTCCCTCCCTCCCTTTCTCTCTCCTTCCCTCTCTCCCTCTCTGTCCTGCCCAGATGTTCGTAGCGCTGATCTTCTGGTACCAGTTCTACTGTGGTTTCTCTGGGTCAGCCATGATAGACCAGTGGTATCTGATCTTCTTCAACCTCATGTTCTCTGCCTTCCCTCAACTCATCACCGGGACCCTGGATAAAGATGTGTCCTCAGAGACCCTCCAAGAACTGCCTCAGCTCTACATGAATGGCCAGAACTCAGAGGTGTTAATGACTAGTGATAGATGATATCAACTATTGGATATGGTGTTAATGACTAGTGGTAGATGGTATCATCAACTATTGGATATGGTGTTAATGACTAGTGGTAGATGGTATCATCAACTATTGGATATGGTGTTAATGACTAGTGATAGATGGTATCATCAACTATTGGATATGGTGTTAATGACTAGTGATAGATGGTATCAACTATTGGATATGGTGTTAATGACTAGTGATAGATGATATCAACTATTGGATATGGTGTTAATGACTAGTGATAGATGGTATCATCAACTATTGGATATGGTGTTAATGACTAGTGATAGATGATATCAACTATTGGATATGGTGTTAATGACTAGTGATAGATGTTATCATCAACTATTGGATATGATGTTAATGACTAGTGATAGATGATATCAACTATTGGATATGGTGTTAATGACTAGTGATAGATGTTATCATCAACTATTGGATATGGTGTTAATGACTAGTGATAGATGATATCAACTATTGGATATGGTGTTAATGACTAGTGATAGATGGTATCAACTATTGGATATGGTGTTAATGACTAGTGATAGATGATATCATCAACTATTGGATATGGTGTTAATGACTAGTGATAGATGATATCAACTATTGGATATGGTGTTAATGACTAGTGATAGATGATATCAACTATTGGATATGGTGTTAATGACTAGTGATAGATGGTATCAACTATTGGATAGGGTGTTAATGACTTGTGATCGATTAGAACTACGTTAGCTCTACATGAACGGACAGAACTTAAGAGGTCCGAACAGCCATGTTGATGTGTAAAGTAAATAGATAATGTGAATATATTGTTTATAACTAGTGACTAGATAACATAGATATATATATATAATGAAGATATTTGATGATATTGCGATTATCTTGTCTGGTATCTATTAAAGATACATATATATATATATATATATACCAGAAAAGATAACCATTGGATAGAGATAACACACTTCAAATATGTGAGGAAGTTATTCTTCTGTGCTTTTGTTCCTCTGGACAGCAGCATGTGTAGCCCCCCACTAAGTTGTAGTTGTAATCCATTGTGGGGGAAGAAAGTTTCCAGGGACAATAGAACATGTTTCTATGTATGATAGAACTCATAGAGCTGGCTATGGTCCAACAGGGACATCATACCCAGCTGATTCTGTTTTAGAACAAACACACACACACACACACACACACACACACACACACACACAGCACACACACACACAGCTTGGTGGCTGCTGCTCTGAGGTTGTTGTTGTGAAATGCTCATGTGTTTGTGTTTCAGGAATACAAGCCATATATGTTCTGGATGAACATGATAGATGCCTTCTACCAAAGCCTGGTCTGCTTCTTTATACCCTACTGTGTGAGTTAGGATTGGTTTCTTTATACCTTACTGTGTCAGTTAGGATTGGTTTCTTTATACCCTACTGTGTGAGTTAGGATTGGTGTCTTTATACCCTACTGTGTCAGTTAGGATTGGTGTCTTTATACCCTACTGTGTGAGTTAGGATTGGTGTCTTTATACCCTACTGTGTCAGTTAGGATTGGTTTCTTTATACCTTACTGTGTGAGTTAGGATTGGTTTATTTATACCCTACTGTGTGAGTTAGGATTGGTTTCTTTATACCCTACTGTGTGAGTTAGGATTGGTTTCTTTATACCCTACTGTGTCAGTTAGGATTGGTTTCTTTATACCTTACTGTGTCAGTTAGGATTGGTTTCTTTATACCCTACTGTGTGAGTTAGGATTGGTTTCTTTATACTCTACTGTGTGAGTTAGGATTGGTTTCTTTATACCCTACTGTGTCAGTTAGGATTGGTTTCTTTATACCCTACTGTGTGAGTTAGGATTGGTGTCTTTATACCCTACTGTGTCAGTTAGGATTGGTTTCTTTATACCTTACTGTGTCAGTTAGGATTGGTTTCTTTATACCCTACTGTGTGAGTTAGGATTGGTTTCTTTATACTCTACTGTGTGAGTTAGGATTGGTTTCTTTATACCCTACTGTGTCAGTTAGGATTGGTTTCTTTATACCCTACTGTGTGAGTTAGGATTGGTGTCTTTATACCCTACTGTGTGAGTTAGGATTGGTTTCTTTATACCCTACTGTGTCAGTTAGGATTGGTTTCTTTATACCTTACTGTGTGAGTTAGGATTGGTTTCTTTATACCCTACTGTGTCAGTTAGGATTGGTTTCTTTATACCCTACTGTGTCAGTTAGGATTGGTTTCTTTATACCCTACTGTGTCAGTTAGGATTGGTTTCTTTATACCCTACTGTGTCAGTTAGATTGGTTTCTTTATACCCTACTGTGTCAGTTAGGATTGGTTTCTTTATACCCTACTGTGTCAGTTAGGATTGGTTTCTTTATACCCTACTGTGTCAGTTAGGATTGGTTTCTTTATACCCTACTGTGTCAGTTAGGATTGGTTTCTTTATACCCTACTGTGTCAGTTAGGATTGGTTTCTTTATACCCTACTGTGTCAGTTAGGATTGGTTTCTTTATACCCTACTGTGTGAGTTAGGATTGGTTTCTTTATACCCTACTGTGTCAGTTAGGATTGGTTTCTTTATACCCTACTGTGTGAGTTAGTATTGGTTTCTTTTGGAACACTTTGATGGATGAACTTAAAAAAAAAATTAATAACTCTGTCATGACATCTTATACTATCTTTCTCACACTCACACCACTGATCCCTTTGTCTGTCTGTCCATCTCCTCCAGGCCTATGCTGACTCTGATGTGGACTTGTTGACCTGGGGCACCCCCATCACCACCCTGGCTCTGTTTACTATACTGATACACCTGGGCTTGGAGACCAAAACCTGGGTAACAACACACTCCTACGTATTTACTGATTGTCTAATCCAGCTTTATTTTCAAGTACTTTCAAAGCCTCCATTGCAAAATATTGAGTATGGGCTACTTTTATACAGTGAGGGAAAAAAGTATTTGATCCCCTGCTGATTTTGTACGTTTTCCCACTGACAAAGAAATTATCAGTCTTTAATTTTAATGGTAGGTTTATTTGAACAGTGAGAGACAGAATAACAACAAAAAAGATCCAGAAAAACGCATGTGAAAAATGTTATAAATGGAATTGCATTTTAATTAAGTATTTGACCCCCTCTCAATCAGAAAGATTTCTGGCTCCCAGGTGTCTTTTATACAGGTAAAGAGCTGAAATTAGGAGCACACTCTTAAAGGGAGTGCTCCTAATCTCAGTTTGTCACCTGAATAAAAGACACCTGTCCACAGAAGCAATCAATCAATCAGATTCCAAACTCTCCACCATGGCCAAGACCAAAGAGCTCTCCAAGGATGTCAGGGACAAGATTGTAGACCTACACAAGGCTGGAATGGGCTACAAGACCATCGCCAAGCAGCTTGGTGAGAAGGTGACAACAGTTGGTGCGATTATTCGCAAATGGAAGAAACACAAAAGAACTGTCAATCTCCCTGGGGCTCCATGCAAGATCTCACCTCGTGGAGTTGCAATGATCATGAGAAAGGTGAGGAATCAGCCCAGAACTACACGGGAGGATCTTGTCAATGATCTCAAGGCAGCTGGGACCATAGTCACCAAGAAAACAATTGGTAACACACTACGCCGTGAAGGACTGAAATCCTGCAGCGCCCGCAATGTCCCCCTGCTCAAGAAAGCACATATACATGCCCGTCTGAAGTTTGCCAATGAACATCTGAATGATTCAGAGGACATCTAGGTGAAAGTGTTGTGGTCAGATGAGACCAAAATGGAGCTCTTTGGCATCAACTCAACTCGCCGTATTTGGAGGAGGAGGAATGCTTCCTATGACCCCAAGAACACCATCCCCACCGTCAAACATGGAGGTGGAAACATTATGCTTTGGGGGTGTTTTTCTGCTAAGGGGACAGGACAACTTCACCGCATCAAAGGGACAATGGATGGGGCCATGTACCGGGTGAGAACCTCCTTCCCTCAGCCAGGGCATTGAAAATGGGTCGTGGATGGGTATTCCAGCATGACAATGACCCAAAACACATGGCCAAGGCAACAAAGGAGTGGCTCAAGAAGAAGCACATTAAGGTCCTGGAGTGGCCTAGCCAGTCTCCAGACCTTACTCCCATAGATAATCTGTGGAGGGAGCTGAAGGTTTGAGTTGCCAAACGTCAGCCTCGAAACCTTAATGACTTGGAGACGATCTGCAAAGAGGAGTGGGACAAAATCCCTCCTGAGATGTGTGCAAACCTGGTGGCCAACTACAAGAAACGTCTGACCTCTGTGATTGCCAACAAGGGTTTTGCCACCAAGTACTAAGTCATGTTTTGCAGAGGGGTCAAATACTTATTTCCCTCATTAAAATGCAATTCCATTGATAAAAATTTTCACATGCGTTTTTCTGGATTTTTTTTTTTGTTATTCTGTCTCTCACTGTTCAAATAAACCTACCATAAAAATTATAGGCTGACCATTTCTTTGTCAGTGGGCAAACGAACAAAATCAGCAGGGGATCAAATACTTTCTTCCCCCTCACTGTACATCAGTTAATTTGAAATCTAATGAAGAGATTTTGACACTGTTTTTTTTTTTAGGCTGAATCAAAGCCTTTTTGAATTTCCAGTGAATCAAGTCATTTTGAGTTGTTAATAGATAGCCCTGGTTGATTAGATTGACCCAGAAGACTGCAGCGTCAGTGACTGTATATCAGGCTGACAGTTAGTGCTCCCTCCTTCGCTCCCACTGTCCAGCTGGTGCCTTCTGCAAACTGTCTACACCGCACACACTGCACGGCGTCACACTGCACGGCGTCACACTGCACGGCGTCACACTGCACGGCGTCACACTGAGTGCCAGTTAGGACCGATCCTAGGTGGTTAGTCAGTCAGTGGTTTGGTGTCCTCTGTACTCATCTGGCTTTGAGTCTCTAATCCCATTTGTTCCCCTCCCTCTTCCTCCTCCTCTTCCTCTCACATCTTCCTGCTCTTCCTCTCCCCCTCCTCTTCCTGCTCTTCCTCTCCCATCTTCCTGTTCCTCCGCTTCCCCGTCTCCCTCTTCTTTGTCCCTCCAGACGTGGATGAACTGGGTGTCCATCACCTTCAGTGTGGGTCTGTTCTTTACTGTGGCTCTGTGTTATAACGCCTCCTGTCCCACATGCTACTCCCCCTCCAACCCTTACTGGACCATGCAGAGACTGCTGGGGGAACCGCTCTTCTACCTGCTCTGTGTCATCACGCCTGTAGCCGCCCTGCTGCCCAGGTTAGTAAAGGGGGGGGGTGAGTGCTTGCGTGTGTATGAGAACATGTGGGGTGTGCATGTGCAGGTTTATGTTGTTGTTTAAGAGTCATCTGTTATTAATTACAGCCTTTCATGTTTATTCCAAGGAACTGGTATGTCTATCCCAGACATGTGCTGTCTGATGTGTCTGTCTCTGTGTTGTGTTGTGTCGTCTGTCTGTGTTGTGTCGTCTGGTCTGTCTGTCTGTCTGTGTATGTCAAATAAAAATAAATGTTATTTGTCACATGCTCCGAATTCAACAGGTGTGGACCTTACAGTGAAATGCTGAATACAACAGGTGTAGACCTTACAGTGAAATGCTGAATACAACAGGTGTAGACCTTACAGTGAAATGCTGAATACAACAGGTGTAGGCTGACAGTTAGTGCTCCCTTACAGTGAAATGCCGAATACAACAGGTGTAGACCTTACAGTGAAATGCCGAATACAACAGGTGTAGACCTTACAGTGAAATGCTGAATACAACAGGTGTAGACCTTACAGTGAAATGCTGAATACAACAGGTGTAGACTTAGAGTCAATGTGGAGACTATATACAGGGGGTACCGGTACAGAGTCAATGTGGAGGCTGTATACAGGGGGTACCGGTACAGAGTCAATGTGGAGGCTATATACAGGGGGTACCGGTACAGAGTCAATGTGGAGGCTGTATACAGGGGGTACCGGTACAGAGTCAATGTGGAGGCTATATACAGGGGGTACCGGTACAGAGTCAATGTGGAGGCTACATACAGGGTGTTACGGTACACTGTCAATGTGGAGGCTATATACAGGGGGTACCGGTACAGAGTCAATGTGGAGGCTGTATACAGGGGTACCTGTACAGAGTCAATGTGGAGGCTATATACAGGGGTACTGCACAGAGTCAATGTGGAGGCTGTATACAGGGGGTACCGGTACAGAGTCAATGTGGAGGCTATATACAGGGGGTACCGGTACAGAGTCAATGTGGAGGCTGTATACAGGGGGTACCGGTACAGAGTCAATGTGGAGGCTATATACAGGGGTACCGGTACAGAGTCAATGTGGAGGCTATATACAGGGGGAACCGGTACAGAGTCAATGTGGAGACTATATACAGGGGGTACCGGTACAGAGTCAATGTGGAGGCTGTATACAGGGGGTACCGGTACAGAGTCAATGTGGAGGCTATATACAGGGGGTACCGGTACAGAGTCAATGTGGAGGCTATATACAGGGGGGTACCGGTACAGAGTCAATGTGGAGGCAATATACAGGGGGTACCGGTACAGAGTCAATGTGGAGACTATATACAGGGGGCACCGGTACAGAGTCAATGTGGAGGCTATATACAGGGGGTACCGGTACAGAGTCAATGTGGAGGCTATATACAGGGGGGTACCGGTACAGAGTCAATGTGGAGGCTATATACAGGGGGGTACCGGCACAGAGTCAATTTGCATCTTGGTTAGCGTCATCTTGGTTAGCGTCGTCTGTGGTTAGCGTCGTCTGTGGTTAGCGTCGTCTGTGGTTAGCTTCGTCTGTGGTTAGCTTCATCTGTGGTTAGCTTCATCTGTGGTTAGCTTCAGCTTGGTTAGCTTCTCTTTCGTTTCATATGAAATGGCTGGCTCAGGTTTAGCTAAATGGAAAGGTTTTTGTGTACATTATCGAACTAAAGGCTCTATTCAAAAGTAGCCAACCCATAGGGCTCTATTCAACAGTAGCCAACCCATAGGGCTCTGTTCAACAGTAGCCAACCCATAGGGCTCTGTTCAACAGTAGCCAACCCATAGGGCTCTGTTCAACAGTAGCCAACCCATAGGGCTCTGTTCAACAGTAGCCAACCCATAGGGCTCTGTTCAACAGTAGCCAACCCATAGGGCTCTATTCAACAGTAGCCAACCCATAGGGCTCTATTCAACAGTAGCCAACCCATAGGGCTCTGTTCAACAGTAGCCAACCCATAGGGCTCTGTTCAACAGTAGCCAACCCATAGGGCTCTGTTCAACAGTAGCCAACCCATAGGGCTCTATTCAACAGTAGCCAACCCATAGGGCTCTATTCAACAGTAGCCAACCCATAGGGCTCTATTCAAAAGTAGCCAACCCATAGGGCTCTGTTCAACAGTAGCCAACCCATAAGGCTCTATTCAAAAGTAGCAACCCATAAGGCTCTATTCAAAAGTAGCCAACCCATAGGGCTCTGTTCAACAGTAGCCAACCCATAGGGCTCTGTTCAACAGTAGCCAACCCATAAGGCTCTATTCAACAGTAGCCAACCCATAGGGCTCTGTTCAACAGTAGCCAACCCATAAGGCTAGCCAACCCATAAGGCTCTATACAAAAGTAGCCAACCCATAAGACTCTATTCAAAAGTAGCCAACCCATAGGGCTCTGTTCAACAGTAGCCAACCCATAGGGCTCTGTTCAACAGTAGCCAACCCATAAGGCTCTATTCAAAAGTAGCCAACCCATAGGGCTCTATACAAAAGTAGCCAACCCATAGGGCTCTGTTCAACAGTAGCCAACCCATAGGGCTCTATTCAACAGTAGCCAACCCATAGGGCTCTATTCAACAGTAGCCAACCCATAGGGCTCTGTTCAACAGTAGCCAACCCATAAGGCTCTGTTCAACAGTAGCCAACCCATAAGGCTCTATTCAAAAGTAGCCAACCCATAAGGCTCTATTCAAAAGTAGCCAACCCATAAGGCTCTATTCAAAAGTAGCCAACCCATAGGGCTCTATACAAAAGTAGCCAATCCATAGGGCTCTATTCAACAGTAGCCAACCCACAGGGCTCTGTTCCACAGTAGCCAACCCATAGGGCTCTGTTCCACAGTAGCCAACCCATAGGGCTCTGTTCCACAGTAGCCAACCCATAGGGCTCTGTTCAACAGTAGCCAACCCATAGGGCTCTATTCAACAGTAGCCAACCCATAAGGATCTATTCAAAAGTAGCCAACCCATAAGGCTCTATTCAAAAGTAGCCAACCCATAGGGCTCTGTTAAACAGTAGCCAACCCATAAGGCTCTATTCAACAGTAGCCAACCCTATTCAACAGTAGCCAACCCATAGGGCTCTATTCAACAGTAGCCAACCCATAGGGCTCTATTCAACAGTAGCCAACCCATAGGGCTCTGTTCAACAGTAGCCAACCCATAGGGCTCTGTTCAACAGTAGCCAACCCATAAGGCTCTATTCAACAGTAGCCAACCCATAGGGCTCTGTTCAACAGTAGCCAACCCATAAGGCTCTATTCAACAGTAGCCAACCCATAGGGCTCTGTTCAACAGTAGCCAACCCATAAGGCTAGCCAACCCATAAGGCTCTATACAAAAGTAGCCAACCCATAAGACTCTATTCAAAAGTAGCCAACCCATAGGGCTCTGTTCAACAGTAGCCAACCCATAAGGCTCTATTCAAAAGTAGCCAACCCATAGGGCTCTATACAAAAGTAGCCAACCCATAGGGCTCTGTTCAACAGTAGCCAACCCATAGGGCTCTATTCAACAGTAGCCAACCCATAGGGCTCTGTTCAACAGTAGCCAACCCATAAGGCTCTGTTCAACAGTAGCCAACCCATAAGGCTCTGTTCAACAGTAGCCAACCCATAAGGCTCTGTTCAACAGTAGCCAACCCATAAGGCTCTGTTCAACAGTAGCCAACCCATAAGGCTCTGTTCAAAAGTAGCCAACCCATAAGGCTCTATACAAAAGTAGCCAACCCATAGGGCTCTATACAAAAGTAGCCAATCCATAGGGCTCTATTCAACAGTAGCCAACCCATAGGGCTCTGTTCCACAGTAGCCAACCCATAGGGCTCTGTTCAACAGTAGCCAACCCATAAGGCTCTATTCAACAGTAACCAACCCATAGGGCTCTGTTCAACAGTAGCCAACCCATAAGGCTAGCCAACCCATAAGGCTCTATACAAAAGTAGCCAACCCATAAGACTCTATTCAAAAGTAGCCAACCCATAGGGCTCTATACAAAAGTAGCCAACCCATAAGGATCTATTCAAAAGTAGCCAACCCATAAGGCTCTATTCAACAGTAGCCAACCCATAAGGCTCTATTCAACAGTAGCCAACCCATAAGGCTCTATTCAACAGTAGCCAACCCTTTTCAACAGTAGCCAACCCATAGGGCTCTGTTCAACAGTAGCCAACCCATAGGGCTCTATTCAACAGTAGCCAACCCATAGGGCTCTATACAAAAGTAGCCAACCCATAAGGATCTATTCAAAAGTAGCCAACCCATAAGGCTCTATTCAAAAGTAGCCAACCCATAAGGCTCTATTCAACAGTAGCCAACCCATAAGGCTCTGTTCAACAGTAGCCAACCCATAGGGCTCTGTTCAACAGTAGCCAACCCATAGGGCTCTATTCAACAGTAGCCAACCCATAGGGCTCTATTCAACAGTAGCCAACCCATAGGGCTCTGTTCAACAGTAGCCAACCCATAAGGCTCTGTTCAACAGTAGCCAACCCATAAGGCTCTGTTCAACAGTAGCCAACCCATAAGGCTCTATTCAAAAGTAGCCAACCCATAAGGCTCTATTCAAAAGTAGCCAACCCATAAGGCTCTATTCAAAAGTAGCCAACCCATAAGGCTCTATTCAAAAGTAGCCAACCCATAGGGCTCTATACAAAAGTAGCCAATCCATAGGGCTCTATTCAACAGTAGCCAACCCATAGGGCTCTGTTCCACAGTAGCCAACCCATAGGGCTCTGTTCCACAGTAGCCAACCCATAGGGCTCTATTCAACAGTAGCCAACCCATAGGGCTCTATTCAACAGTAGCCAACCCATAAGGATCTATTCAAAAGTAGCCAACCCATAAGGCTCTGTTCAAAAGTAGCCAACCCATAGGGCTCTGTTCAACAGTAGCCAACCCATAAGGCTCTATTCAACAGTAGCCAACCCTATTCAACAGTAGCCAACCCATAAGGCTCTATTCAACAGTAGCCAACCCATAAGGCTAGCCAACCCATAAG
The DNA here is from genome assembly GCA_030435695.1 of Brachymystax lenok tsinlingensis. Classification (NCBI taxonomy): domain Eukaryota; kingdom Metazoa; phylum Chordata; class Actinopteri; order Salmoniformes; family Salmonidae; genus Brachymystax; species Brachymystax lenok. Next base: position 1,672,070 of record CM059793.1, read on the forward strand.
GCTCTATACAAAAGTAGCCAACCCATAAGACTCTATTCAAAAGTAGCCAACCCATAGGGCTCTGTTCAACAGTAGCCAACCCATAAGGCTCTATTCAAAAGTAGCCAACCCATAGGGCTCTATACAAAAGTAGCCAACCCATAGGGCTCTGTTCAACAGTAGCCAACCCATAGGGCTCTATTCAACAGTAGCCAACCCATAGGGCTCTGTTCAACAGTAGCCAACCCATAGGGCTCTGTTCAACAGTAGCCAACCCATAAGGCTCTGTTCAACAGTAGCCAACCCATAAGGCTCTGTTCAACAGTAGCCAACCCATAAGGCTCTATTCAAAAGTAGCCAACCCATAAGGCTCTATACAAAAGTAGCCAACCCATAGGGCTCTATACAAAAGTAGCCAATCCATAGGGCTCTATTCAACAGTAGCCAACCCATAGGGCTCTGTTCCACAGTAGCCAACCCATAGGGCTCTGTTCCACAGTAGCCAACCCATAGGGCTCTATTCAACAGTAGCCAACCCATAGGGCTCTATACAAAAGTAGCCAACCCATAAGGATCTATTCAAAAGTAGCCAACCCATAAGGCTCTATTCAAAAGTAGCCAACCCATAAGGCTCTATTCAACAGTAGCCAACCCATAAGGCTCTATTCAACAGTAGCCAACCCATAAGGCTCTATTCAACAGTAGCCAACCCTATTCAACAGTAGCCAACCCATAGGGCTCTATTCAACAGTAGCCAACCCATAGGGCTCTATTCAACAGTAGCCAACCCATAGGGCTCTATTCAACAGTAGCCAACCCATAGGGCTCTGTTCAACAGTAGCCAACCCATAAGGCTCTGTTCAACAGTAGCCAACCCATAAGGCTCTATTCAACAGTAGCCAACCCATAGGGCTCTGTTCAACAGTAGCCAACCCATAAGGCTCTATTCAACAGTAGCCAACCCATAGGGCTCTGTTCAACAGTAGCCAACCCATAAGGCTAGCCAACCCATAAGGCTCTATACAAAAGTAGCCAACCCATAAGACTCTATTCAAAAGTAGCCAACCCATAGGGCTCTGTTCAACAGTAGCCAACCCATAAGGCTCTATTCAAAAGTAGCCAACCCATAGGGCTCTATACAAAAGTAGCCAACCCATAGGGCTCTGTTCAACAGTAGCCAACCCATAAGGCTCTGTTCAACAGTAGCCAACCCATAGGGCTCTGTTCCCCAGTAGCCAACCCATAGGGCTCTGTTCCACAGTAGCCAACCCATAGGGCTCTATTCAACAGTAGCCAACCCATAGGGCTCTATACAAAAGTAGCCAACCCATAAGGATCTATTCAAAAGTAGCCAACCCATAAGGCTCTATTCAAAAGTAGCCAACCCATAAGGCTCTATTCAACAGTATCCAACCCATAAGGCTCTATTCAACAGTAGCCAACCCATAAGGCTCTATTCAACAGTAGCCAACCCTATTCAACAGTAGCCAACCCATAGGGCTCTATTCAACAGTAGCCAACCCATAGGGCTCTGTTCAACAGTAGCCAACCCATAAGGCTCTATTCAAAAGTAGCCAACCCATAAGGCTCTATTCAACAGTAGCCAACCCATAAGGCTCTGTTCAACAGTAGCCAACCCATAGGGCTCTGTTCAACAGTAGCCAACCCATAGGGCTCTATTCAACAGTAGCCAACCCATAGGGCTCTATTCAACAGTAGCCAACCCATAGGGCTCTATACAAAAGTAGCCAACCCATAAGGATCTATTCAAAAGTAGCCAACCCATAAGGCTCTATTCAAAAGTAGCCAACCCATAGGGCTCTGTTCAACAGTAGCCAACCCATAAGGCTCTATTCAACAGTAGCCAACCCATAGGGCTCTATTCAAAAGTAGCCAACCCGTAGGGCTCTGTTCAACAGTAGCCAACCCATAAGGCTCTATTCAAAAGTAGCCAACCCATAAGGCTCTATTCAAAAGTAGCCAACCCATAAGGCTCTATTCAAAAGTAGCCAACCCATAGGGCTCTGTTCAACAGTAGCCAACCCATAAGGCTCTATTCAAAAGTAGCCAACCCATAAGGCTCTATACAAAAGTAGCCAACCCATAAGGCTCTATTCAAAAGTAGCCAACCCATAGGGCTGAGTTCAACAGTAGCCAACCCATAGGGCTGTGTTCAACAGTAGCCAACCCATAAGGCTCTATTCAAAAGTAGCCAACCCATAAGGCTCTATTCAAAAGTAGCCAACCCATAGGGCTGAGTTCAACAGTAGCCAACCCATAGGGCTCTGTTCAACAGTAGCCAACCCATAAGGCTCTATTCAAAAGTAGCCAACCCATAAGGCTCTATACAAAAGTAGCCAACCCATAAGGCTCTATTCAAAAGTAGCCAACCCATAGGGCTCTGTTCAACAGTAGCCAACCCATAGGGCTCTGTTCAACAGTAGCCAACCCATAGGGCTCTGTTCAACAGTAGCCAGCTCCATAAGGCTCTGTTCAACAGTAGCCAACCCATAGGGCTCTGTTCAACAGTAGCCAACCCATAGGGCTCTGTTCAACAGTAGCCAACCCATAGGGCTCTGTTCAACAGTAGCCAACCCATAGGGCTCTGTTCAACAGTAGCCAACCCATAGGGCTCTGTTCAACAGTAGCCAACCCATAGGGCTCTATACAAAAGTAGCCAACCCATAGGGCTCTATTCAGTAGTGCACTATATGGAGTGCATGGTTTCATTTAAGGCTCACCCTGACTAATTTCTCCTCTCCTTTCTCTCGCTCTCCATTCAGATACTTCTACAGGGCGTGTCAGAGCTCTCTGTTCCCCGCTCCAGTCCAGGTCAGCAGGCAGCTGGACAAACTGCCTAGTGACACCCGCAGAAACATCCTCAGTCTCAGCCGGGTCCAGGCCGGGTCACTTCTGCATCTCAGGCCGCCCTTCCTGTCTTCACTTTCCTTCACTGGACCCTTGACTAAAGACTGCAGCCACAGGGCCACCTCCACCCAGAACCAGTACAGCTTCACCAGGGGCCCGGCCAAAAGCCCTGAGGGCCGTCTGGACCTGTCCTTACGGGGGGATGAGGCTGGGAAGGCTCAGGGGAAGGGCTGGGGCTCTGGCAGTCCTGGAGACAGTAAGAGGAGGCCTGAAGATGATGATCAGTACACACTGGCCTCCACAGAGACTGATACTCTGCCTTATACCAAAGCCAAAGAAGCTCCTCGGCCTGAGGCGGGGGCTGGGAGTATGGCTGGAGCAGGGGCTGGGAGTATGGCTGGAGCAGGGGCTGGGAGTATGGCTGGAGCAGGGGCTGGGAGTATGGCTGGAGCAGGGGCTGGGAGTATGGCTGGAGCAGGGGCTGGGAGTATGGCTGGAGCAGGGGCTGGGAGTATGGCTGGAGCAGGGGCTGGGAGTATGGCTGGAGCAGGGGCTGGGAGTATGGCTGGAGCAGGGGCTGGGAGTATGGCTGGAGCTGGAGCAGGGGCTGGGAGTATGGCTGGGCCTGATGACCTCCTGGCTCCTCTCACCCTGGACAATGACTGTCAGGACATTACTCTTCTCGGTCCCTCAGACCTGAGTCTGTCCAGCTTGATCACCTCCACACCCCTTCTGCCCACACCCCAGTCAGAGACCATCCAACTGACTCTGCCCCCTGCTGGTGGTTCCCAGTCTGCAGCCTACAGGCGGAACAATGAGACTAATGACACTACGCCACACAGACCACCTGACCACAGGCTCCTCCCTCCTACAGACAGACCAGACCACACCCAGGCCACGCCCACCTGTCCTAAAGAACCCTCGTGGCTGCAGACCACCTCACTGTGATGTATTGTAGCCTCAACATCTGTATATTATTCCTCTCAGATTTACATGATAGCTCTATTGAATTCTATTTTTCACAAGAGGATTATTTTATCAAAGTTATTATTATCATGTACATTAGATGTTTTATGTTTTAAAGGTCCAATGCAGCCGCTTTTATCTCCATATCATGTCATTTCTGGGTAACAGTTAACTACCTGTTGATTGTTTTCCATTAAAATGGTCAAAAGGAAACCAAAAATAGCTTCCTTGAAAACATCAATTTCTCAAGCAAGAATTTAGCTAGGACTGTCTGGGAGTGGTCTGAGATGGGAGGGGAAAACTGAAAACTAGAACTCTTTGTTATTGGTCTGTTATCTAATTTACTGCGTGGTGATGTCACCAGGCAGGCCAAAACTCCATCCCACCAAAACAGGCTGAAATTTGAGCCAGTCTTGTCAAACAGCTCTTACACTAAACTTTCACAATTTCACAGCATTATTCCAATATCATATTGTGGAAATATACACTCACCGGTCAGTTTATTAGGTACAACCATTTAGTACAGAGTCGGACCCCCCATTTGCCTCCAGAACAGCCTGAATTCTTCGTGGGCATGGATTCTAAAAGGTGTTGGAAGCATTCCGCATGGATGTTGGTCCATGCCGAGATGATTGGACGGTGGGAACGTTAATGCTGCCCGCAGCCTGTTCCATCTCATCCCAAAGACACTCTATTGGGTTTGATCTGCAACAATGTTCGCAAGTGCTGTGGCGTTCAATTGTTGCTCAATTGGTATCAAGGGACCTAAGGTGTGCAAGCAAAACATTCCCCACAGCACCGTCCTGTACTTTTGAGACCAGGCAGGATGCTGAATCTGCCATCAGCATGACGCAACAGAAACCGTGATTCGTCGGACCAGATCGTTGTTTCCACTACTCATTTGTCCAGTGATGGCGATGCCCACTGGAGCCGCTTCTTGTTGTTGGCTGATAGGAGTGGAACCCGGTGTGGTCGTCTGCTGCGATAGTCCATCCGGGACGAGGACCGACGAGTCGTGCGTCCCGGAGATGCCGTTCTGCACACCACTGTTGTACTGTGTCGTTCATTGTCTGTTTGTGGCCCGCCTGTTAACTTACGCGGTTCTTGCCGTTCTTCTTCGACCGCTCTCATCAACGAACTGTCTTCACCCACAGGACTGCCGCTGCCTGGATGTTTTGTTTGTCGCACCGTTCTTGGTAAACCCTAAACACTGTCGTGCGTGAAAAGCCCCGGAGGGCAGCCGTTTCTGAGATACTGGAACCGGCGCTCCTGACACTGACGATCATACCACGCTCAAAGACGCTTAGGTCACTCATTTTGCTCATTCTAACGTTAAATAGAACAGTAACTGAATTCCTTTGCTGCCGGTGTGCCTGCTGTAGGTGTGATCCCCTTTTGTGAACATGGTGTTGTACCTATTAAACTGGCTGGTAAAACACAGGAAATTCACATTTTTGACTGCACTGGGCCTTATATATATATATATAAAAATACAAAAAATTCAGAGTAGTGTTTATGCAACTGGACTTTCTGTGTTTATTAGAATTTTGGAATAAAAATGTCCTTTATGTCAAAACTGGAGGGGTCTGTTTGAAACCAGAGATCAGAACACAGACTTTCTGTTTGAAACCAGAGAGCAGACCACAGGCTTTCTGTTTGAAACCAGAGATCAGACCACAGGCTTTCTGTTTGAAACCAGAGATCAGACCATAGGCTTTCTGTTTGAAACCAGAGATCAGACCACAGGCTTTCTGTTTGAAACCAGAGAGCAGACCACAGGCTTTCTGTTTGAAACCAGAGAGCAGACCACAGGCTTTCTGTTTGAAACCAGAGAGCAGACCACAGGCTTTCTGTTTGAAACCAGAGATCAGACCACAGGCTTTCTGTTTGAAACCAGAGATCAGACCACAGGCTTTCTGTTTGAAACCAGAGAGCAGACCACAGGCTTTCTGTTTGAAACCAGAGAGCAGACCAGAGGCTTTCTGTTATCAGTGTGTTTGGGATTATTTCTCCTCTCTGATGGGGGACCACGGAGCTACTGCTCTGCTTCGTATCCATCCCCTCAGCTATGCTTGGTAAACTATTCACCCTGTACCAAGGTGGCATTGCTCTTCAACGTTATTGATAATAATTAGGTGGGTGTTTATTTCTCCTATTTCACACATGTACAAGAGAGTATTTTACACATGTGAATTGGAAATGTTATTTTTTTTTTGCACATCCCAACTCCCCCTAAGACACAGCCTCGGAGTGGGGTCAAGGCCTGGGATCAGCCGTTATTGATGGCGACCCTGGAGCAATTAGGTTTAAGTTCCTTGCTCAAGGGCACGTCGACAGATTTGTCCCCCCTAGTCATTTCAGGGGGTTCGAGTCAGCGAACTTTCGGTTACTGGCCCAACACTCTTAACCGCACGGCTTCCTGCCTTTCAGTGTTTCCTCCTTTATGTACTGTAAGCAGGGCTTGATGCAGCCAATACTACCTGCTTTCAGTGTTTCCTCCTTTATGTACTGTAAGCAGGGCTTGATGCAGCCAATACTACCTGCTTTCAGTGTTTCCTCCTTTATGTACTGTAAGCAGGGCTTGATGCAGCCAATACTACCTGCTTTCAGTGTTTCCTCCTTTATGTACTGTAAGCAGGGCTTGATGCAGCCAATACTACCTGCTTTCAGTGTTTCCTCCTTTATGTACTGTAAGCAGGGCTTGATGCAGCCAATGCTACCTGCTTTCAGTGTTTCCTCCTTTATGTACTGTAAGCAGGGCTTGATGCAGCCAATACTACCTGCTTTCAGTGTTTCCTCCTTTATGTACTGTAAGCAGGGCTTGATGCAGCCAATACTACCTGCTTTCAGTGTTTCCTCCTTTATGTTCTGTAAGCAGGGCTTGATGCAGCCAATGCTACCTGCTTGTTTAGAAGTCTGCTTTTCAGAAGCCTTGTGCCTTGAACGGTATGCTATAGCTTGAAAATAAATACACGTGACTCTGGATGAAAACATAATGACGTTTGTTTCCAACATCAGGTCTGTTTTTCCTAAACAAGTTAGATTTAGTTTCATGTTTTGCTTCCTTGCTTGTGTCTTCCCGGCCCAATGAGTTACCTGGGCCGCGTCCCAAATGGCACCCTATTCTCTGTATAGTGCCCTATATTTGACCAGGACTCATCGGGAATAAGTAGCTTTTAGAGAACTATTAAGATTATCGCTGCAAAGTGGATGCTAGTTTCCTGCTTTAAGCCCAGTGTAGTCAACTGGCACGTTCCAACATGCAGAGAACTCTCTAACAAGCCAAATGATGCACCAACACGTGGATTTTGGCAACTATTTTTGAATGATTATTTTCCACAGTTGATGTAAACATTCTTATCAAAAAACAAATGTTTTCCTATACTGTTTGTCTTATTGTAGAATATTGAAATGGAGGGAGTTAATTGCAACGATACCAAAGCCAAATCTTTTGTTACTCAACATTATTCCTTAGATTAAGTTAAACCATCTCAAAGTGTTGTCAGGTCAGTGTCCATATTGTGATGCTCTCTTTAAGCCAAGTACACTTAAAGTAAGTGCTGGTTCCTGATGTTTTAAGGGATGTTTTAAGCAGTCTATGGTTTTCTTGATGTTTATAAACCGACTGTTTGCTGCCTTTGTCTTTTCATAAGTCATACCAGCCTTTATCAAATGATCCTTTATGTGCCAGGAAGTGTGTGCCATGTGCCTTAACACTGGATTAATTAAATATTTCTTCTTATCAAATTGTTCAGTTAATTGAGAAGAATAACACATTTTTTTAAAAAGACACGATGCAGTAGTACATTCCTTTTCATTTTAAAGAGTTTTGGTTGACTGTGTTTGTTTGGATAGGAGTGTAAAGTCAGTCTCTGTTCCCAGATTCCCTCCGTCTCTGTTCCCAGATTCCCTCCGTCTCTGTTCCCTGGTTCCCTCCGTCTCTGTTCCCTGGTTCCCTCCGTCTCTGTTCCCTGGTTCCCTCCGTCTCTGTTCCCTCCGTCTCTGTTCCCTCCGTCTCTGTTCCCAGGTTCTCTCCGTCTCTGTTCCCAGGTTCCCTCCGTCTCTGTTCCCAGGTTCCCTCCGTCTCTGTTCCCAGGTTCCCTCCGTCTCTGTTCCCAGGTTCCCTCCGTTTCTGTTCCCAGGTTCCTTCCGTCTCTGTTCCCAGGTCCCCTCCGTCTCTGTTCCCTCCGTCTCTGTTCCCATGTTCCCTCCGTCTCTGTCGCCAACCCTGTTCCTGGACCCTATACACCAGGGGTAGACAACCCTGTTCCTGGACCCTATACACCAGGGGTAGACAGCCCTGTTCCTGGACCCTATACACCAGGGGTAGACAGCCCTGTTCCTGGACCCTATACACCAGGGGTAGACAGCCCTGTTCCTGGACCCTATCCACCAGGGGTAGACCACCCTGTTCCTGGACCCTATCCACCAGGGGTAGACCACCCTGTTCCTGGACCCTATCCACCAGGGGTAGACCACCCTGTTCCTGGACCCTATACACCAGGGGTAGACCACCCTGTTCCTGGACCCTATCCACCAGGGGTAGACCACCCTGTTCCTGGAGTGCTGCAGGTACAGCAGGATGTTGTCCCAACTAGGCGCCCCACTGAGCTACTGAGCTGATTGATCAGTTCAGTGATGACCTAAATTCACCACGCCTGGTCTTCCAGTTCTTTTCAATCTAAACCATGAAGGTTGCCTATGCCTGGTCTATATAGTGCACTACTTTTAACCAGAGTTCTTATCAAAAGGAGTGCACTATATAGGGAATGGGGCATAGAAGTGTATTGAATGGGGAAGCCTGTTCTACTCATTCTAGTTCTGTGAAAAAGGGTGCCATTTAGGATGCACACATGGTTGTAACTCTTTCCCTGTAACATTTCCTATGGTCGTTACCATTGTCGTTACTGTTGTGTTCTAAGCCTTCTGGTCTTGTTTTAAAGGCATCATTCTGTGTTGTCTCTTACCTTCGTGTGGGGGTTGTTTTTCACACTGTATGTGCAGCGGTTCGTTGTCAGTGTCTGTCTGGTCTTCTGGTGATTCTTTTTATATTGCCTTGTTTGTTTTAAGAACAATTGTCACAATTTAATTCCAAATAAATGTTTAAACTGATACAAAATAAGAACATGTGTATGCAGATTGTCGTATTGTTTATTTATATTTTGATTCAGGGATGGGATCGTAGCATTTGTTCTCCCAGATTCATACCACTTTACACATCCCATGAAGAACCAGGAACAAGGCATAATTTGGCTCAAACTTTGTATATTATTTTGTTACCTTTATTTTATAACTAGGCAAGTCAGTTAAGAACAAATTCTTATTTACAATGACGGCCTACCAAAAGGCAAAAAGCCTCCTGTGGGGACAGAGGCTGGGATTAAAATTAAAATATAGGACAACACAACACTACATAAAGAGAGACCTAAGACAAAAACACAGCACTACATAAAGAGAGACCTATACACCAGGGGTAGACCACCCTGTTCCTGGACCCTATACACCAGGGGTAGACCACCCTGTTCCTGGACCCTATACACCAGGGGTAGACAACCCTGTTCCTGGACCCTATACACCAGGGGTAGACAACCTTGTTCCTGGACCCTATACACCAGGGGTAGACCACCCTGTTCCTGGACCCTATACACCAGGGGTAGACAACCCTGTTCCTGGACCCTATACACCAGGGGTAGACCACCCTGTTCCTGGACCCTATACACCAGGGGTAGACCACCCTGTTCCTGGACCCTATACACCAGGGGTAGACAACCCTGTTCCTGGACCCTATACACCAGGGGTAGACCACCCTGTTCCTGGACCCTATACACCAGGGGTAGACCACCCTGTTCCTGGACCCTATACACCAGGGGTAGACCACCCTGTTCCTGGACCCTATACACCAGGGGTAGACCACCCTGTTCCTGGACCCTATACACCAGGGGTAGACAACCCTGTTCCTGGACCCTATACACCAGGGGTAGACAACCCTGTTCCTGGACCCTATACACCAGGGGTAGACCACCCTGTTCCTGGACCCTATACACCAGGGGTAGACAACCCTGTTCCTGGACCCTATACACCAGGGGTAGACCACCCTGTTCCTGGACCCTATACACCAGGGGTAGACCACCCTGTTCCTGGACCCTATCCACCAGGGGTAGACAACCCTGTTCCTGGACCCTATACACCAGGGGTAGACAACCCTGTTCCTGGACCCTATACACCAGGGGTAGACAACCCTGTTCCTGGACCCTATACACCAGGGGTAGACCACCCTGTTCCTGGACCCTATACACCAGGGGTAGACCACCCAGTTCCTGGACCCTATCCACCAGGGGTAGACAACCCTGTTCCTGGACCCTATACACCAGGGGTAGACCACCCTGTTCCTGGACCCTATACACCAGGGGTAGACCACCCTGTTCCTGGACCCTATCCACCAGGGGTAGACCACCCTGTTCCTGGACCCTATACACCAGGGGTAGACCACCCAGTTCCCGGACCCTATCCACCAGGGGTAGACAACCCTGTTCCTGGACCCTATACACCAGGGGTAGACCACCCTGTTCCTGGACCCTATACACCAGGGGTAGACCACCCTGTTCCCTGACCCTATCCACCAGGGGTAGACCACCCTGTTCCCGGACCCTATACACCAGGGGTAGACCACCCTGTTCCTGGACCCTATACACCAGGGGTAGACAACCCTGTTCCTGGACCCTATACACCAGGGGTAGACAACCCTGTTCCTGGACCCTATACACCAGGGGTAGACCACCCTGTTCTTGGACCCTATCCACCAGGGGTAGACCACCCTGTTCCTGGACCCTATCCACCAGGGGTAGACCACCCTGTTCCTGGACCCTATCCACCAGGGGTAGACCACCCTGTTCCTGGACCCTATCCACCAGGGGTAGACCACCCTGTTCCTGGACCCTATCCACCAGGGGTAGACCACCCTGTTCCTGGACCCTATCCACCAGGGGTAGACCACCCTGTTCCTGGACCCTATCCACCAGGGGTAGACAACCCTGTTCCTGGACCCTATCCACCAGGGGTAGACCACCCTGTTCCTGGACCCTATCCACCAGGGGTAGACAACCCTGTTCCTGGACCCTATACACCAGGGGTAGACAACCCTGTTCCCTGACCCTATACACCAGGGGTAGACCACCCTGTTCTTGGACCCTATCCACCAGGGGTAGACCACCCTGTTCCTGGACCCTATCCACCAGGGGTAGACCACCCTGTTCCTGGACCCTATACACCAGGGGTAGACAGCCCTGTTCCTGGACCCTATCCACCAGGGGTAGACCACCCTGTTCCTGGACCCTATACACCAGGGGTAGACCACCCAGTTCCTGGACCCTATCCACCAGGGTAGACAACCCTGTTCCTGGACCCTATACACCAGGGGTAGACCACCCTGTTCCTGGACCCTATACACCAGGGGTAGACCACCCTGTTCCCTGACCCTATCCACCAGGGGTAGACCACCCTGTTCCCGGACCCTATACACCAGGGGTAGACCACCCAGTTCCCGGACCCTATCCACCAGGGGTAGACAACCCTGTTCCTGGACCCTATACACCAGGGGTAGACCACCCTGTTCCTGGACCCTATACACCAGGGGTAGACCACCCTGTTCCCTGACCCTATCCACCAGGGGTAGACCACCCTGTTCCCGGACCCTATACACCAGGGGTAGACCACCCTGTTCCTGGACCCTATACACCAGGGGTAGACAACCCTGTTCCTGGACCCTATACACCAGGGGTAGACAACCCTGTTCCCTGACCCTATACACCAGGGGTAGACCACCCTGTTCTTGGACCCTATCCACCAGGGGTAGACCACCCTGTTCCTGGACCCTATCCACCAGGGGTAGACCACCCTGTTCCTGGACCCTATCCACCAGGGGTAGACCACCCTGTTCCTGGACCCTATCCACCAGGGGTAGACCACCCTGTTCCTGGACCCTATCCACCAGGGGTAGACCACCCTGTTCCTGGACCCTATCCACCAGGGGTAGACCACCCTGTTCCTGGACCCTATCCACCAGGGGTAGACCACCCTGTTCCTGGACCCTATCCACCAGGGGTAGACCACCCTGTTCCTGGACCCTATCCACCAGGGGTAGACCACCCTGTTCCTGGACCCTATCCACCAGGGGTAGACCACCCTGTTCCTGGACCCTATCCACCAGGGGTAGACAACCCTGTTCCTGGACCCTATCCACCAGGGGTAGACCACCCTGTTCCTGGACCCTATACACCAGGGGTAGACAACCCTGTTCCTGGACCCTATACACCAGGGGTAGACAACCCTGTTCCCTGACCCTATACACCAGGGGTAGACCACCCTGTTCTTGGACCCTATCCACCAGGGGTAGACCACCCTGTTCCTGGACCCTATCCACCAGGGGTAGACCACCCTGTTCCTGGACCCTATACACCAGGGGTAGACAGCCCTGTTCCTGGACCCTATCCACCAGGGGTAGACCACCCTGTTCCTGGACCCTATACACCAGGGGTAGACCACCCAGTTCCTGGACCCTATCCACCAGGGGTAGACAACCCTGTTCCTGGACCCTATACACCAGGGGTAGACCACCCTGTTCCTGGACCCTATACACCAGGGGTAGACCACCCTGTTCCCTGACCCTATCCACCAGGGGTAGACCACCCTGTTCCCGGACCCTATACACCAGGGGTAGACCACCCAGTTCCCGGACCCTATCCACCAGGGGTAGACAACCCTGTTCCTGGACTCCTATACACCAGGGGTAGACCACCCTGTTCCTGGACCCTATACACCAGGGGTAGACCACCCTGTTCCCTGACCCTATCCACCAGGGGTAGACCACCCTGTTCCCGGACCCTATACACCAGGGTAGACCACCCTGTTCCTGGACCCTATACACCAGGGGTAGACAACCCTGTTCCTGGACCCTATACACCAGGGGTAGACAACCCTGTTCCCTGACCCTATACACCAGGGGTAGACCACCCTGTTCTTGGACCCTATCCACCAGGGGTAGACCACCCTGTTCCTGGACCCTATCCACCAGGGGTAGACCACCCTGTTCCTGGACCCTATCCACCAGGGGTAGACCACCCTGTTCCTGGACCCTATCCACCAGGGGTAGACCACCCTGTTCCTGGACCCTATCCACCAGGGGTAGACCACCCTGTTCCTGGACCCTATCCACCAGGGGTAGACCACCCTGTTCCTGGAGTGCTGCAGGTACAGCAGGATGTTGTCCCAACTAGGCGCCCCACTGAGCTACTGAGCTGATTGATCAGTTCAGTGATGACCTAAATTCACCACGCCTGGTCTTCCAGTTCTTTTCAATCTAAACCATGAAGGTTGCCTATGCCTGGTCTATATAGTGCACTACTTTTAACCAGAGTTCTTATCAAAAGGAGTGCACTATATAGGGAATGGGGCATAGAAGTGTATTGAATGGGGAAGCCTGTTCTACTCATTCTAGTTCTGTGAAAAAGGGTGCCATTTAGGATGCACACATGGTTGTAACTCTTTCCCTGTAACATTTCCTATGGTCGTTACCATTGTCGTTACTGTTGTGTTCTAAGCCTTCTGGTCTTGTTTTAAAGGCATCATTCTGTGTTGTCTCTTACCTTCGTGTGGGGGTTGTTTTTCACACTGTATGTGCAGCGGTTCGTTGTCAGTGTCTGTCTGGTCTTCTGGTGATTCTTTTTATATTGCCTTGTTTGTTTTAAGAACAATTGTCACAATTGAATTCCAAATAAATGTTTAAACTGATACAAAATAAGAACATGTGTATGCAGATTGTCGTATTGTTTATTTATATTTTGATTCAGGGATGGGATCGTAGCATTTGTTCTCCCAGATTCATACCACTTTACACATCCCATGAAGAACCAGGAACGAGGCATAATTTGGCTCAAACTTTGTATATTATTTTGTTACCTTTATTTTATAACTAGGCAAGTCAGTTAAGAACAAATTCTTATTTACAATGACGGCCTACCAAAAGGCAAAAAGCCTCCTGTGGGGACAGAGGCTGGGATTAAAATTAAAATATAGGACAACACAACACTACATAAAGAGAGACCTAAGACAAAAACACAGCACTACATAAAGAGAGACCTATACACCAGGGGTAGACCACCCTGTTCCTGGACCCTATACACCAGGGGTAGACCACCCTGTTCCTGGACCCTATACACCAGGGGTAGACAACCCTGTTCCTGGACCCTATACACCAGGGGTAGACCACCCTGTTCCTGGACCCTATACACCAGGGTAGACCACCCTGTTCCTGGACCCTATACACCAGGGGTAGACAACCCTGTTCCTGGACCCTATACACCAGGGGTAGACCACCCTGTTCCTGGACCCTATACACCAGGGGTAGACCACCCTGTTCCTGGACCCTATCCACCAGGGGTAGACAACCCTGTTCCTGGACCCTATACACCAGGGGTAGACAACCCTGTTCCTGGACCCTATACGCCAGGGGTAGACCACCCTGTTCCTGGACCCTATACGCCAGGGGTAGACCACCCAGTTCCTGGACCCTATCCACCAGGGGTAGACAACCCTGTTCCTGGACCCTATACACCAGGGGTAGACCACCCTGTTCCTGGACCCTATACACCAGGGGTAGACCACCCTGTTCCCTGACCCTATCCACCAGGGGTAGACAACCCTGTTCCCGGACCCTATACACCAGGGGTAGACCACCCTGTTCCTGGACCCTATACACCAGGGGTAGACAACCCTGTTCCTGGACCCTATACACCAGGGGTAGACAACCCTGTTCCCTGACCCTATACACCAGGGGTAGACAACCCTGTTCCTGGACCCTATACACCAGGGGTAGACAACCCTGTTCCTGGACCCTATACACCAGGGGTAGACAACCCTGTTCCCTGACCCTATACACCAGGGGTAGACAACCCTGTTCCCTGACCCTATACACCAGGGGTAGACCACCCTGTTCCTGGACCCTATACACCAGGGGTAGACCACCCTGTTCCTGGACCCTATACACCAGGGGTAGACCACCCTGTTCCTGGACCCTATCCACCAGGGGTAGACCACCCTGTTCCTGGACCCTATCCACCAGGGGTAGACAACCCTGTTCCTGGACCCTATACACCAGGGGTAGACCACCCTGCACACAATGCAAATAGTCCAGGTAGCCATTTGATTACCTGTTCAGTAGTCTTATGGCTTGGGCTTAAAAACTGTTGAGAAGCCAAGTATGGGAAACAGTGTTTAAACCATTTACAATGAAGATCAGTGAAGTTATTTGGATTTTTACGAATTATCTTTGAAAGACAGGGTCCTGAAAAAGGGACGTTTCTCTTTTTTTTTGCTAAGTTTATAAAGAACAAACTATGTTATGTGTTAACAACACAATATTGTTAATGAACCAGGTTGTCACCTAAATAATTCTAATATAATAGTAGCCTTGCATTGATTTGTTTTTTATTCATCCCAATACTGTTTTCTATGCTTCTTCTTTTCCCTTAATGCTTTGGGATACTGGTGCACTTGCTGCCCTTTATGATTGTCTTCATAAGACGTTTCGTGGAGCCTACATTACACAATTTTCTACCTGATGCATTTAATATAAGGCTCAACTTGTTTGTGTACATTACACCGTTTCTTTCAATATGCATTTTATACAAGGCTATGTGTCAAATTTTCAGAGGGTTGTCAGGAAAAAAAATACAGATTTTTCTGTTTTATATTTGTGGCATTGATGAAGGTATTTTAATATATTTTATGATGGGAATATATAATACACACCATAATGCATACACACACCCCTACCAACACTTACACACATATACACACACACTTTGTTTGTACTCATGTTATAGCGAACTCTTGTCTTTTGTATGAATATTTTTTTAATGAAATATTTGTATCTACTGGTTACATGTTTGTAGTTTGCATGTTTCAGTAATGGTTCATATGGTTAAATGTTTGTAGTTTGCGTGTTTCAGTAATGATTCATATGGTTACATGTTTGTAGTTTGCATGTTTCAGTAATGATTCATATGGTTACATGTTTGTAGTTTGCGTGTTTCAGTAATGATTCATATGGTTACATGTTTGTAGTCTGCGTGTTTCAGTAATGATTCATATGGTTACATGTTTGTAGTTTGCGTGTTTCAGTAATGATTCATATGGTTACATGTTTGTAGTCTGCGTGTTTCAGTAATGATTCATATGGTTACATGTTTGTAGTTTGCATGTTTCAGTAATGATTAACACGGTTAAATAGTCGTTTAGCTTTTGGCATATTTGTCATTTTTATACATATTCTGTATTTCCCCTGAAGAATAATAATTATTATTATTATTTATAATTATTCATTATAAAGGAATAATTAATCAACACAATACTGTAAATAAATGAACACTACCTGTTATAAAATGGAAAATGCTCTCTGTAAATAAATGGTGAGAAATTCTCAGTCTGAAGCCCTTCGGCTATGGGTTTCACAGCCCTACAATAATGGTACAAGTTATATCAGCTTAAAAGGGTTTATTTACAACCTCTGGGGTACAACATGTTGGGGAACGTGGTATAGGAGAGTCTGATAAATCACCCCTAACTTGAGTTCAGTCTTCACCAATGAGAGCCAAGAAGCCAGTCCTACATGCGTATGCAATAGGCACAATGGAGAAGATGCTCATTTACAAGAAAAAACTGCAAATCCGTATGGATTTTCCTCGGGTTTTCGCCTGCTATATCAGTTCTGTTATACTCACATTATTTTAACACTCTTAGAAACTTCAGAGTGTTTCCTATCCAATAGTACTAATTATGTGCATATCCTATTTTCTGGGCCTGAGTGGCATGCATTTTACTTTGGGCACGCCAGACTCTCCAAAACCGTCACCGATCCCTAAGAAGTTAACAAGCTAGCTGACTAGCTAACATTAGCCAGCTAGCTGGCTAGCTTCATGGGTGTTGTGACATGAGTATGAAATTGTAATTCTGTTTATTTAATGTTTTAGGGAGACCTGAAACAACCAGCAAACCAGGCTGTTGTCTTGTGAAACAGTGGATATATTAGAATTATACACTTCAACAGTGTCTACCAATCTTGGTCCTGGGACATCAATGGTTACGCTAACTATGCAATAGACTAGAAACATGACTTAACTAGTTAAAGGCTGATTTGTAATTCATGTATTCAGAATTTTTTAAAACAGTACACTACACTTCCTATGCATCATGTAAATACTCTAAAACCGGTTCATCGCAATATCTAATTTCCTTCATCTGCATTGATCTGATAAACACAGGACAGGTGTAGTATTTCAACCAGTAGATAATGTGAAACGCTTTATTGAAAGATGTTCACTATCCAAGTGTTAAAAATACACTACATGCATTATAAATATTACAATTGTAATATTATAAGTCCAATTTCACTCTACTTCAATGCACATCTGTTGTAAACATATAAAAACAAGAAGAAAGAGGAGGTGTAAAAGACAGAAAGGGAAAGAGGTAAGAACATATGAGCAGGGAAGGCAGCATGTGATTAATGAATCACAGTGCTACTACCCTAATATTCTCTCAGTTCATCCCAATTACATAAGTCTCTCTAGTGGTGTCTCCTAACCAGTCTTGGGCTCCCAGTCGGCCCAAAGGTTATCTTAAGAGCGGGTGAGGTGGCGATGACGGGATTGGGGGTTGGCATCCTCTCTCAAAACATACCTGCAGACGAGAGACAGATTGAGAGAAAGAGCATGTTTTTTGTTTTTATTTTAACACGGTCAGTCATCATAATCATCAGGAGGTGAAATGCAAAACTGACCTGGGATCATTAACTCTGGGACTACTGCATATCTGTCTGTATTTCAATGTAAAGCATCTCTTTAATAATACTCCCTGTATAATATAAACTGACCTGGGATCATTAACTCTGGGACTACTACAGTGAGGGAAAAAAGTATTTGATCCCCTGCTGATTTTGTACGTTTGCCCACTGACAAAGAAATGGTCAGCCTATAATTTTTATGGTAGGTTTATTTGAAAAGTGAGAGACAGAATAACAACCAAAAAATCCAGAAAAAGGCAGGTGAAACATTTTATAAATTGATTTGCATTTTAATGAGGGAAATAAGTATTTGACCCCCTCTCAATCAGAAACATTTCTGGCTCCCAGGTGTCTTTTATACAGGTAACGAGCTGAGATTAGGAGCACACTCTTAAAGGGAGTGCTCCTAATCTCAGTTTGTCACCTGAATAAAAGACACCTGTCCACAGAAGCAATCAATCAATCAGATTCCAAACTCTCCACCATGGCCAAGACCAAAGAGCTCTCCAAGGATGTCAGGGACAAGATTGTAGACCTACACAAGGCTGGAATGGGCTACAAGACCATCGCCAAGCAGCTTGGTGAGAAGGTGACAACAGTTGGTGCGATTATTCGCAAATGGAAGAAACACAAAAGAACTGTCAATCTCCCTCGGCCTGGGGCTCCATGCAATATCTCACCTCGTGGAGTTGCAATGATCATGAGAACGGTGAGGAATCAGCCCAGAACTACACGGGAGGATCTTGTCAATGATCTCAAGGCAGCTGGGACCATAGTCACCAAGAAAACAATTGGTAACACACTACGCCGTGAAGGACTGAAATCCTGCAGCGCCTGCAAGGTCCCCCTGCTCAAGAAAGCACATATACATGGCTGTCTGAAGTTTGCCAATGAACATCTAAATGATTCAGAGGACAACTGGGTAAAAGTGTTGTGGTCAGATGAGACCAAAATGGAGCTCTTTGGCATCAACTCAACTCGCCGTGTTTGGAGGAGGAATGCTGCCTATGACCCCAAGAACACCATCCCCACCGTCAAACATGGAGGTGGAAACATTATGCTTTGGGGGTGTTTTTCTGCTAAGGGGACAGGACAACTTCACCGCATCAAAGGGACAATGGATGGGGCCATGTACCGGGTGAGAACCTCCTTCCCTCAGCCAAGGCATTGAAAATGGGTCGTGGATGAGTATTCCAGCATGACAATGACCCAAAACACATGGCCAAGGCAACAAAGGAGTGGCTCAAGAGGAAGCACATTAAGGTCCTGGAGTGGCCTAGCCAGTCTCCAGACCTTAATCCCATAGAAAATCTGTGGAGGGAGCTGAAGGTTCGAGTTGCCAAACGTCAGCCTCGAAACCTTAATGACTTGAAGAAGATCTGCAAAGAGGAGTGGGACAAAATCCTTCCTGAGATGTGTGCAAACCTGGTGACCAACTACAAGAAACGTCTGACCTCTGATTGCCAACAAGGGTTTTGCCACCAAGTACTAAGTCATGTTTTGCAGAGGGGTCAAAAACGTATTTCCCTCATTAAAATGCAAATCAATTTATAACATTTTTCACAATGTTTTTCTGGATTTTTTTGTTGTTATTCTGTCTCACTGTTCAAGTAAACCTACCATTAAAATTATATTTCTTTGTCAGTGGGCAAACGTACAAAATCAGCAGGGGATCAAATACTTTTTTTCCTCACTGTACATCTCTGTTTGTATTTCAATGTAAAGGATCTCTTTAATAATACTTCCTGTTGGAAGCACTGATTTCATTCTGATGAACCTGTGATGCACTGATTTCATTCTGATGAACCTGCGATGCACTGATTTCATTCTGATGAACCTGCGATGCACTGATTTCATTCTGATGAACCTGTGATGCACTGATTTCATTCTGATGAACCTGCGATGCACTGATTTTATTCTGATGAACCTGCGATGCACTGATTTTATTCTGATGAACCTGTGATGCACTGATTTCATTCTGATGAACCTGCGATGCACTGATTTAATTCTGATGAACCTGTGATGCACTGATTTAATTCTGATGAACCTGTGATGCACTGATTTAATTCTGATGAACCTGTGATGCACTGATTTCATTCTGATGAACCTGCGATGCACTGATTTTATTCTGATGAACCTGCGATGCACTGATTTTATTCTGATGAACCTGTGATGCACTGATTTAATTATGATGCACTGATTTCATTCTGATGCACTGATTTCATTTTAATGTGGCTGTGATGCCCTGATTTCACTTTGGCGTAAATAAATGAAACCAAGCAGAATTACTACTCTTGTAAGGAGTCCTTTACTGCTCCTGTTTAACTCTCCTACAGGGAGCGCCCCCTGCAGGCTTGATGAGTGGGTTATTTCCTAGTGTGAATATTTAGCACTTCCGGGTGTCAATTGAGCCACAGGATGCAATTTTTTTGAGTTGATCCTCAACACTGAAAGGTGTTGCTGCTTATAATTAGGGTGTTGAAAAAAAAACACTCCCTTTGGTCATTTGAACAACACCTAAAGTGTTTCATCTTAACACTACAAAAAGTGTGAAATTAACACTGATGAGAGTGGACCTATATAAACAATGGATGAGTGTTCAAATTAACACACCTCGTGTTAAATTAACACTTTCAAATTTGCTGTGTAGGTTGACTGACAACCTGAACCAGGTTGCAGGCACTGGTTACAGTTTGAAGCTTTTTATTGAGTGGCCAGCTTGATAAAAGCCAGTCAATATTTAGATCACCAATAAAATATACCTCTCTGTTGATATCACATACATTATCAAGCATTTCACACGTTATCCAGATACTGACTGTTAGCACTTGGTGGTCTATAGCAGCTTCCCACCAGAACGGGCTTTAGGTGAGGCAGATTAACCTGTAGCCATATTAATTCAACAGTATTTAACATGAGATCCTCTCTAAGCTTTACAGGAATGTGGTTCTGAATACAGTGGACTTCCTACTAGGGCACACCACCTCAGTGCTAACAGTATAACTCTGGTTCATAGGCACATGATTACTACATACAACAGCTGTAGGATCCGCAGAGGCATTCAGGGCAGTTAGAGAGTTATAAATTAGGTTACTTACATTGTGTCTACCGACGCCCCTGATATAATGTACATTTGCTAAAGCATTATGATGACTCAGCGACACAATGGTAGGGATTAACTGAGCTGGGCTTGGGTCATTGTCATTGTCTCAACGCAGCCTTATAATGCTGTGAAAGGATCCAGGACCCTAAATGATTTGGGTGGATCCCATCCTCCTTATAAAACCTGTTTTGTTTCCAGAAGGTATTGAAATTGTCAACAAAAGTTATACCCATTGAGCTGCAATAATCACATAGCCGGTTGTGAAGAGAGAGAATCCTGCTAAACTGTTCAATGCCTTGATTCAGAAGGGGCACCGGGCCAGATAGGATGGGTCTTTTATTAGTGTCTAGCAGAGAGTCAATCAGCTCTTTAAAATCCAGTTTCAACTGTTCAGAGCTGCTGTTCATAATGTCATAAAAACCCACAATCTGTTTGAAAAAGCTAGCCTTAGCTTTCCTAACTGACTGAGTGTATTGGTTCCTGACTTCACTGAAAAGTTACATATTGCTGGGGCTATTCGATGCTAATGCAGAACGCCACAGGATGTTTTTGTGCTGGTCAAGGGCAGTCAGGTCTGGGGTGAACCAAGGGCTAGATCTGTTCATAGTTCAACATTTTTGGAATGGGCCTGCCCTTCAGGACACCTGTCACAGGAAGGCCAAAAAGATCATCAAGGACAACAACCACCCGAGCCACTGCCTGTTCACCCCGCTATCATCCAGAAGGCGAGGTCAGTACAGGTGCATCAAAGCTGGAACCGAGAGACTGAAAAACAGCTTCTACCTCAAGGCCATCAGACTGTTAAACAGCCATCACTAACATTAAGTGGCTGCTGCCAACATACTGACTTAAATCTCTAGCCACTTTAAAAATAGGAATTGGATGTAATAAATGTATCACTAGCCACTTTAAACAATTGTGTATCTAATGTTCACATATCCGACATTACTCATATCAAATGTATACACTGTACTCTAAACCATCTACTGAATCTTGCCGATGCCGTTCGGCCATCGACTCAAATCTCTAGCCACTTTAATAATTATAATTGGATGAAATAAATGTATCACTAGCCACTTTAAACAATGCCATTTATATAATGTTTACATATCCTACATTACTCATCTCATATATATATATATATATATGTGTGTGTGTATATACTGTACTCCATACCATCTACTGCATCCTGCCTCACTCATCCATATATTTATATGTACATACTCGTATTCATTCCGTTACTCTTGTGTGTATAAGGTAGTTGTTGTGAATTTGTTAGATTACTTGTTAGATACTACTGCATGGTCGGAACTAGAAGCACAAGCATTTCGCTACACTCGCATTAACATCTGCTAACCATGTGTATGTGACAAATAAAATTTGATTTGATTTATTTAAGATGGAGAGGAAAGCACTTTTAAAGAATAACCAGGCATCCTCTACTGACGAGATGAGGTCAATATCCTTCCAGGATACCCGGGGCCAGGTCGATTAGAAGGGCCTGCTCGCTGAAGTGTTTTAGGGAGCGTTTGACAGTGGTGAGGGGTGGTCGTTTCGACCGCAGACCCATTACGCATGCAGGCAATGTGACAGTGATCCCTGAAGACAGCAGAGGTGTATTTAGAGGGCAAGTTGGTCAGGATGATATCTAAGAGGGTACCCATGGTTATGGATTTAGGGTTGTACCTGGTAGGTTCCTTAATAATTTGTGTGAGATTGAGGGCATCTAGTTTAGATTGTAGGACGGCCGGGGTGTTAAGCATATCTTAGTTTAGGTCACCTAACAGTACAAACTCTGAAGATAGATGGGGGGCAATCAATTCACATATGGTGTCCAGGACACAGCTGGGGGCTGAAGGGGGTCTATATCAATTGTCAACGGTGAGAGACTTGTTTCTGGAAAGGTGGATTTTTAAAAGTAGAAGCTCAAATTGTTTGGGCACAGACCTGGATAGTAAAACAGAACTCTGCAGTAAATTGCAACTCCATCCCCTTTGGCATTTCTATCTTATCGGAACATTTTATAGTTAGGGATGGAAATTTCAGGATTTTTGCTGGCCTTCCTAAGCCATGATTCAGGCACGGCTAGGACATCAGGGTTGGCGGAGTGTGCTAAAGCAGTGAATAAAACAAACTTAGGGAGGAGGCTTCTAATGTTAATATGAATGAAACCAAACGAGAGCACCTGGAAATGGGAGTGGTGCTGGGGGCTGCAGGGCCTGGGTTAACCTCCACATCACCAGAGGAACGGAGGAGTAGGATAAGGGTACGGCTAAAGGCTATAAGAACTGGTCGTCTAGCATGTTCGGAACAGAGAGTAAAAGGGGCAGATTTAAGCCAGGTGAGGTCACTGCATGTGTGGGGGGGTGGAACTAGGGCTATCTAAGGCATATTAGGCAGGGCTGGAGGCTCTACAGTGAAGTAAGACAATAATCACTAACCAAAACAGCAATAGACAAGGCATATTGACAGTAGGGAGAGGCATGTGTAGCCCGAGTGATCATAGGATCCAATGAGTAGCACTAGATGAGTCAGGGAGCCAAATTCCGTAGTCGCTGCTTCGCTAGGCGAGCTGGAGACACAGCGATTCAGACAGCTAGCGGGCCGGGGCTAGCAGATGGGCATCTGGCGACGTCGCAACGAAAGAGCCTGTTGAAACCACCTCGGACGGTTTCGTCGGCAGACCAGTCATGATGGATCGGCAGGGCTTCGTGTCGGCAGTAAAGGTTCCGGGCCAATTGGCAAAATAGGTATTGTAGCCCAAGAATTGGCTGTTGGGCTGCTTTGGCTAGCCGGGAGGTGGACCTAGCTCCAGGCTAACTGGTGCTTGCTTCAGGACAGAGATGTTAGCCAGGAGTAGCCACTTGGATAGCAGCTAGCTAGCTGTGATGATCCGGTGTAAAGGTTCAGATGGAGATGTAGTAGAGAAAAAGCAGTCCGATATGCTCTGGGTTGATATCGCGCTGTGCAGACTGGCAGGAATTGACCGGGTTGAGGCTGGCTGATGTCCGAGTTAACGGTGAGGACCGCTAGCACTGGCTAACTGACTACTAGCTAGTAGCTAGTTAGCTGGCTAGCTTCTGAAGGGGGTTCCGGTTATAAAGTATAAAAATAGCGGATCCGGAGGAGAGTATATTCAGTCCGTAGGTGGAAAGTGAGATAAAAATATATACGAAGAAAACGATATATACATGGGACAGGACGGGACAAGCCAAAGACACACGTCCGACTGCTACGCCATCTTGGAGAGAGAGAAGTCCAGCCGTAAGCCATCCTCTCGCACTGAGGTGTCACTACAGTCCCTGGTTTGAATCCAGGCTGTAGACCATCCTGACAACCTCTGTTGTTCAGCTCATCTGAGAATGAGGTGGGCTCCCAAGTGGCGCACGGTCTAAGGCACTGCATCTCAGTGCAAGAGGTGTCACTACAGTCCCTGGTTTGAATCCAGGCTGTATCACATCCGGCCGTGATTGGGAGTCCCATAGGGTGGCGCACAATTGGCCCAGCGTCGTCCGGGGTAGGCTGTCATTGTAAATAAGAATTTGTTCTTAATTGACTTGCCTAGTAAAATAAAACAAATACACACTCAGATATACACAGACCAATACCTCCATCTCAGCTAATCTATTACAGTATTCACACTGAAACATCCTTGACAAATATACTATTAACATTATACTATTCTATTCTACTATATTATATTCTACTCGGACTGATGTACTGCTGCTCACGACTCTAATAACCACTGCCATCTGCTCAGGACTAACTACTGCTCACGACTAATAACCCCTGCCATCTGCTGCTCAAGACTAATAACCACTGCCACCTGCTGCTCAGGACTCTAATAACCACTGCCACCGACTGCGCAGGACTCAAATAACCACTGCCACCTGCTGCTCAGGACTCTAATAACCACTGCCATCTGCTGCTCAGGACGTTAATAACCACTGCCACCTGCTGCTCAGGACTCTAATAACCACTGCCACCTGCTGCTCAGGACTCTAATAACCACTGCCACCTGCTGCTCAGGACTCTAATAACCACTGCCACCTGCTGCTCAGGACTCGAATAACCACTGCCACCTGCTGCTCAGGACTCGAATAACCACCGCCACCTGCTGCTCAGGACTCTAATAACCACTGCCACCTGCTGCTCAGGACTCTAATAACCACTGCCACCTGCTGCTCAGGACGTTAATAACCACTGCCACCTGCTGCTCAGGACTCGAATAACCACTGCCACCTGCTGCTCAGGACTCTAATAACCACTGCCACCTGCTGCTCAGGACTCTAATAACCACTGCCATCTGCTGCTCAGGACTCAAATAACCACTGCCACCTGCTGCTCAGGACGTTAATAACCACTGCCACCTGCTGCTCAGGACTCTAATAACCACTGCCACCTGCTGCTCAGGACTCTAATAACCACTGCCATCTGCTGCTCAGGACTCTAATAACCACTGCCACCTGCTGCTCAGGACTCTAATAACCACCGCCACCTGCTGCTCAGGACTCTAATAACCACCGCCACCTGCTGCTCAGGACTCTAATAACCACCGCCACCTGCTGCTCAGGACGTTAATAACCACCGCCACCTGCTGCTCAGGACGTTAATAACCACCGCCACCTGCTGCTCAGGACTCTAATAACCACCGCCACCCGCTGCTCAGGACTCTAATAACCACCGCCATCTGCTGCTCAGGACTCTAATAACCACTGCCACCTGCTGCTCAGGACTCTAATAACCACTGCCATCTGCTGCTCAGGACTCGAATAACCACTGCCACCTGCTGCTCAGGACGTTAATAACCACTGCCACCTGCTGCTCAGGACGTTAATAACCACTGCCACCTGCTGCTCAGGACTCTAATAACCACTGCCACCTGCTGCTCAGGACTCTAATAACCACTGCCATCTGCTGCTCAGGACTCTAATAACCACTGCCACCTGCTGCTCAGGACTCCTAATAACCACCGCCACCTGCTGCTCAGGACTCTAATAACCACTGCCACCTGCCGCGAGGACTCAAATAACCACTGCCACCTGCTGCTCAGGACTCTAATAACCACTGCCATCTGCTGCTCAGGACGTTAATAACCACTGCCATCTGCTGCTCAGGACTCGAATAACCACTGCCACCTGCTGCTCAGGACGTTAATAACCACTGACACCTGCTGCTCAGGACGTTAATAACCACTGCCATCTGCTGCTCAGGACGCTAATAACCACTGCCACCTGCTGCTCAGGACGTTAATAACCACTGCCATCTGCTGCTCAGGACGCTAATAACCACTGCCATCTGCTGCTCAGGACTCTAATAACCACTGCCACCTGCTGCTCAGGACTCTAATAACCACTGCCATCTGCTGCTCAGGACTCTAATAACCACTGCCACCTGCTGCTCAGGACTCTAATAACCACTGCCACCTGCTGCTCAGGACTCTAATAACCACTGCCACCGACTGCGCAGGACTCAAATAACCACTGCCACCTGCTGCTCAGGACTCTAATAACCACTGCCATCTGCTGCTCAGGACGTTAATAACCACTGCCATCTGCTGCTCAGGACTCTAATAACCACTGCCACCTGCTGCTCAGGACTCTAATAACCACTGCCATCTGCTGCTCAGGACTCGAATAACCACTGCCACCTGCTGCTCAGGACGTTAATAACCACTGCCACCTGCTGCTCAGGACGTTAATAACCACTGCCACCTGCTGCTCAGGACTCTAATAACCACCGCCACCTGCTGCTCAGGACTCTAATAACCACCGCCATCTGCTGCTCAGGACTCTAATAACCACTGCCACCTGCTGCTCAGGACTCTAATAACCACTGCCACCTGCTGCTCAGGACTCTAATAACCACTGCCACCGACTGCGCAGGACTCAAATAACCACTGCCACCTGCTGCTCAGGACTCTAATAACCACCGCCATCTGCTGCTCAGGACGTTAATAACCACTGCCACCTGCTGCTCAGGACTCTAATAACCACTGCCACCTGCTGCTCAGGACGTTAATAACCACTGCCACCTGCTGCTCAGGACTCTAATAACCACTGCCACCTGCTGCTCAGGACTCTAATAACCACTGCCATCTGCTGCTCAGGACTCTAATAACCACTGCCACCTGCTGCTCAGGACTCTAATAACCACTGCCACCTGCTGCTCAGGACTCTAATAACCACTGCCACCTGCTGCTCAGGACTCTAATAACCACTGCCACCTGCTGCTCAGGACTCGAATAACCACTGCCACCTGCTGCTCAGGACTCTAATAACCACTGCCACCTGCTGCTCAGGACTCTAATAACCACTGCCATCTGCTGCTCAGGACGTTAATAACCACTGCCATCTGCTGCTCAGGACTCGAATAACCACTGCCACCTGCTGCTCAGGACGTTAATAACCACTGACACCTGCTGCTCAGGACGTTAATAACCACTGCCATCTGCTGCTCAAGACGGTAATAACCACTGCCACCTGCTGCTCAGGACGTTAATAACCACTGCCATCTGCTGCTCAGGACGCTAATAACCACTGCCACCTGCTGCTCAGGACGTTAATAACCACTGCCACCTGCTGCTCAGGACTCTAATAACCACTGCCACCTGCTGCTCAGGACTCTAATAACCACTGCCATCTGCTGCTCAGGACGTTAATAACCACTGCCATCTGCTGCTCAGGACTCGAATAACCACTGCCACCTGCTGCTCAGGACATTAATAACCACTGCCACCTGCTGCTCAGGACTCTAATAACCACTGCCATCTGCTGCTCAGGACTCGAATAACCACTGCCACCTGCTGCCACCTGCTGCTCAGGACTCTAATAACCACTGCCACCTGCTGCTCAGGACTCTAATAACCACTGCCATCTGCTGCTCAGGACTCTAATAACCACTGCCACCTGCTGCTCAGGACTCTAATAACCACTGCCACCTGCTGCTCAGGACTCTAATAACCACTGCCACCTGCTGCTCAGGACTCGAATAACCACTGCCACCTGCTGCTCAGGACTCTAATAACCACTGCCACCTGCTGCTCAGGACTCGAATAACCACTGCCACCTGCTGCTCAGGACTCTAATAATCACTGCCACCTGCTGCTCAGGACTCTAATAACCACTGCCATCTGCTGCTCAGGACTCTAATAACCACTGCCATCTGCTGCTCAGGACTCGAATAACCACTGCCACCTGCTGCTCAGGACGTTAATAACCACTGCCACCTGCTGCTCAGGACTCTAATAATCACTGCCACCTGCTGCTCAGGACTCTAATAACCACTGCCACCTGCTGCTCAGGACTCTAATAATCACTGCCACCTGCTGCTCAGGACTCTAATAACCACTGCCATCTGCTGCTCAAGACTCTAATAACCACTGCCATCTGCTGCT
Organism: Brachymystax lenok tsinlingensis; assembly: GCA_030435695.1. Classification (NCBI taxonomy): domain Eukaryota; kingdom Metazoa; phylum Chordata; class Actinopteri; order Salmoniformes; family Salmonidae; genus Brachymystax; species Brachymystax lenok. The sequence goes on from CM059793.1 coordinate 1,700,219, forward strand.
CAGGACTCGAATAACCACTGCCACCTGCTGCTCAGGACTGTAATAACCACTGCCATCTGCTGCTCAGGACTCGAATAACCACTGCCACCTGCTGCTCAGGACTGTAATAACCACTGCCACCTGCTGAATAAATGCAGTATTATCATCAGATAATTGAATATTACATCAGATGGATGTTGTTTTTATTTGGAGATCTATTCTGTCTCTATTGCATTTTATTTAGGATTTTATTTATTTTAGCTTTCTCACATATTTTCTTACAAAGGTGCACAATTTTATTTCATTTTTTTCGTTTAGTTACTCCAAATTAAAATATTTTTTTACGTTTTGTTAAAAAGAATCAAAAATACAATCTACTGTGTCATCGTGACGTGCCATTATTTTTCTGGTTGTGGTAGTGGTCAGTGCTATACGGGCTCTTCGGGACGTCCATACCCTAATAAACCCCAACCCAGAGCTACTTTTGAGGAGATGGGAAACTCCATAGAAATCCTACTATTGGCCAGTGTGTATGTTGCCCATCCGTCGTTATGCATTGTTGAAATCGCCCATTCATTCTGGGCGAATAGGGGACAAGGAAAGCAGTACTTCAACAAAGTGAATGGGAGTCAATTGGGCGCTCGAACAAAAACCCAACATTAACAAGAATTTCGTGAACAAGAAGTACAACATTACAAATATTTTCCACGATATCATATAGCTTTGGAATAGTGTATTTTAGAGGAAAATAGGAAGGTTTCTCGATTCATACCCTGACTTTTAGTTTAGCAACCGCGTGACGTGAACGCGATTGGTCGACAGTCTGCCATTCCTCCATTCACTGGCCAATGGGATTCCTATGTCCTCCTTTCTCCAATATCTCTGCCTAACCCTAACTGGACTGTCTTTCTCTAATATCTCTGCCTAACCCTAACTGGACTGTCTTTCTCTAACATCTCTGCCTAACCCTAACTGGACTGTCTTTCTCTAACATCTCTGCCTAACCCTAACTGGACTGTCTTTCTCTAATATCTCTGCCTAACCCTAACTGGACTGTCTTTCTCTAATATCTCTGCCTAACCCTAACTGGACTGTCTTTCTCTAACATCTCTGCCTAACCCTAACTGGACTGTCTTTCTCTAACATCTCTGCCTAACCCTAACTGGACTGTCTTTCTCTAATATCTCTGCCTAACCCTAACTGGACTGTCTTTCTCTAATATCTCTGCCTAACCCTAACTGGACTGTCTTTCTCTAATATCTCTGCCTAACCCTAACTGGACTGTCTTTCTCTAATATCTCTGCCTAACTGGACTGTCTTTCTCTAACATCTCTGCCTAGCCCTAACTGGACTGTCTTTCTCTAATATCTCTGCCTAACCCTAACTGGACTGACTTTCTCTAATATCTCTGCCTAACCCTAACTGGACTGTCTTTCTCTAATATCTCTGCCTAACCCTAACTGGACTGTCTTTCTCTAATATCTCTGCCTAGCCCTAACTGGACTGTCTTTCTCTAATATCTCTGCCTAACCCTAACTGGACTGTCTTTCTCTAATATCTCTGCCTAACCCTAACTGGACTGTCTTTCTCTAACATCTCTGCCTAACTCTAACTGGACTGTCTTTCTCTAATATCTCTGCCTAACCCTAACTGGACTGTCTTTCTCTAATATCTCTGCCTAACCCTAACTGTACTGTCTTTCTCTAATATCTCTGCCTAACCCTAACTGGACTGTCTTTCTCTAATATCTCTGCCTAACCCTAACTGGACTGTCTTTCTCTAACATCTCTGCCTAACCCTAACTGGACTGTCTTTCTCTAACATCTCTGCCTAACCCTAACTGGACTGTCTTTCTCTAATATCTCTGCCTAACCCTAACTGGACTGTCTTTCTCTAATATCTCTGCCTAACTGGACTGTCTTTCTCTAACATCTCTGCCTAACCCTAACTGGACTGTCTTTCTCTAATATCTCTGCCTAACCCTAACTGGACTGTCTTTCTCTAATATCTCTGCCTAACCCTAACTGGACTGTCTTTCTCTAACATCTCTGCCTAACCCTAACTGGACTGTCTTTCTCTAATATCTCTGCCTAACCCTAACTGGACTGTCTTTCTCTAATATCTCTGCCTAACCTAACTGGACTGTCTTTCTCTAACATCTCTGCCTAACCCTAACTGGACTGTCTTTCTCTAATATCTCTGCCTAACCCTAACTGGACTGTCTTTCTCTAACATCTCTGCCTAACCCTAACTGGACTGTCTTTCTCTAATATCTCTGCCTAACCCTAACTGGACTGTCTTTCTCTAATATCTCTGCCTAACTGGACTGTCTTTCTCTAACATCTCTGCCTAACCCTAACTGGACTGTCTTTCTCTAATATCTCTGCCTAACCCTAACTGGACTGTCTTTCTCTAATATCTCTGCCTAACCCTAACTGGACTGTCTTTCTCTAATATCTCTGCCTAACCCTAACTGGACTGTCTTTCTCTAATATCTCTGCCTAACTGGACTGTCTTTCTCTAACATCTCTGCCTAACCCTAACTGGACTGTCTTTCTCTAATATCTCTGCCTAACTGGACTGTCTTTCTCTAATATCTCTGCCTAACCCTAACTGGACTGTCTTTCTCTAATATCTCTGCCTAACCCTAACTGGACTGTCTTTCTCTAACATCTCTGCCTAACTCTAACTGGACTGTCTTTCTCTAATATCTCTGCCTAACCCTAACTGGACTGTCTTTCTCTAATATCTCTGCCTAACCCTAACTGTACTGTCTTTCTCTAATATCTCTGCCTAACCCTAACTGGACTGTCTTTCTCTAATATCTCTGCCTAACCCTAACTGGACTGTCTTTCTCTAACATCTCTGCCTAACCCTAACTGGACTGTCTTTCTCTAACATCTCTGCCTAACCCTAACTGGACTGTCTTTCTCTAATATCTCTGCCTAACCCTAACTGGACTGTCTTTCTCTAATATCTCTGCCTAACTGGACTGTCTTTCTCTAACATCTCTGCCTAACCCTAACTGGACTGTCTTTCTCTAATATCTCTGCCTAACCCTAACTGGACTGTCTTTCTCTAATATCTCTGCCTAACTGGACTGTCTTTCTCTAACATCTCTGCCTAACCCTAACTGGACTGTCTTTCTCTAACATCTCTGCCTAACCCTAACTGGACTGTCTTTCTCTAATATCTCTGCCTAACCCTAACTGGACTGTCTTTCTCTAATATCTCTGCCTAACTGGACTGTCTTTCTCTAACATCTCTGCCTAACCCTAACTGGACTGTCTTTCTCTAATATCTCTTCCTAACCCTAACTGGACTGTCTTTCTCTAATATCTCTGCCTAACCCTAACTGGACTGTCTTTCTCTAATATCTCTGCCTAACCCTAACTGGACTGTCTTTCTCTAATATCTCTGCCTAACCCTAACTGGACTGTCTTTCTCTAACATCTCTGCCTAACCCTAACTGGACTGTCTTTCTCTAATATCTCTTCCTAACCCTAACTGGACTGTCTTTCTCTAATATCTCTGCCTAACCCTAACTGGACTGTCTTTCTCTAACATCTCTGCCTAACCCTAACTGGACTGTCTTTCTCTAATATCTCTGCCTAACCCTAACTGGACTGTCTTTCTCTAATATCTCTGCCTAACTGGACTGTCTTTCTCTAACATCTCTGCCTAACCCTAACTGGACTGTCTTTCTCTAATATCTCTGCCTAACCCTAACTGGACTGTCTTTCTCTAATATCTCTGCCTAACTGGACTGTCTTTCTCTAACATCTCTGCCTAACCCTAACTGGACTGTCTTTCTCTAACATCTCTGCCTAACCCTAACTGGACTGTCTTTCTCTAATATCTCTGCCTAACCCTAACTGGACTGTCTTTCTCTAATATCTCTGCCTAACCCTAACTGGACTGTCTTTCTCTAACATCTCTGCCTAACCCTAACTGGACTGTCTTTCTCTAATATCTCTTCCTAACCCTAACTGGACTGTCTTTCTCTAATATCTCTGCCTAACCCTAACTGGACTGTCTTTCTCTAATATCTCTGCCTAACCCTAACTGGACTGTCTTTCTCTAATATCTCTGCCTAACTGGACTGTCTTTCTCTAACATCTCTGCCTAACCCTAACTGGACTGTCTTTCTCTAATATCTCTTCCTAACCCTAACTGGACTGTCTTTGGTTGGCTTGTTTTTGGATTACCATGCGCTGCATGCCGGGATACACCTCCGTGTTGACACAAAATGGTCGAGTATGTTTTGTGACCCGGGAGTTTAGCAGGCCTAAAAGTTTCACCTTATCATTCGGCACGCAGAACAGCTATTCGAATAGTAAATAGTAGGTAAGTGCATGAGGTAGTTTTATAGAAAGGACATTTATTCAGCAGGAGAGCAAGACTGTCGAAGGGAAGCTGATTCTGCCACAGACAGACACACAGTCCGCCCTGCATGACTCGGATAGCACTCACAGGTCGGTAGCATACAGTATCCATCTATCTAACACCGGGGATATTGTTGGACTGCAGTCTTGTCACAAACGGGCGAGGACGCGATTGCATGAACCGAATGTCTAAACATCGCCAAAATACTCGTATACATTTGCAGCGATTTTTACTTGTCCACTTTGGCATATCAAGCGCATGGGACTATACGGTTCTATCTGCAAAAAACATGATTCTGAGATAATTGGCTTTAAAGTTCCGAACCCGCATTGTTTTGAATGGTGTCAGCAGTTCTTATTTAGTATTCTTTTGAACTTAACAACATGAATTTAGAGTACGATATAGACTCACCGGACAGTTTATTAGGTACACCCATCTAGTAATGGGTCGGACCCCCTTTTTGCCTCCAGAACAGCCTGAATTCCTCGGGGAATTGTACAAGGTGTCAGGAACGTGCCACGGGGTTGTTGGTCCATGCTGACGCGATGGTAATCACGCTGTTGCTGCACATTGGACGATGGCCATTCTATCTCATCCTATAGAGGCTCTATTGGGTTGAGGTCTGGCGACTACTCTGGCAACGTTGTTTCCACTCCTCATTTGTCCAGTGATGGCGATGTCCACTGGAGCCGCTTCTTGTTGTTGGCTGATAGGAGTGGAACCCGGTGTGGTCTTCTGCTGCGATAGTCCATCCGGGACGAGGACCGACGAGATGCCGTTCTGCACACCACTGTTGTACTGTGTCGTTAATTGTCTGTTAGCTTGCACGATGTAATTATGTAGGTGCTTCTGTCTTGCTGTTGACCCACTTGGCAAACATCTGTCAACTGCTACCATTTCATAAATAATAATAATATACGATTATAAATGTACAAATATAACCGGATATACACTCAGTGGACAGTTTATTAGGTACACCCACCTAGTACCAGGTCAAACCCCTTTTGCCTCCAGAACAGCTCGAATTCTTCAGTAAATTGATTCTACAAGGTGTGGTGTTAAAACGTTGATCAATTGGTATCAAGAGGCCCAAACGTGTGCCATGGAAAACATTCCCCGCACCATTACACCACCAGCCTGTACCGGGGCGATGGGCACTGATGTACTGTGTCATTATTTTCCTGTTTGTGGCCCGCCTGTTAGCTTACATGGTTCTTGCCGTTCTCTTTTGACCTCTCTCGTCAACAACTCTGTTTTCAAGAAGAAGCACATTAAGGTCCTGGAGTGGCCTAGCCAGTCTCCAGACCTTAATCACATAGAAAATCTGTGGAGGGGGCTGAAGGTTCAAGTTGCCAAACGTCAGCCTCGAAACCTTAATGACTTGGAGAAGATCTGCAAAAAGGAGTGGGACAAAATCCCTCCTGAGATGTGTGCAAACCTGGTGGCCAACTACAAGAAACGTCTGACCTCTGTGATTGCCAACAAGGGTTTTGCCACCAAGTACTAAGTCATGTTTTGCAGAGGGGTCAAACACTTATTTCCCTCATTAAAATGCAAATCAATTCATAACATTTTTCACATGCGTTTTTCTGGATTTTTGTTGTTGTTATTCTGTCTCTCAGAACAAGCTGCCCTCTAGTTGCCCTCTAGTTGCCCTCTAGTTGCCCTCTAGTTGCCCTCTAGTTGCCTTCTAGTTGCCCTCTAGTTGCCCTCAAGCTGCCCTCTAGTTGCTGCTGTGGTGACAGACACACGTGAGATGTAAAGAAGTGTCTGTCTATCTGATGTGTTGCAACATGACATCGATGTAGCCAGCTGATTGTGAAATGTAACAATGTAACGCCAGATGGAAGGAGCTTGTTGACATCGATGTAGCCAGCTGATTGTGAAATGTAACGCCAGATGGAAGGAGCTTGTTGACATCGATGTAGCCAGCTGATTGTGAAATGTAACAATGTAACGCCAGATGGAAGGAGCTTGTTGACATCGATGTAGCCAGCTGATTGTGAAATGTAACGCCAGATGGAAGGAGCTTGTTGACATCGATGTAGCCAGCTGATTGTGAAATGTAACAATGTAACGCCAGATGGAAGGAGCTTGTTGACATCGATGTAGCCAGCTGATTGTGAAATGTAACGCCAGATGGAAGGAGCTTGTTGACATCGATGTAGCCAGCTGATTGTGAAATGTAACAATGTAACGCCAGATGGAAGGAGCTTGTTGACATCGATGTAGCCAGCTGATTGTGAAATGTAACAATGTAACGCCAGATGGAAGGAGCTTGTTGACATCGATGTAGCCAGCTGATTGTGAAATGTAACAATGTAACACCAAATGGAAGGAGCTTGTTGACATCGATGTGCTGTAGCCTCTAGGCAGCAGTAGACACATTCTGAGTGACTGACCAATGTCGAAGACCGCAAGTGAATATGAAGTAGTTATCCTCTATAGCTGCTTATTCGTTGGCCTTAGTGTTATGAACTTTTATTTAGACATTCCTTCAGATGTATTTATTTAAAGGTCAGTTTGTTAACATCCTCCCATCTTCTTTCAGACCATTACCTACATCACAGAGGACGCTAAAACAAGCTGAATGTAAGTGTGAGGTACAGGAATGTTACTACTGCCAATACCTATGTGTCCCATATTAACCACGGGAGCCACACCTTATTATCGTGTTCCTATTTGGACTGAACATGTCAGGCCAGATGTCTCCACGCTGCTTTGATGTGATATGTCACGATGGTGATTCACTCAGTTCATTGTTATTATTTAAACATGTCATCACTTTTGGCATGGACCAATGGAGGTGGACTGTAGACGGTTTCCATGTTAGTCCCAAAATGCTATGAGTGTAACTGATGATCTGTATTGTGTTTGTGCTTTTTAAACAAAATGGTAAATATAATGTATCCTCTCTGTTATGGGGGGTCGTTCCACCTCAAAAAGAACAAAGAGGATTTTGATACCCACCATCTCAGACTGTTTCTGAAATTGTAAGAAACAGATCGGATTAACAGATTAACATTCCTGCGGCGTTGTTTTGTTGAAATATCATTTAATCTCTGAGAAATTAAGCCAATTGATTGCACCCAAGTTGGCCATTTTAATTTATAGGATTCATATAAATTTGACGTTTGACCATTTTATTTTTATTTTGATTCTTCGTGTCTAACTCATTGTTAGAAAAAAAAAAGTTTGGTCCAAATCGGATGGTAGGTACTATATTTATTGAAGATCATATGAATCCTATAAATTTGGGTGCAGTCAATTAGCTTAATTTCTCAGAGATTAAATTATATTTCAACCAAATTATGTTGCAAAGAATGCTAATCTGATCTGTTTCTAACTACAGAAACAATTTCAGAACAGTTGGAGGTGATGGTTGCCACGGCTGTGGTGAGCAAGCTTCCTTTTTTTGGTGGTTGTCGTACTATAACCTTGTCACTTCCTGTTTGAATGTCCTGTACAGGAAGAGAGCGGCTGCAAAGCATCTAATTGAGCGCTACTTTCACCAGTTAACAGAGGGCTGTGGAAATGGAGCCTGCACGAATGAGTTGTGTGCTTCGTGTCTTGGTTTTCAACCGCTGGATCACAACACGGCGGCCATCAGAGCCCTGGAGCTCTATAGAATTAACACCAAACTGTGTGACCTTCACCCCTCCGCTGCCTTCCCTGACAACGACAATGCCGTGGACACACAACCTGCCTTATTGGGCGACCGCCACGGGACGATGACAGACAACCTGTTTCCCCCTAGGGAAGACTTCAGAGGTAAACACTTTTTATCCCAAATGGCACCCTGTTCCATATATAATGCACTACTTTTGACCAGGGCCCTATATAATACACAACTTTTGACCAGGGCCCTATATAATGCACTACTTTTGACCAGGGCCCTATATAATACACAACTTTTGACCAGGGCCCTATATAATACACAACTTTTGACCAGGGCCCTATATAATACACAACTTTTGACCAGGGCCCTATATAATACACAACTTTTGACCAGGGCCCTATATAATACACAACTTTTGACCAGGGCCCTATATAATACACAACTTTTGACCAGGGCCCTATATAATACACAACTTTTGACCAGGGCCCTATATAATACACAACTTTGACCAGGGCCCTATATAATACACAACTTTTGACCAGGGCCCTATATAATACACAACTTTGACCAGGGCCCTATATAATACACAACTTTTGACCAGGGCCCTATATAATACACAACTTTTGACCAGGGCCCTATATAATACACTACTTTTGACCAGGGCCCTATATAATACACAACTTTTGACCAGGGCCCTATATAATGCACTACTTTGACCAGGGCCCTATATAATGCACTACTTTTGACCAGGGCCCTATATAATACACAACTTTTGACCAGGGCCCTATATAATACACAACTTTTGACCAGGGCCCTATATAATACACTACTTTTGACCAGGGCCCTATATAATACACAACTTTTGACCAGGGCCCTATATAATACACAACTTTTGACCAGGGCCCTATATAATACACTACTTTTGACCAGGGCCCTATATAATACACAACTTTTGACCAGGGCCCTATATAATGCACTACTTTTGACCAGGGCCCTATATAATGCACTACTTTTGACCAGGGCCCTATATAATACACAACTTTTGACCAGGGCCCTATATAATACACAACTTTTGACCAGGGCCCTATATAATGCACTACTTTTGACCAGGGCCCTATATAATGCACTACTTTTGACCAGGGCCCGGTTTCCCGATACCGATAGAACTTCGGCTTACGGGTGTCTTTTTTTAAACGATGCGTCGTTCCTACAACGGCCGAAGGTGTAACACGCGTTTCCCAAAACGGCACACAGAATGTTCACTAAGTGCGTCGTTGAGGCATAGTGTCGATACTGATAGGATGGAAAGAAAGGCAGCGCTGCTCTCGGATCAGAGTTCTCCCTTTCCGGTCTCACCTTAACATTATAACTATTCACAATACTGACGATGGATCAGCTCTTAGAGAGAGATATTGTCAACCTATGGCTGAAAAGATTGAGACGGTTTTATTCTAATACCTAATAATAACGCACTAAATCAAGACTTGGGGCATCATTTCTCACGTTTTGTTACACACCATGAAAAATATTGAGACACAAATTACAGACAGTAGGCCTAGCATACAATTTGCAAAATAGAACTCAATTCAGTACACATGAAACTGATCAAAGTCAAAGTCACCATAATTAGTCAGTTGTACAACCGAATGCCTTCAACCGAAATGTGTCTTCCGCATTTAACCCAACCCCTCTGAATCAGAGAGGTGCGGGGGGCTGCCTTAATCAACATCCACGTCTTCGGCGCCCAGGGAACAGTGGGTTAACTGCCTTGTTCAGGGGCAGAACGACAGATTTTTACCTTGTCAGCTCGGGGATTTGAACTTGCAACCCTCCGGTTACAAGTCCAACGCTCTAACCACTAGGCTACCTGCCGCCCCATAATATGATTGAAATACATACAGGGCCTTTGGAAAGTATTCAGATCACTTCTTCTACAGTTTGTTACAGTCTTATTCTGAAATTGATTTAAATTGTTTTCCTCATTGATCTACGCTCAACACTCCATAATGACAAAGCGAAAATAGGTTTTCAGAAATGTTGGCAAATTTATAAAAAATAACAAAAACAGATATGTTATTTGCATAAGTATTCAGACCCTTTGCTATGAGTATGTAGGGAACATGGTGCGGTGCGGGACGCGGTATGTAGGGAACATGGTGCGGACACAAACTTGTTTTTTTTCTCCATTCATGCTATTCAATATTCCATTCATTTTAGAGAGATCAAAATGGTTGCTCACTATTTTTCTCTGATATCTCTGTGTCCAGAGGTGCATTACATGACCGAGGAGAAGGTGTATGAGATCCTGAGTATCTCTGTGTCCAGAGGTGCATTACCTGACCGAGGAGAAGGTGTATGAGATCCTGAGTATCTCTGATATCTCTGTTTCCAGAGGTGCATTACCTGACCGAGGAGAAGGTGTATGAGATCCTGAGTATCTCTGATATCTCTGTTTCCAGATGTGCATTTCCTGACCGAGGAGAAGGTGTATGAGATCCTGAGTATCTCTGATATCTCTGTTTCCAGATGTGCATTTCCTGACCGAGGAGAAGGTGTATGAGATCCTGAGTATCTCTGATATCTCTGTTTCCAGATGTGCATTTCCTGACCGAGGAGAAGGTGTATGAGATCCTGAGTATCTCTGATATCTCTGTTTCCAGAGGTGCATTACCTGACCGAGGAGAAGGTGTATGAGATCCTGAGTATCTCTGATATCTCTGTTTCCAGAGGTGCATTACCTGACCGAGGAGAAGGTAATTCCAGAGGTGCATTACCTGACCGAGGAGAAGGTGTATGAGATCCTGAGTATCTCTGATATCTCTGTTTCCAGAGGTGCATTACCTGACCGAGGAGAAGGTGTATGAGATCCTGAGTATCTCTGATATCTCTGTTTCCAGAGGTGCATTACCTGACCGAGGAGAAGGTGTATGAGATCCTGAGTATCTCTGATATCTCTGTTTCCAGATGTGCATTACCTGACCGAGGAGAAGGTGTATGAGATCCTGAGTATCTCTGATCTCTCTGTTTCCAGATGTGCATTTCCTGACCGAGGAGAAGGTGTATGAGATCCTGAGTATCTCTGATATCTCTGTTTCCAGAGGTGCATTTCCTGACCGAGGAGAAGGTGTATGAGATCCTGAGTATCTCTGATCTCTCTGTTTCCAGATGTGCATTTCCTGACCGAGGAGAAGGTGTATGAGATCCTGAGTATCTCTGATATCTCTGTTTCCAGAGGTGCATTTCCTGACCGAGGAGAAGGTGTATGAGATCCTGAGTATCTCTGATCTCTCTGTTTCCAGATGTGCATTTCCTGACCGAGGAGAAGGTGTATGAGATCCTGAGTATCTCTGATATCTCTGTTTCCAGAGGTGCATTACCTGACCGAGGAGAAGGTGTATGAGATCCTGAGTATCTCTGATCTCTCTGTTTCCAGAGGTGCATTTCCTGACCGAGGAGAAGGTGTATGAGATCTTGAGTATCTGTGAGGGGAAGGAGGACTACTCTCCTCTGATCCGAGTCATCGGGAGGATCTTCTCCAGCGCTGACGGTCTGGTGCAGAGCTTCAGGAAAGACAAGGAACAACACCCCAACACCAAGGAGCAGCGCAAGACCCACCAGGACAAAGACGAGGACAAGGACGAGGACGACAAGGAGAGAACCACCGCCATGGAGCAGGAATCAGAGGCCTCGGCGTCCATGGAGGGAGCGACGGGATCGACGGAGAACAGACTGGGTCCTGTGGAGGTCTCAGTGGACATAGAAGCTGTGAGGAGAGTGTACGACAGACTCCTCTCCAACGAGAAGATCGAATCAGCCTTCCTCAACGCCCTGGTCTACCTGACTCCCAACGTAGAGCTGGATCTAACCTATCTAGACGTGTACGACACCAACCCCGACTACCTCAACATCTTCGTCGCCGTGATGGAGAACAGCAACCTCCACAGCCCAGAGTACCTGGAGATGGCCATGCCTCTGTTCTGTAAGTGTATGAGTAAACTCCCTGTGGCTGCTCTGGCCAAGCTGACGCGCCTGTGGTCTCGGTACAGTGTGGAGCACATCCGACGTATGATGGAGACCTTCCAGCAGCTCATCACCTACACGGTAACGTTACATTCTTTATTAGATTTTAGCTTCTTTATTCAATTTCGTGCTCGCTGTCGGCAAGACTGAATTATGCGGAATACACAGTTGCTTGCATTCAGTGTTTTATGTACATTATTTGGTCTTCTAGTCATTTTCTGCCTTCGTAGGACGTTGATTCCTCTGTAATGAATAGTGCTATCTAAAAATCGACAGCACAGGATACAGCAGGTGTATAGAGGACAGTGGAATGCTGTTATACAAATAACATGTGTTATTGTTATCATTATTAAGGTGATCAGCAACGACTACGACAGCGACAGTCTGGTGAACGATGACGAGGGCGTTGTGGCGGCCACCAAGTGTCTGAAGGTATGGGTCTTTTTTTTTGTTTGTTTTTGATTTGAACATGTTAGTCATTTATCAGACGCTCTCATCCAGAGCAACTTAACATTGCATTCATCTTCAGGTAGCTAGGTGAGACAACCTGAAGTTCACAGCCTTGCTCCCTCTTATCTGACAGACATGCCCTTTCCATACAACCCAAGGAGCTGGTCTATAACAATACCTAGTGTTAGAACCCAATGAGCTGGTCTATAACAATACCTAGTGTTACACCCCCAGGAGCTGGTCTATAACAATACCTAGTGTTACACCCCCAGGAACTGGTCTATAACAATACCTAGTGTTAGAACCCAATGAGCTGGTCTATAACAATACCTAGTGTTACACCCCCAGGAGCGGGTCCTAAACAATACCTAGTGTTACACCCCCAGGAGCTGGTCTATAACAATACCTAGTGTTAGAACCCAAGGAGCTGGTCTATAACAATACCTAGTGTTAGAACCCAAGGAGCTGGTCTATAACAATACCTAGTGTTAGAACCCAAGGAGCTGGTCTATAACAATACCTAGTGTTAGAACCCAAGGAGCTGGTCTATAACAATACCTAGTGTTAGAACCCAAGGAGCTGGTCTATAACAATACCTAGTGTTAGAACCAAGGAGCTGGTCTATAACAATACCTAGTGTTAGAACCCAAGGAGCTGGTCTATAACAATACCTAGTGTTAGAACCCAAGGAGCTGGTCTATAACAATACCTAGTGTTAGAACCAAGGAGCTGGTCTATAACAATACCTAGTGTTAGAACCCAAGGAGCTGGTCTATAACAATACCTAGTGTTAGAACCCAAGGAGCTGGTCTATAACAATACCTAGTGTTAGAACCCAAGGAGCTGGTCTATAACAATACCTAGTGTTAGAACCCAAGGAGCTGGTCTATAACAATACCTAGTGTTAGAACCCAAGGAGCTGGTCTATAACAATACCTAGTGTTAGAACCCAAGGAGCTGGTCTATAACAATACCTAGTGTTAGAACCCAAGGAGCTGGTCTATAACAATACCTAGTGTTAGAACCCAAGGAGCTGGTCTATAACAATACCTAGTGTTAGAACCCAAGGAGCTGGTCTATAACAATACCTAGTGTTACACCCCCAGGAGCTGGTCTATTACAATACCTAGTGTTAGAACCCAAGGAGCTGGTCTATAACAATACCTAGTGTTAGAACCCAAGGAGCTGGTCTATAACAATACCTAGTGTTAGAACCCAAGGAGCTGGTCTATAACAATACCTAGTGTTAGAACCCAAGGAGCTGGTCTATAACAATACCTAGTGTTAGAACCCAAGGAGCTGGTCTATAACAATACCTAGTGTTAGAACCCAAGGAGCTGGTCTATAACAATACCTAGTGTTAGAACCCAAGGAGCTGGTCTATAACAATACCTAGTGTTAGAACCCAAGGAGCTGGTCTATAACAATACCTAGTGTTAGAACCCAAGGAGCTGGTCTATAACAATACCTAGTGTTAGAACCCAAGGAGCTGGTCTATAACAATACCTAGTGTTAGAACCCAAGGAGCTGGTCTATAACAATACCTAGTGTTAGAACCCAAGGAGCTGGTCTATAACAATACCTAGTGTTAGAACCCAAGGAGCTGGTCTATAACAATACCTAGTGTTAGAACCAAGGAGCTGGTCTATAACAATACCTAGTGTTAGAACCCAAGGAGCTGGTCTATAACAATACCTAGTGTTAGAACCCAAGGAGCTGGTCTATAACAATACCTAGTGTTAGAACCAAGGAGCTGGTCTATAACAATACCTAGTGTTAGAACCCAAGGAGCTGGTCTATAACAATACCTAGTGTTAGAACCAAGGAGCTGGTCTATAACAATACCTAGTGTTAGAACCCAAGGAGCTGGTCTATAACAATACCTAGTGTTAGAACCCAAGGAGCTGGTCTATAACAATACCTAGTGTTAGAACCCAAGGAGCTGGTATATAACAATACCTAGTGTTAGAACCAAGGAGCTGGTCTATAACAATACCTAGTGTTAGAACCCAAGGAGCTGGTCTATAACAATACCTAGTGTTACAACCCAATGAGCTGGTCTATAACAATACCTAGTGTTAGAACCCAAGGAGCTGGTCTATAACAATACCTAGTGTTACACCCCCAGGAACTGGTCTATAACAATACCTAGTGTTAGAACCCAAGGAGCTGGTCTATAACAATACCTAGTGTTAGAACCCAAGGAGCTGGTCTATAACAATACCTAGTGTTAGAACCCAAGGAGCTGGTCTATAACAATACCTAGTGTTAGAACCCAAGGAGCTGGTCTATAACAATACCTAGTGTTAGAACCCAAGGAGCTGGTCTATAACAATACCTAGTGTTACAACCCCAGGAGCTGGTCTATAACAATACCTAGTGTTACAACCCCAGGAGCTGGTCTATAACAATACCTAGTGTTACACCCCCAGGAGCTGGTCTATAACAATACCTAGTGTTAGAACCCAAGGAGCTGGTCTATAACAATACCTAGTGTTAGAACCCAAGGAGCTGGTCTATAACAATACCTAGTGTTAGAACCCAAGGAGCTGGTCTATAACAATACCTAGTGTTAGAACCCAAGGAGCTGGTCTATAACAATACCTAGTGTTAGAACCAAGGAGCTGGTCTATAACAATAGCCTGTTAACTATACCTACAGTGTCTTCAGAAAGTATTCACACACCTTGTTGTTACAGCCTGAATGTTAAATGAATTAAACTGAGATGTTGTGTCACTGGCCTACACACTACCCCATAATGTCAAAGTGGAATTATGTTTTTTATTTTATTTAACAAATTAATTAAAAATGAAAAGCTGATATATGTTTTGAGTCCTTTTCCCTTGATTCGGACTCTCCGGTTCGACGGCAATCGTGGTGAGTCCTGCCGACTTCGCCAACTGTTAGCTTCTAAATAAACAGAGTAAAAGCTCAATACCAAGTATATTTACCCAATGGGTCAAACAGCTGAGAAGACAAAGACATATTTACACAAGCACTGGCGTGTATACCTTCCTCCTGTGCTGAGTCTCCACCTTCCACATCTGGACAGACAGTACATCTCTGTTGCTAGACAGGACGTTAGTGATGCCTTTTCTCTCTCACTTCGTCTGACCTGACCTCGGGCCAAATCCCTCACTCCTCCTCAACTCACGGCTGTCCTGTTAACTTGTCCCAGACTGTGGTCCTTCTCCTCCTCAACTCACGGCTGTCCTGTTAACTTGTCCCAGACTGTGGCCCTTCTCCTCCTCAACTCACGGCTGTCCTGTTGACTTGTCCCAGACTGTGGCCCTTCTCCTCCTCAACTCACGGCTGTCCTGTTGACTTGTCCCAGACTGTGGTCCTTCTCCTCCTCAACTCACGGCTGTCCTGTTGACTTGTCCCAGACTGTGGTCCTTCTCCTCCTCAACTCACGGCTGTCCTGTTGACTTGTCCCAGACTGTGGTCCTTCTCCTCCTCAACTCACGGCTGTCCTGTTGACTTGTCCCAGACTGTGGTCCTTCTCCTCCTCAACTCACGGCTGTCCTGTTGACTTGTCCCAGACTGTGGTCCTTCTCCTCCTCAACTCACGGCTGTCGTGTTGACTTGTCCCAGACTGTGGCCCTTCTCCTTTCCATAGGATCCCTGATGTCTAACAATAACATGTTATGACAGAATGTAAATGTTCTGCATTCCCCTCTCTCCCTCAGTGACATGAATAAGGATATTTAAAGTTTAGAAGTCAGAACCCATCACAGTTGACCGGGGCTCCTCTAGCGGGGCAGAAATTTGACGAACTGACTTGTTGGAAAGGTGGCATCCTATGACGGTGCCACGTTGAAAGTCACTGAGCTCTTCAGTAAGGCCATTCAACTGCCAATGCTTGTCTATGCAGATTGCATAGCTGTGTGCTCGATTTTATACACCCGTCAGCAATGAAATAGCCGACTCCACTCATTTGAAGGTGTGTCGACATACTTTTGTATATATTGTGTACACTGGATTTGCTTACCAAGATGACATTGATTGTCTATTTACAGTTTTGACTTAAATCTGCTTGAAAATCTATGGTCAGACTTAGAAAATGGTTTTCTAGCAATGATCAACAGCCAACTTGACAGAGCTCGAAGAATTTTTTTTATATTCAATTTTTGCAAATATTGTTCAATCCAGATGTTGAAAGCTCTTAGAGACTTACCCAGAAAGTCTCACAGTTGTAATCACTGCCAAAGTTGATTCAGGGGTGTGAATATTTATGTAAATTCGATATTTCTGTATTTCATTGTCAATAAATTTGCACATTTCTAAAACATGTTTTCAGCTTTGTCATTTTGGGGTGTAAATTGGGGAGAAGAAAAAAACAACAACAACAACAATTGAATCCATTTTGAATTCAGGCTGTAACACAAAGCGGAATAAGTCAAGGGGTATGAAGGCTCAGTAGTTATAGAACCAAGGTCGGGAGAATCACATCTCCACAGCTATGGAACGTCCTGTCAGGAAAGAGGGGCAGACAGTCAAGGTTTTTAAAATCTTGTTTGAAAACACACCTTTGTAGCCTGGTTTTTAATCAATGATTTTACTGTTATTTAGCTTTTTCTGTAAATCCATGATTTCACAATTTATTGTAGACATTTTGATAAATGTTATAGTTGTAATGTATTGTTTTACTGTAAAGTGTGTGATTTGAATCGTGTTTGATTCTGTTTGAAGCTGGTGTTGTACGCCAACGTGCTGGGAGGTGACCTCGATACGGGACACAACGAAGAGGAGGTAAGAAATGTTGTCTTGCTTGAGCAACCTACTGATTATGATTATCTAATAAACTCAGTCAACTATAAAGGTATTTGTCCACGAAGAGAAGTTATGTGACTTGCTTTAACTGTTTAGGTAGCCTTTTCCACTTCAATATGGATTGAAAATGGCATATGTTGTCTTGATAAGAAGCTGCCACCATCCCTCCCACTAATTGGAAAACTTTTTCACATTTGATGTGTTCTGATGGATGAGACGTTGAGGATGCTGTAAATAGAGAGGGGAGGACGTGTTCTGATGGATGAGACGTTGAGGATGCTGTAAATAGAGAGGAGAGGATGTGTTCTGATGGATGAGACGTTGAGGATGCTGTAAATAGAGAGGGGAGGACGTGTTCTGATGGATGAGACGTTGAGGATGCTGTAAATAGAGAGGGAGGATGTGTTCTGATGGATGAGACGTTGAGGATGCTGTAAATAGAGAGGGGAGGACGTGTTCTGATGGATGAGACGTTGAGGATGCTGTAAATAGAGAGGAGAGGATGTGTTCTGATGGATGAGACGTTGAGGATGCTGTAAATAGAGAGGGGAGGATGTGTTCTGATGGATGAGACGTTGAGGATGCTGTAAATAGAGAGGGGAGGATGTGTTCTGATGGATGAGACGTTGAGGATGCTGTAAATAGAGAGGAGAGGATGTGTTCTGATGGATGAGACGTTGAGGATGCTGTAAATAGAGAGGGGAGGATGTGTTCTGATGGATGAGACGTTGAGGATGCTGTAAATAGAGAGGGAGGATGTGTTCTGATGGATGAGACGTTGAGGATGCTGTAAATAGAGAGGGGAGGATGTGTTCTGATGGATGAGACGTTGAGGATGCTGTAAATAGAGAGGGGAGGATGTGTTCTGACGGATGAGATGTTGAGGGTTAAAATAAATACCGCTTTGAGGTCATATAGTCTCACAGGGCCTTACCCCCTATCTATCTCCTCAGTACCACCCCTGGACAGGACGCTAGTCTATCTATCTATCTCCTCAGTACCACCCCTGGACAGGACGCTAGTCTATCTATCTATCTCCTCAGTACCACCCCTGGACAGGACGCTAGTCTATCTATCTATCTCCTCAGTACCACCCCTGGACAGGACGCTAGTCTATCTATCTATCTCCTCAGTACCACCCCTGGACAGGACGCTAGTCTATCTATCTATCTCCTCAGTACCACCCCTGGACAGGATGCTAGTCTATCTATCTATCTCCTCAGTACCACCCCTGGACAGGACGCTAGTCTATCTATCTATCTCCTCAGTACCACCCCTGGACAGGACGCTAGTCTATCTATCTATCTCCTCAGTACCACCCCTGGACAGGACGCTAGTCTATCTATCTATCTCCTCAGAACCACCCCTGGACAGGACGCTAGTCTATCTATCTATCTCCTCAGTACCACCCCTGGACAGGACGCTAGTCTGAAGGTGGGTTATGTAGTTATTACCCCAGCATGTCCGTTCTTCCAGTGGACGATTCGGACAGGAATAGTTTTACCAAACTGCCCCTGCAATAGTTCAAAATTGACCGTTATGATGGAAGCCTGGAGGCTGTTCTGGGCGTGAAGATATTTCACATGTTCCAGAGTCTATTAGTGACCTAATGGTCTTCAGGTCACATGTCCCAGCGATGGTCTATTAGTGACCTAATGGTCTTCAGGCCACATGTCCCAGAGATGTCTAATAGTGACCTAATGGTCTTCAGGCCACATGTCCCAGCGATGGTCTATTAGTGACCTAATGATCTTCAGGCCACATGTCCCAGAGATGTCTAATAGTGACCTAATGGTCTTCAGGTCACATGTCCCAGAGATGGTCTATTAGTGACCTAATGGTCTTCAGGCCACATGTCCCAGAGATGTCTAATAGTGACCTAATGATCTTCAGTTCAGAAAGCCTAAATAACAAGCACCATGAACTGGAACCTGCAGACATTTAATTACCTGTCGGATTTGGCAATTTATCAATTCTTGGGTCAATATCGTCTACTTCCGTCTTTAAAACGAGAAGTATGGCACTAGGAAAGATGTGCCGACACAGATCATCTGCAAAACCACTTTGTTTTAAGCATCAATTTAGTCCCATGTTCTGACCCAAACTGGGTGCAGAACCTGTTAAACTCCATCAGAACACAGGGATGACGATTCACACAGGTCAGTAATATCAGAGGAGCTGGGAGCTTCCCGGAGAACAGTAGGTTTTTAGGGCTGGGGTATTAACCTTCCTGCCAAGTAAAAATGACTGACATGACAGATTCGGACGGGACTAAAATGACAGAAGTGGTGATTTTTGCTTGTGCACATGATTACATTACCCGAGCTCCCCCAGTAAAACGTATCCTGTGACCGAAAAGGGCTTAAGATCGTATTTTATAACTTAGTTAGCCATGTTGGCAGTAGAATAAGCTTACAAATGATGCCCACCTGACCCAGATTGTGATTTTATAATGGAATGTTTTCAGATTGCGTAAACAACAGTAATTGTGTGATGGTGAGGATGCGTTCTTAAAAAGAAACTACAAGTTTGCTGGCTTCAGTTCCTCAATGGCAAAGCTAAGAGGTCAAAAGAGGTCAAAAAAGCACCTTTCCTTGAGTCATAATGCATTGAAATTACATAGGATCTGCAGTTTGGAGAGTTTTGTGGCCACTTGTAGACACCAGTTAGTCCTCTCACTCAAACCCTTGTAATTGTTTTTTCTTATCTTGTCTTATGATGTTACTGTAAGTATACAGAGTATTTTCACATTTCGTTACCAACAAATGCAGTGAAAAGTACAGTAAATGTAACATTCCCGTCAAATCAACAATGTAATATTTGGATTCATTCTTGTCAGATGTACAGTTGTGTTCTCCCCTTTTGGTCTAATAATTTACCCATAATCCTCAGTGTTCTCTTTTTTTATGGTTCTGTAAGGAACGTTTCAATTTGGCCCTATCCATATAGGTCAAGTATTTTTATGGTAGTGGGAGAAGTTTTAAAAAGTACAAATTCAAATCAGGAGGAGGAGCCCCCGTCTGAGTCCAGCGAACTCACCCTGCAGGAGCTCCTGGGGGAGGAGAGGAGGAATAAGAAGGGTCCCCGGGTCGACCCTCTGGAGAAGGTGAGGAGAGACGACCACAATGGAAATGAAACTTTTTTTTAAAAGAATTTACTTTTTTCTTTGTTATCCTCAATAATTTACAGTCAAAGTATTCAGACCGCTTGACTGTTTCCACATTTTGTTACGTTCAGCCTTATTCTAAAATCTATTAAATTGTTTTTTCCACCTCCATCAATCTACACACACTATCCCATAATGACAAAGCAAAAACTGGTTTAGAAATTTTTGCTAATTAAAAAAAAAAAAAAAAACCTCACATTTACATAAGAATTCAGACCCTTTACTCTGTACTTTGTTGAAGCACCTTTGGCAGCGATTAAATCAAGTCTTTTTGGATATGACGCTACAAGCTTGGCACACGTGTAGTTTGGGAGTTTCTCCCATTCTTCTCTGCAGATCCTCTCAATCTCTGTCAGGTTGGATGGGGGAGCATCGCTGCACAGCTATTTTCAGGTCTCTCCAGAGATGTTTGATCAGATTCAAGTCCGGCCTCTGGCTGGGCCACTCAAGGACATTCAGAGACTTGTCCCGAAGCTACTCCTGCATTGTCTTGGCTGTGTGCTTAGGGTCATTGTCCTGTTGGAAGATGAACCTTCGCCCCAGTCTGAGGTCCTGAGCGCTCTGGAGCAGGTTTTCATCAAGGATCTCTCTGTACTTTGCTCCGTTCATCTTTCCCTTGATCCTGACTAGTCTCCCAGTCCCTGCCGCTGAAAAACATCCCCACAGCATGATGCTGCCACCACCATGCTTCACCGTAGGGATGGTACCAGGTTTCCGCCAGACGTGATGCTTGGCATTCAGGTCAAAAGAGTTCAGTCTTGGTTTCATCAGACCAGAGAATCTTGTTTCTCATGGTCTGAGAGTCCTTTAGGTGCCTTTTGGCAAATTCCAAGCGGGCTGTCATGGGCCTTTTACTGAGGAGTGGCTTCCGTCTGGCCACTCTACCATAAAGGCCTGATAGGTGGGTGCTGCAGAGATGGTTGTCCGTCTGGAAGGTTCTCCCATCTCCACAGAGGAACTCTGAATCTCTATCCGAGTGACTATCAGGTTCTTGGTCCCCTCCCTTACCAAGGCCCTTCTCCCCCGATTGCTCAGGTTGGCCCAGGCAGCCAGCTCTAGGAAGAGTCTTGGTGGTTCCAAACTTCTTCCATTTAATAATGATGGAGGCCACTGTGTTCTTGGGGACCTTCAATGCTGCAGAAATTTGTTGGTACCCTTCCCCAGATCTGTGCCTCGACACAATCCTGTCTAGGAGGTCTACGGTCAATTCCTTTGACCTCATGGCTTGGTTTTTGGTCTGACATGCACTGTCAACTGTGGTACCTTATATAGACAGGTGTGTGCCTTTCCAAATCATGTCCAATCAATTGAATTTACCACAGGTGGACTCCAATCAAGTTGTAGAAACATCTCAAGAATGATCAATGGAAACAGGATGCACCTGAGCTCAATTTCAAGTCTCATAGCAAAGGGTCTGAATACTTATGTAAATAAGGTATTTCTGTTTTTGTATTTTTAATAAATTGCCAACATTTCTAAAAACCTGTTTTCGCTTTGTCATTATGGAGTATATATTGATGATGGGCATACATTTTTATTTTGTTTATCATTTAGAATAAAGCTGTAACAAAATATGGAAAAGGTCAAGGGGTCTGAATATTTTCCAAATACACTGTAAATACTTTTTTCCTCAATGATTTAATACTTTGTTATCCACAGTGATTTGGAATCCATGTGTGGTTGAATTGTTTTTAAATTGTCAAATGAAAAGGAGCTGGGCGTCAGGACCCTGGACTGCAGACGGCCCCTCATCCCCTTCGAAGAGTTTGTCAACGAGCCTCTGAACGATGTTCTAGAGATGGACAAGGACTTCACCTTCTTCAAGGTGGACTCGGAGAGTAAGTTCTCCTTCCAGAGCTGTCCCTTCATCCTCAACGCCTGCACAAAGAGCCTGGGTCTGTACTACGACAACCGCATCAGCATGTACAGTGAGAGGAGGATCACGGCGCTCTACAGCCTGGTGCAAGGACAGCAGCTCAACCCATACCTCCGACTCAAAGTACGACGAGACCACATCATCGACGACGCCCTCGTCAGGGTGAGTCACAAACACAACACACACACACACAGTACCAGTCAAACGTCTGGACACATCTACTCATTCAAGAGTTTTTCTTTATTTTTACTATTTTCTACATAGTAGAATAATAGTGAAGACATCAACACTATGAAATAACACATATGGAATCATGAAGTAACCAAAAAAGTGTTAAACAAATCTAAATATACAGTGTCAAGAAAAAGTATGGAAGTAAGTAACCTTTTGGAAATACCTGGATTTCTGCATAAATTGGTCATAAAGTCTAGGTCACAACAATAGACAAACACAGACTGCTTAAAGTAATAACACAAAGAATTATACGTCTTTATTGAACACTGTGTAAACATTCACAGTGCAGGGTGGAAAAAATTATGCGAACCCTTGGATTTAATAACTGGTTGACCCTCCTTTGGCAGCAATAACTGCAACCAAATGTTTTCTGTAGTTGCGGATCAGACCTGCACAACGGTCAGGAGGAATTTTGGACCATTCCTCTTTACAAAACTGTTTCAGTTCAGCAATATTCTTGCGATGTCTGTCTGGTGTGAACTGCTCTCTTGAGGTCATGCCACTGCATCTCAATCAGGTTAAGGTCAAGACTGACTGGGCCACTCCAGAAGGCAGCTCTTCTGAGATCTTTGTTTGAGGCGTAGTTCATATCAGGCAGTGCTTCTTGTGAATAGCCAACTCAAGTTTTGTGAGTTTTTTATACGGCAGGGCAGCTCTAACCAACATCTCCAATCTCATTGATTGGACTCCAGGTTAGCCGACTCCTGACTCCAATTAGCTTTTGGCGAAGTATCTGAACCTGTACGCTAATGACTGTTTCCAACCTACACTGTGAATGCTTAAATTATGTATTCAATATAGCAAGAAAAATACAATAATTTTGTATTTTTGTGTTAGTTTAAGCACACTATGTTGCTGGGGATCTGATCTTAGATGATCAGATCAAATATAATGACCAATTTAGGCAGAAATCCAGGTAATTCCATACTTTTTCTTGACACTGTATTTTATATTTGAGATTCTTCTAAGTAGCCACCCTTTGCCTTGATTGACAGCTTTGCACACTCTTGGCATTCTCTCAACCAGCTTCACGTGGAATGCTTTTCCAACAGTCTTGAAGGAGTTCCCACATATGCTGAGCACTTGTTGGCAGCTTTTCTTTCACTCTGCGGTCC
This sequence comes from Brachymystax lenok tsinlingensis, assembly GCA_030435695.1. NCBI lineage: Eukaryota > Metazoa > Chordata > Actinopteri > Salmoniformes > Salmonidae > Brachymystax > Brachymystax lenok. The sequence continues at coordinate 1,723,837 of CM059793.1, forward strand.
AACTCAACCCAAACCATCTCAATTGGGTTGAGGTTGCGTAATTGTGGAGGCCAGGTCATCTGATGCAGCACTCCATCACTCTCCTTCTTGGTCAAATAGCCCTTACACAGCCTGGAGGTGTGTTGGGTCATTGGCCTGTTGCAAAACAAATGATACGCCATCACATCTGGTTTGTGGGACTATCGCTGCAGAATGCTGTGGTAGCCATGCTGGTTAAGTGTGCCTTGAATTCTAAATAAATCACTGACGGTGTCACCAGCAAAGCACCATCACACCTCCTCCTCCATGCTTCACGGTGGGAACCACACATGTGGAGATCATCCGTTCACCTACTCTGCGTCTCACAAAGACATGGCGGTTGGACAAAAAAGGACAGATTTCCACTGATCTAATGTCTATTGCTCGTGTTTCTTGGCCCAAGCAAGTCTCTTCTTCTTATTGGTGTCCTTTAGTAGTGGTTTCTTTGCAGCAATTCAACCATGAAGGCCTGATTCACGCAGTCTCCTCTGAACAGTTGATGTTGAGATGTGTCTGTTACTTGAACTCTGTGAAGCATTTATTTGGGCTGCAATCTGAGGTGCAGTTAACTCTAATGAACTTATCCTCTGCAGCAGAGGGAACTCTGGGTCTTCCTTTCCTGTGGCGGTCCTCATAAGAGCCAGTTTCATCAAAGCGCTTGATGGTTTTTGCGACTGCACTTGAAGAAACTTTCAAAGTTCTTGAAATGTTCCGTATTGACTGACCTTCATGTCTTAAAGTAGTGATGGCCTGTCGTTTCTCTTTGCTTATTTGAGCTGTTCTTGCCATTATATGAACCTAGCCCTATATGGTAAAATACCATCTTCTGTATACCACCCCTTCCTTGTCACAACACAACTGATTGCCTCAAGCATTAAGAAGGAAAGAAATTCCACAAATGAACTTTTTAACAAGATACACCTGTTAATTGAAATGCATTCCAGGTGACTACCTCATGAAGTTGGTTGAGAGAATTCAAAGAGTCTGCAAAGCTGTCATCAAGGCAAAGGGTGGCTACTTTGATGAACCTCACATATAAAATATATTTTGATTTGTTTAACACTTTTTTTGGTTACTACATGATTCCATTTGTGTTATTTTGTAGTTATGTCTTCACTGTTATTCTACAATGTAGAACACAGTAAAAATAAAGAAAGACCCTGGAGTGAGTAGGTGTGTCTCTGTAACCGGTGTGTGTGACCCAGATCACTGGTTGCTGAGGAAAAGGAGCAGGTTTAAGGGGGGGTGATTGTAACCGGTGTGTGACCCGGATCACTGGTTGCTGAGGAAAAGGAGCAGGTTTAAGGGGGGGTGATTGTAACCGGTGTGTGACCCGGATCACTGGTTGCTGAGGAAAAGGAGCAGGTTTAAGGGGGTGATTGTAACGGTGTGTGACCCAGATCACTGGTTGCTGAGGAAAAGGAGCAGGTTTAAGGGGGTGATTGTAACCGTGTGTGTGACCCAGATCACTGGTTGCTGAGGAAAAGGAGCAGGTTTAAGGGGGTGATTGTAACCGATTGTGTGACCCGGATCACTGGTTGCTGAGGAAAAGGAGCAGGTTTAAGGGGGTGATTGTAGCGGTGTGTGTGACCCAGATCACTGGTTGCTGAGGAAAAGGAGCAGGTTTAAGGGGGTGATTGTAGCGTGTGTGTGACCCAGATCACTGGTTGCTGAGGAAAAGGAGCAGGTTTAAGGGGGGGTGATTGTAACCGGTGTGTGTGACCCAGATCACTGGTTGCTGAGGAAAAGGAGCAGGTTTAAGGGGGGGTGATTGTAACCGGTGTGTGTGACCCAGATCACTGGTTGCTGAGGAAAAGGAGCAGGTTTAAGGGGGGGTGATTGTAACCGGTGTGTGTGACCCAGATCACTGGTTGCTGAGGAAAAGGAGCAGGTTTAAGGGGGGGTGATTGTAGCCGGTGTGAAATGGCTAGTTAGATAGCGGGGTGTGCGCTAACAGCGTTTCAATCGGTGACGTCACTCGCTCGGAGACCTTGAATTAGTTGTCCCCCTTTGCTCTGCAAGGGCCGCGGCTTTTGTGGAGCGATGGGTAACGATGCTCCGTGGGAGGCAGTTGTTGATGTGTGCAGAGGGTCCCTGGTTCGAGCCCAGGTAGGGGCGAGGAGAGGGACGGAAGCTATACTGTTACATCCCTCACGCACACAGAGCATTCGGAAAGTATTCGGACCCTTTGACCTTTTCAACATTTTGTTACATTACAGCCTTATTCTAAAATGGATTAAATAAAATAAAATCTACACACAATACCCAATAATGACAAAGCGAAAAACAGGTTTTTAGAGATTTTTGCACATCTGAATACTTACGTAAGTATTCAGACCCTTAACTATGAGACTCGAAATTTAGCTCAGGTGCATCCTCTTTCAAATGATCATCCTTAAGATATTTCTACAACTTGATTGGAGTCCACCTGTGGTAAATTCAGTTGATTTGTCATGATTTGGAAAGGCACACCTGTCTATATAAGGTCCCACAGTTGACAGTGCATGTCAGAGCAAAAACCAAGCCATGAGGTCGAAGGAATTGTCTGTAGAGCTCAGAGACAGGATTGTGTCGAGGCACAGATCTGGGGAAGGGTACCAAAACATTTCTGCAGCATTGACCTCTTAAGGCTAGCCCCCTCTTCTCAATTTCTGCCTGAAGACATACCCTAATCTAACTGCCTGTAGCTCAGGCCCAGAACCAAGGATATGCATATTCTTGGTACCATTTGAAAGGAAACACTCTGAAGTTTGTGGAAATGTGAATTGAATGTAGGAGAATGTAACACAATAGATCTGGTAGAAGATAATACAAACAAAAAACATACGTTTTCTGTTGTTGTTGCATCATCTTTGAAATGAACAAGAAAAGACAAACATTCAGATAGGATGCTGGGGATCATTTCAATGAAGAACATAAGAGGGCAACAGTACTTGTGCGAGGTTTCAGAATGATAACTTCCGGAATGAGCGAGCTACATGACATTTCGCATGAAGTCACCCAGGTCACCACGCATCTCGGCATGGTGGCCATGCTCCCTCTAATCCACACAATATGTTTTATTGAGTGGAGGAAGCATGGTCGCTGTGTTGAGGTGTGTGTTTGCTGTTACATTCTACTCAATTGCATTTTTATATATCATTTTTTTTTATTATTATATATATATATATATACACACACACACGTTATGGGTCAATACAAATACCCCCACCCACAATGTATAGCCAATGTGTACTTTACACATTGCATTACTGATTATATTTTTATATATTGCAAATAAATAAAAATATCGAACAATATTTGATATTATTAATTTCAAACAACGGCATTAGCATGAGAAGAACTTACCAGTCCAAAACGATGTCCTCTCCGTGTAAAAAATATTCTTCCGTCTGTGAGTCATAGCTATGCTCGCTAACAGAATCTTCGTCAAGGAGAAACTCTGTCTCACTTTCCCTATCAATTTCATCTATAATTTGGTTTACATCTGTATACCTAGACTTAGATTTTCCTGATTTAGTCGCCATATTATTTTATAAAAAAATTGCTGAAAATGCTCTTTACCGAAATAATGCTATGCGTAACGCACGTGGCTCCTTCGTCAGAATGGTGAATGGCGAAAGACCCTCTTTAAGCCGGAGTTTACTACATGTGCTTGTCTTCCAACACATAAACATTACAGGTTGCCGTTTACCTCAGCTAATTGGCTATCTACCAAGCTAGATTTCAAGACGATCAGTGGTCATTGGGCCAAAATACAGTCAATCAACGGAACAGCAGTCATATCATTGGTGCACAATGAGGTCATTAGTTGTTGTCTTCAAATCGGTTTCTTTCGGTCAGTTTGTCCCGGGGAAAAAAAGCCATGTGTGGTTGTGTTACGAACAACCAGCGGAAACCAAACATGACTGGATAAACGGACGTTTAGTGTGTGTATTTACATCGAATGTTTAGTCGAAAGGTGAATGAGACGGAATTCACGGAACAAGCCGTTTACAAAATGTTTCGTGTTAGGCTATAAAAATTGATTTTATCATACAAAAGGCCATTCACTGTGTAGCTGTGAGCCCTGGGATTGCAAACAGAGCAAGATTTCATATGTAAGTGATTTCTTTTATTGCAATTTGTGATTTTTGTGACGCATGTGCTGGTTGAAAAATGATTTGTGTGGGCCGCTGTCCTCGTAATCGTATGGTTTGCTTTCGCCGTAAAGCCTTTTTGAAATCTGACAATGCAGTTGGATTACCAAGATTCTAAGCTTTTGAACCATGTAAGACACTTGTATTTTCATGAATGCTTAATATTACGATTTTTGTAGCCTCTGCAATTTCACTGGATGTTGTCGAAATTTGATCCCGCTAGCGGGATCCGTGCGCAAAGAGGTTAACACGCTTAAATGCCTTACTCATCTTTGCCACAGAGAACGAGAGCCCACAGTCCTCTTGAGCAGGCCGCGTCGATGGCACGGGCAAAGATGGTGTTTAGCTTGTCCGGGAGCAAGACGTCGGAGTTCGCGATGTGGCTGGTTTTCCCTTTGTAATCAGTGATTGTCTGGAGTCCCTGCCACATACGTCTCGTGTCTCAGCCGTTGAATTGCGACTCCACTTTGTCTCTGTACTGACGTTTTGCCTGTTTGATTGCCTTTACGAGGGGCATAACTGCACTTGTTTTCAACCATATTCCCATTCACCTTGCTGTGGTTAAATGTCGTGGTTCGTGCTTTCAGTTTTGCTTCCATCTATCCACGGTTTCTGGTTAGAGTAGGTTTTAATGGTCACAGTGGGAACAACATCCCCTGTGCACTTCCCGATTAACTCCGTCAGTGTATACATCAATGTTATTCTCAGAGGCAACCCGGAACATATCCCAGTCCACGTGATCAAAACAATCTTGAAGCATGGATTCCGATTGGTCACACCAGCGTTGAACAGTTCTTAGCACGGATAATTCATGTTTGAGTTTCTGCCTATAGGAGTATCAGAATGGAGGACTGGGGAGGGCCACCCTGGAAGGGAGAATAACAATGGTTTTTGAAGCTCAGTCAATGTGTTTGTAGAACTTCGGTAGCGTTTTCCTCAGATTTGCTTTGTTCAAGACCCCAGCTACAATAAATGCGGCCTCAGGATATGTGGTTTCCAATTGCAAAAAGTCTAGTGTAGTTCCTTGAGGGCTGTCGTGGTATCGGCTTGAGGGGGAATATACTGCGATATGTCTGCGACAATTTGAGATCTTCTAGGTTGGGTGAACAAAAGGACTTGAGTTCCTGTACATTACCGCAATCACACCATGAGTAGTTAATCATGAAACATACACCTCCATCTTTCTTCTTCTCTGAGAGTTCTTTATTTCTGTCTGCGCGATGTACTGAGAACCCAGCTGGCTGTATGGATGGGGACAGTATATCTTTAGAGAGCCATGATTCCATGAAATAGAGTATGTTACAGTCTCTCATGTCTCTCTGGAAGGAGGTCCTCGCCCTGAGCTCGTCTACTCTATTGTCCAAGGACTGAACATCAGAGAGCAATATACTCAGAAGTGGTGGATGGTGTGCACGCCTCCTGACTCGGACTAGAAGTCCACTCCGAATACCTTGTCTCCTTGGCATCTTGGAGTAGCCTCTGGGATAAGTTAATGAGCGCTTTGGGGGGTACGAACAAAGGATCCAATTCAGATAAGTAATATTTCTGTTAGAAATGCATGTGAGTGATTTCCGTCTGTATGTAAAAATGCAAAAAACATTCTGGGCTAATAATGTAAGAAATAACAAAAACAAAAATAATAATGCATAGTTGCTTAGCCAGAGCGACCATGTCGATCGGTCGGACTCCCTCTAGTCATCTGTGTCTTAATTATTTTGTCAGACAAACTCGGTGCATATCGTTGATTTGATTAAAACCCATTGGATGTGTCTTTATTTGGAAAAATACACATTTTAACATTTCTACTAATCGATTGGTGGAAAGAAAGAACAGCCGACTCTCGGTCGACCAAGACCAGGTTAGTGCTAAGGTGAATGGGAAGGGTTCCTCTGTGTGTCTGTCCCTTTCCTAATGGTATGGTCTGGGTCCTACAGTTGGAGATGTCTGTCCCTTTCCTAACCTAATGGTCTGTGTCCTGCAGTTGGAGATGATCGCCATGGAGAACCCTGCGGACCTGAGGAAGCAGCTGTTTGTAGAGTTTGAAGGAGAGCAGGGCGTTGACGAGGGTGGGGTCTCTAAAGAGTTCTTCCAGCTAGTCCTGGAGGAGATGTTCAACCCTGATATTGGTGAGATGTTCTGCTCGGAATTGAATGCTGTATCTGTGGTTGATAAAATAATTGTAGTCTCTCAGGCTTTGCGTTTTACATGTTGTTATATGTAATCCAAAGACACTTTCCTAATGCACTGTACAGTCGTGGCCAAAAGTTTTGAGAATGACAAATATTAATTTTCACAATCTGCTGCCTCAGTTTGTATGATGGCAATTTGCATATACTCCAGAATGTCATGAAGAGTCATCAGATGAATTGCAATTAATTGCAAAGTCCCTCTTTGCCATGCAAATGAACTGAATCCCCAAAAAACATTTCCACTGCATTTCAGCCCTGCCACAAAAGGACCAGCTGACATCATGTCAGTGATTCTCTCGTTAACACAGGTGTGAGTGTTTACAAGGACAAGGCTGGAGATCACTCTGTCATGCTGATAGAGTTCGAATATCAGACTGGAAGCTTCAAAAGGAGGGTGGTGCTTGGAATTATTATTCTTCCTCTGTCAACCATGGTTACCTGCAAGGAAACACGTGCCATAATCATTGCTTTGCACAAAAAGGGCTTAGGATATTGCTGCAAGTAAGATTGCACCTAAATTAACCATTTATCGGATCATCAAGAACCTCTAGGAGAGCGGTTCAATTGTTGTGAAGGCTTCAGGGAGCCCAAGAAAGTCCAGCAAGCGCCAGGACCGTCTCCTAAAGTTGATTCAGCTGCGGGATCGGGGCACCACCAGCACAGAGTTTGCTCAGGAATGGAAGCAGGCAGGTGTGAGTGCATCTGCACGCACAGTGAGGGAAATACTTTTGGAGGATGGCCTGGTGTCAAGAAGGGCAGCAAAGAAGCCACTTCTCTCCAGGAAAAACATCAGGGACAGACTGATATTCTGCAAAAGGTACAGGGATTGGACTGCTGAGGACTGGGGTAAAGTCATTTTCTCTGAATCCCCTTTTCGATTGTTTGGGGCATTTGGGAAAAAAGCTTGTCCGGAGAAGAGAAGGTGAGCGCTACCATCAGTCCTGTGTCATGCCAACAGTAAAGCATCCTGAGACCATTCATGTGTGGGGTTGCTTCTCAGCTAAGGGAGTGGGCTCACTCACAATTTTGCCTAAGAACACAGCCATGAATGAAGAATGGTACCAACACATCCTCTGAGAGCAACTTCTCCCAACCATCCAGGAACAGTTTGGTGACGAACAATGCCTTTTCCAGCATGATGGAGCACCTTGCCATAAGGCAAAAGTGATAACTAAGTGGCTCGGGGAACAAAACATTGATATTTTGGGTCCATGGTCAGGAATCTCCCCAGACCTTAATCCCATTGAGAACTTGTGGTCAATCCTCAAGAGGTGGGTGGACAAACAAAAACCCATAGATTCTGACAAACTCCAAGCATTGATTATGCAAGAATGGGCTGCCATCAGTCAGGATGTGGCCCAGAAGTTAATTGACAACATGCCAGGGCGGATTGCAGAGGTCTTGAAAAAGAAATATTGACATTTTGCATCAACTTCATGTAATTGCCAATAAAAGCCTTTGACACTAATGAAATGCTTGTAATTATACTTCAGTATTCCATAGTAACATCTGACAAAATTATCTAAAGACACTGAAGCAGCACACTTTGTGGAAATTAATATTTGTGTCATTCTCAAAACTTTTGGCCACGACTGTATATAGAAATGTATCAAGGCCCCTTCTGTTTTTACACATTATTATATAATGGATAAAGTAAAAAAAAAAAATCCTCATCAATCTACATACAATACCAAGCGAAAACAATTTGTCATTTTTGCTATTGTATTAAATATAAAAAACTTTATTTACCTTGTTTACATAAGTATTCAGACCCTTTGATTTGAGACTCGAAATTGAACTCTGGTTTATCTTGTTTCCATTGATCACCCTTGATGTTTCTACAACTTGATTGGAGTCCACCTGTGGTAAATTCAATTGATTGGACATGATTTGGAAAAGCACACACCTGTTTATATAAGGTCCCACAGTTGACAGAAGGAATTGTCTGGAGAGCTCAGAGACAGGATTGTGTCAGCACAGATCTGGGGAAGGGTACAAAAAACAATTTCTGCAGCATTGAAGTTCCCCAAGAACACAGTGGCCTCCATCATTCTTAAATGGAAGAAGTTTGGAACCACCAAGACTCTTCCTAGAGCTGGCCGCACAACCAAACAAGCAATCAGGTGAGATGTGCCTTGGTCAGAGAGGTGACCAAGAACCCGATGGTCACTCTGACAGAGCTCCAGAGTTTCTCTGTAGAGATGGGAGAACCCTTCCAGAAGGAGAACCATCTCTGCAGCACCCACCTATCAGGCATTTATAGTAGAGTGACCAGATGGAAGCCACTCCTCAGTAAAAAGCACATGACAGCCCGCTTGGAGTTTGCCCAAAGGTCCCTAAGGAACTCCCAGACCATGAGAAACAAGATTCTCTGGTCTGATGAAACCGAGATTAAACTATTTGGCCTGAATGCCAAGCGTCACGTCTAGAGGAAACCAGGCACCATCCCTATGGTGAAGCATGATGGTGGCAGCATGATGCTGTGGGGATGTTTTTCAGTGGCAGGGACTGGGAGACTAGTCAGGATCAAAGGAAAGATGAACGGAGCGAAGTTCAGAGAGATCCTTGATCAAAACCTGCTCCTGAGCGCTCAGAACTTCAGACTGGCACGAAGGTTAACCTTCAAACAGGAAAACGACCCTAAGGACACAGCCAAGACAATGCAGGAGTGGCTTCGGAACACGTCTCTGAATGTCCTTGAGTGGCCCAGCCAGAGCCCGTACTTGAAACCGATCAAACATCTCTTGAGAGACCTGAAAATAGCTGTGCAGCGACACTCACCATCCAACCTGACAGAGATTGAGAGGATCTGCAGAGAAGATTGTGAGAAACTCCCCAAATACAGGTGTGCCAAGCTTGTAGTGTCATACCCAAGAAGACTCGGGGCTGTAATCCCTGCAAAAGGTGCTTCAACAAAGTACTTAACTAATGAATTGCAACTGGCTTAGAGGAAAGCCTGAGTGTCTATGTATGTGGATGACTCAACACTATACATGTCAGCTACTACAGCGACTGAAATGACTGCAACACTTAACAAAGAGTTGCAGTTCGTTTCAGAGTGGGTGGCAAGGACGGGTACATCAGTGGGTGGCAAGTTAGTCCTAAATATTTAAAAAACTAAAAGCATTGTATTTGGGACAAATCACTCAACTAAATCTTATAATGAATAATGTGGAAATTGAGCAAGTTGAGGTGACTAAACTGCTTGGAGTAACCCTGGATTGTAAACTGTCACGGTCAAAACATATTGATACAACAGTAGCTAAGATGGGGAGAAGTCTGTCCATAATAAAGCGCTGCTCTGCCTTCTTAACAACACTATCAACAAGGCAGGTCCCACAGGCCCTAGTTTTGTCACACCTGGACTACTGTTCAGTCGTGTGGTCAGGTGCCACAAAGGGGGACTTAGGAAAATTGCAATTGGTTCAGAACCCTTGGATGTACACAGAGATAATATTAATAATATGCATGCCAATCTCTCCTGGCTCAAAGTGGAGGAGAGATTGACTTCATCACTACTTGTATTTATGAGAGGTATTGACATGTTGAATGCACCGAGGTGTCTGTTTGAACTACTGGCACACAGCTCAGACACCCATGCATACCCCACAAGACATGCCACCAGAGGTCTCTTCACAGTCCCCAAGTCCAGAACAGACTATGGAAGGCGCACAGTACTACATTAGTACATGGAATTAGTACATGGAATCTCTATTCCACATCAAGTAACTGACGCAAGCAGTAAAATTTTGGGAAAAAAACACCTTATGGTACAGCAGGGACTGTAAACAGGCACAAACAAACACACGATAGCATACGCACTATACTCACACGTACACATGGATTTTGTACTGTATATATGTGGTAGTGGTGGAGTAGGGGCCTGAGGGCACACAGTCTGTGAATGTATTGTAATGTTTTTAAAATTGTATTAACTGCCTTAATTTTGCTTGCCCCTAGGAAGAGTAGCTGCTGCCTTGGCAGGAACTAATGGGGATCCATAATAAACCCCAGGAAGAGTAGCTGCTGCCTTGGCAGGAACTAATGGGGATCCATAATAAACCCCAGGAAGAGTAGCTGCTGCCTTGGCAGGAACTAATGAGGATCCATAATAAACCCCAGGAAGAGTAGCTGCTGCCTTGGCAGGAACTAATGAGGATCCATAATAAACCCCAGGAAGAGTAGCTGCTGCCTTGGCAGGAACTAATGGGGATCCATAATAAACCCCAGGAAGAGTAGCTGCTGCCTTGGCAGGAACTAATGGTGATCCGTAATAAACCCCAGGAAGAGTAGCTGCTGCCTTGGCAGGAACTAATGGGGATCCATAATAAACCCCAGGAAGAGTAGCTGCTGCCTTGGCAGGAACTAATGGGGATCCATAATAAACCCCAGGAAGAGTAGCTGCTGCCTCGGCAGGAACTAATGGGGATCCGTAATAAACCCCAGGAAGAGTAGCTGCTGCCTCGGCAGGAACTAATGGGGATCCGTAATAAACCCCAGGAAGAGCAGCTGCTGCCTTGGCAGGAACTAATGGGGATCCATAATAAACCCCAGGAAGAGTAGCTGCTGCCTTGGCAGGAACTAATGGGGATCCATAATAAACCCCAGGAAGAGTAGCTGCTGCCTTGGCAGGAACTAATGGGGATCCATAATAAATACAAAGGGGTTTAAATACTTATGTAAATGTGATCGTTCAGATTTTTTTATTCATTTTGTAAAATTTCCCAAAACCCATATTTGCTTTGTCATTATAGGGTGTTGTGTGCCGATTGATGAGGTAAAATATTTGTTTTGTCTAGTTTAGAATAAGTCTGTAACGTAACAAAATGTGTAAAAAGTCAAGGGATCTGACTACTTTGCGAACGATCTGTATATAAGCCATAGACACATTTCTATGAAAAAAAAAAAGACAGACATTATTAAAACAAAGTTTTAAACTTGACTTAATATTCACAAACAAATTGTCAGTCTGTTTTCTTGGTATTAATGTCCAGTGCTCCCTCCCGCCTCCAGGCATGTTTACATATGATGAGTCCACCAAGCTGTTCTGGTTCAACCCGCCCTCTCTGGAGAACGAGGCCCAGTTCACCCTGATAGGCATCGTCCTGGGCCTGGCCATCTACAACAACTGCATCCTGGATGTTCACTTTCCCATGGTGGTGTACAGGAAACTGATGGGGAAGAAAGGCACCTATCTGGACTTGGCAGATTCACATCCGGTATTGAAACATGCTGAAATATGTTTAAATGGCATTTTTAATTAAAACGTTTTTTCAGGTTAGACAACTACTACAAGAGCTGTGTATTCCATTTTTATTCACTATCAGAATATAGGAAGTGGTACACTATATATATATATATATATATATATACTCTCCCAACAGTTTAATGGGTATTTACCAACGTTTCGCCATCACTGTGCCTTCCTCAGGGTGACCTTTGGTAAATACCCGTTGGTAAATACCCATTAAACTGTTGGGAGAGTATATATATGTAGTCTGTGACTTCCTTTATTTTGATAGTGTATAGTTTATTCGCCGTTAGTCAGCACCTCCACACTAACTTTGTTCTGGGTGTGCGCCAGATCATGTTTTTTTATTTAAAAAAACCTTGTAATTTCATAATATTGCATGCTTATCCCTCTAGCTACGTATTAATATAGCGCGCTTATCCCTGTGTTAAATACGTATTGGTGGACTGTCCCATTTATACTGACTGACAGCCTGGGGTCTCTCCCATGCCAGGTTCTGTACCAGAGTCTGAAGGAGCTGCTGGACTATGAGGGGGACGTGGAGGAGGACATGATGATCACCTTCCAGATCTCACAGACTGACCTGTTTGGAGACCCCATCACTTACGACCTGAAGGAACACGGGGACAAGATACCTGTTAGTGCAGACAATAGAAAGGTGAGATACCTGTTGATGCGGACAATAGAAAGGTAAGATACCTGTTAATGCGGACAATAGAAAGGTGAGATACCTGTTGATGCGGACAATAGAAAGGTGAGATACCTGTCGGTGAGGACAATAGAAAGGTGAGATCCCTGTCGGTGAGGACAATAGAAAGGTGAGATACCTGTCGGTGAGGACAATAGAAAGGTGAGATCCCTGTCGGTGAGGACAATAGAAAGGTGAGATACCTGTCGGTGAGGACAATAGAAAGGTGAGATCCCTGTCGGTGAGGACAATAGAAAGGTGAGATACCTGTCGGTGAGGACAATAGAAAGGTGTGATACCTGTCGGTGAGGACAATAGAAAGGTGTGATACCTGTCGGTGAGGACAATAGAAAGGTGAGATACCTGTCGGTGAGGACAATAGAAAGGTGAGATACCTGTCGGTGAGGACAATAGAAAGGTGAGATACCTGTCGGTGAGGACAATAGAAAGGTGAGATACCTGTCGGTGAGGACAATAGAAAGGTGAGATCCCTGTCGGTGAGGACAATAGAAAGGTGAGATCCCTGTCGGTGAGGACAATAGAAAGGTGAGATCCCTGTCGGTGAGGACAACAGAAAGGTGAGATACCTGTCGGTGAGGACAACAGAAAGGTGAGATACCTGTCGGTGAGGACAATAGAAAGGTGAGATACCTGTCGGTGAGGACAATAGAGAAGTATCTAGTCTGTCACAGGACCACTGACTGACTGAAGTATCTAGTCTGTCACAAGACTGCGGTCATCCCCCTCTTCAAAGGGGGAGACACTCTAGACCCAAATTGTTATAGATCTATATCCATCCTGCCCTGCCTTTCTAAAATCTTTGAAAGCCAAGGAGCTTTTAGAATCCCACCGTACCTTCTCCATTATGCAATCTGGTTTCCGAACTGGTCATGGGTGCAGCTCAGCCACGCTCAAGGTCCTAAACGACATCATAACCGCCATCGATAAAAGACAATACTGTGCAGCAGTATTCATCGACCTGGCCAAGGCTCTCGACTCTTATCAGCAGACTCAATAGCTTTGGTTTCTCAAATGACTGCCTCGCCTGGTTCACCAACTACTTCTCAGATAGAGTTCAGTGTGTCAAATCGGAGGGCCTGCTGTCCGGACCTCTGGCAGTCTCTATGGGGGTGCCACAGGGTTCAATTCTCGGGCCAACTCTTTTCTCTGTATATATAAATGATGTCGTTCTTGCTGCTGGTGATTCTCTGATCCACCTCTACACAGACGACACCATTCTGTATACATCTGGCCCTTCTTTGGACACTGTGCTAACAAACCTCCAAACGAGCTTCAATGCCATACAACACTCCTCCCGTGGCCTCCAACTGCTTTTAAATGCAAGTAAAACTAAGTGCATGCTCTTCAACCGATCGCTGCCCACACCCTCCTGCCCGACTAGCATCACTACTCTGGACGGGTTCTGACTTAGAATATGTGGACATCTACAAATACCTAGGTGTCTGGTTAGACTGTAAACTCTCCTTCCAGACTCACATTAAGCATCTCTAATCCAAAATTAAATCTAGAATCGGGCTTCCTATTTCGCAACAAAGCCTCCCTCACTCACGCCGCCAAACATACCCTCGTAAAACTGACTATCAAACCGATCCTTGACTTCG